>PVJX010001039.1:0-186124 GCA_004027295.1 Dolichotis patagonum | reverse complement strand
TTATTGGGATTTGAATATGTGTGATAGTTTAAACAAAATTTTTCTATTGAAAATGAGATATTATAGTACCCATTGATCATTTTCTGTTATTCGGTTCAGAAAGCCCTGTAATTCTTTCACTCTTTGAATGGCTTTATACTATTTTGTTATGTTTGATATTATTGTATTTGAAACTATGCTCAACTATAGCAGAGAAAGATATTGTGATAGCTACTGTTAATGTCCAGTTGCCTTAATGTAAAGTACTGTGTTGCCTATGTTGTCCTGTTCTGATCTGCTCTGTACTGCCCTCTTTTGTTTTATTCCCTTTAAAATAAAATTAAAAAAAAAGAACTAAAGTGGTGAATGTGAATCTGTGTGTATGAGTGTGTTTACATCATTTTGAATACACAGTCCACAATTGCTGAAATAGTTTTTTTTCAAATCCTCATGCTACACAGAAGTCAGGTAATGAAAGTCTATACTATAAACTTAAAAGCTGATTTTAGATATTTCATCCTTTAAAATTAAAGAATGGCCAGGGGTGTAGCTCAGCAGCCTGATGCCTTTCTGGAAAGTGTGAGGTCATGAGTTTGATTCCCAGAACAAAGAAAAAAATTCCAGATACAGTTTTATGATCAAACCACTTCTTTTCTCTCTTGACTAAATCTAATTATCAGAACTTGTAACCAATGGCCTCTCTTTTTTTTTAAAAAAGGCCTTTATTAATTTAAAAATGAAAATTGCAAATAGGCTAATCTTGTAGGAAGGCACTTCTTTGCATAGTTGTCTCTCTTTTGGGTGCAAGAAAGAAATAATCGTTTCCTTCAGGTGATAAATCTACATGCTTGGGAATGGTTAATTTCTTCCGACAACTGATTTGCTTTTGAAATATGACGCTCCTTCCAAGAAAACCAGAAAAAGTAATTGTGACCATAAAGTACATGTACCTGAGCATCTTACATGACAGACTACTTTGACAATGTTAGGATTTTTGTTTCCCAAAATAATGATCTCAAGATCAATGCCCCTTGACACTCATAGTAAGTAACGTTTGGCTTCTTATTGGGCCACATGTGTGTTTTTCTGGTCTCACACTTACATATCCTGTATATTGTTTGATTGAACTGGGTTTATATAGAAAAGCCAATGTGAACTTAAGAACAAGAGCTTAGTGTGAGAGTCTGAGAGTTATTTCATTATCTACTAACTGTGGCATCTGGTGGTGTCCCAAAGTATACAATTAGGTTTCCAGGTTTCATGCCAGAAAGAATAGGAATTCTAGTCAATTCAGATGATTTTTGAAAGCAGCTAACTGAATGCCATTGTCTACTTCATTTTCTTTTAAAAAAAACTGATGTCTGCTTTTCTGTTGATTTTTTTACAAGAATAGGTGAAGATTTGTGTATGTTGGTGATATGCTCTGCTATGATAGTTTAAATGTCAGTTAAATCAATAAGCCATGACAGAGTTGGAAAATGAGAACCACTTTGGGGTCTAATTCTTCCATCAATATAAATTTTCAACTGACGGGAACATCACTAGGAATTACAGCCCTAAACCAAGGAATAGACTCTTATAGATTACACAGTGGATAAGAAGTATTTATAATCAACATGTTTCATCTTTTTGCCCAGGTAATCATTGCTCAGTTACATGCTTGGAAATATTAAAACAAACAAAGAAAGTGCAGAGAAATGGTAATCATTAAAAAAAACAGCAATGTTGTACATTCTATTGGAGACTTTTATTGGTAATATACACTGGAGGGTGCCAGCTCTTTTTGAAGATTGCTGTAATAATATTATTCTGTCAACATGCCAAACTCCTTTCCAAAACAAGCTAACACATCTGAAATTTTTATTTTTATACTAAAATTGAAGATAGCATCTGTATTTTTAAAAAATATAATCAAAATTATCTTGACATCTGCCATGTTCTAAAACTATACGAATTATTTAATTTCACTTTTGTGTTAAAAATTAGATTACAGGGTGGAAGGTATAGCTCAGTGGTACACCACCTGCCTGGTAAGTGTGAGGTCTTGAGTTTGATCTCTGGTACCCAAAGAAAAAAAAAGACTATGAATGTGAACAAAGTTAAGAAAGTCCATATTTTTTAGAGCACTGATTTGTGTCCAAATAAATTTGAATACTGTTTTCTGATTAATGTGGTCATTTACATTGTACTGGTTGTGTATGGCAATTAGGCATTCTCTACGGATGCAATTAGACTGAAGAAGTTTCATCTGAAACAAATAAAACTGACAACTTAGTAAAAATGTGAACTGAACTGTCCTGGAACTAAATCAAGTATTTGGTGAATTTAATGCAGAAGAAATAGAACCTATTATGTATAAGCATACGCTAAGCATAGGTACCAGAAAAGAAAATATCAAAAACTGATCATTTTAAAATTTCTTTTCCATTTTCATTTTGTAAATCTGTACAAGTTTGTGGTACACAATTACTATCTTCATGGTGGGGAGTTGATACACCTACATAAGACATATTAATTCTTTTTATATTGTCTTTCCCCTCTCATTTCCCAACATTGTTTTCCTTCCATTTTTCAAAAGTTTTTTCTCATTATTTTCTTTTCCTATTTTCATTTTGCTCTTTATATATATATATATTTCAAGTTCTCTTTGTTAATTTTTTTTGCCTTCTGATGTACTAACATCAAATAACACTCTTAATAACCTTCAGAATATTTTTCACCCACATGTATGTTCCTGTGTTTCCTCATATTTCTAAGTTCCATAGAATTAAAACTTTTAAAAGACTGAATAGAAGATCAGTGTCATATGATATCCTCAGGTTTGATAGACATTGAGATGAAGATTCATCAAGATACCTAGGCAAACACTGACTGCTCTAGAGTTGAAAGGGGTGAGGTGTCAGCTTCCTCGGACCATCCATTCAGCACATAGCATGACAGGAAGACTACGAAAGCAGATTTTCAAAGATGGAGGGAGTGAAAGAAAGATTGGTTACTCTAATTTTATACGTGAGACATTCCTGTCAATTTGATTTTTGTTGGTAAACAAATGTCATAGGTACATGGTTGGTTGAAGGAAACAATGAAACATGATTTGTAGAAATAAAGACGGGAAAGATCGAACCTTTGGCGCTGGTGATGAGAGCTACACATAGGCCTGGAGGTACAGGAAAACATGGCTGAGTTTTGAGCTCATGTCTTGCAGGAGGATCTACAGCTCAAGGACACAGCCAATTTGCCTTTCTCTCCTCTGTTCCTCATTCTTACTTGTATACAAAATTGTATACAAAATTTTGTACATTTCTCATTTTCCTGTGATTCTTTTGGCAAAGTCAGCAGATACTTCCATTTATTCTTAGCTCCTCCTTTCCATTTACTCAAAATAGAGCAGAGTAAAGAGAATCCCATTTGTATACCTTGTTTTTCCCCCCAGTTAACAAGATATAGGAGAAATGTTTACATATTGACTCATAAATATCTACTTAAATTTATAGACTTATAATTTCTGTAAATCGACCACAATGTATTCAACCCAGTGCAGAGTTATTTCAATCTTTTATAAATATCCGTGATAATAAATATTGCAACAAATACTAACTTTGTGCAGTTCATTTTTATATCTTTGAAAGTGTTTTTTTTTTTTTTTCAGGAAGGAGACATTATTGGGTCAATTTTATTTTTAGAAGCTGACTAAATTCTCTCCTGAAGGACTGGAAAGTTTGGGTACCTGTGTTTCCTTGAACAGTGGCTCACTTTTACCCTGTAGAATATACTTATTTTCCTACTTTCATTTGGTTCAAACTTCCTCTGAAGAGCTTGTTTCTTTTCGATCTTTCATAAGTGTCAAACTTCGCTATCTTAAAAAAGATATATAAAATTTATCTTTCGTTATATGACTGTCTTTTTTGTAATAGTCTTTACTAGATTAATATTGAAAAATTGTTTAAATGTTTTGTCAAAATGATAAGTGAGATCTTTTATTTCAGTTTGGTTTAAATTTGCATTTCGGTATCATCTTCCAATAAGTAAAAAGCAAACATCTTTACACATTTAGAAGACATTCATGTAGTTACTAAATCTCTATTTCTTTTCACTGGTCTCTTTGCCTACTTTTGACCTAGTTCTGCATGTATGTAATTATTTATATAAATGTTTTAGTATGTTCTAGGGAACTATCCATTCCCAGAGCCTCTCTGGGTATCGTGTATATTTCATTTTTCACTTTTAGCTTTAGTTTTGACAAGTCTAGCTCCAGCGACATTTTACTAGGGTCATATACACTTAGAAATAATTCATGCTTGAGAGTCATTTCCCCACACAGAAGATAGCTTTGCATGTTATTCTAGTTGGCTTTTAGTGTACTGTACAGTGTTTGTTTTACACATATATTTATTACAAAGACACATCAAAATATTTTGCCATAACTTAATTTTGGGGTTCTAATAGTTTTAGTTATTTATATTGAACTTTCTACATGATGAATTTGATATTTTCTAAATTTGCTGTGCTCTGAAAAAATATATGATACTGTGGCAGCTTTGGAAGTTGGACTTCATTAATGAAAATGTTTGCACACAGAATTGTGCTAAACTGTGAAGAATCTCTTTTTCATGCTGAAACCACAGTTGACTGTCGCAGGAGCACATAGACAAGGTGGCAACACCTTTTTAGGGCTGGCAGTAGAGAATGTGTTCTATTCCTCCCTCCTTCCCCTTGTAGCTGCTAGCACCTCCTGCTCTCTGTGTGTGCCTGTCTCTGCACAAGCTTCTCATTTTTAAAGGACCATTGTCTCCACCCTAATAGCTTAATTTTAATGTAGTTAACCCTGTAAAGGCTGAAATCTCCAAATAGGATAATTTCTGAGGAACTAGAAGTTGGAACTCCAACGTATCTTATGGAGGGAGGAGAGAAATTTAACTAAATGATAAATGTCATGTCATATATATATATTACATGAAAGGGGAAGGAGTGATATTTTCTAGATCAGCATCTTATGGATTGCCGATGTGTAAAAAGATTAACTTCACGAAACTGCTTCATACTGAGCAGCCTAAAGCAGAAAAAAAAGTACTGGGAGAAAAAAAGATGAGGTTAGTATTTTAAAAAAGTCTTCTACCAGTCTGAACAAATAAACGAAGTATGTTTTTAGCTCTTCCCAGACAGATCCTGTGCACAAATGGATTAATAATGTAAGAGCATCGGTGAGCCTGTTGAATCTGCTGGTCTAAATTGCAAAGATTTAAATAAATATCTGAATCCTCTATCACAAAATCATTCTCCTGGGAGGGTTTTTTTTTTTTTGCCTTTCTCCATTTCATATTGGAAAGTAAAATCACATAGAAAATTTCATAATATCCGAATGCTATTGAAGTCTGCATATGAAACAATATTAATGATTCTCATTAATCAGGCATCCTCTGCTGTAGTGGGGTCAGTTCTGGAGCTGAATGAAGTTCTTTATAGAACATTTCCTCTTCTCCAATTAAATCTGGATGAAATGACAAAACAAACAACCTCTCATCATTTCAATGCCAAATGACCTACATTCCTGGATATAAAGTTTATTCATATGTATTTTCTCAATGGCTTCCAACCATATATCTCATTAATAATCTGTTTACGAAGAGCTAAAATGACCATCTTCACACATCATTTGCTGAATTAAGTACAATGCATATTTTTGTAATGACCTTTATGCTTCAGGGTCACACCGGAAAAAAAGACAACATACTCAAGTGAGGTTATTCCTCAGGTGAGGTTACCACTTCCTGTCTAGTCTCTGACCATCTCACCAGACGAAGAGGTATAAACTAGAATTTTACTGGACCAAAGAGTATCTGTTGTCATTCTGGTAACTGAAAATGCTTAACAAACTATTAATAAATGTGTGGTCAAGGCTAAGAATATCAGCAGAAGGTGGGAAAGGGACCATAGTGTCAAAGACGTAGCAAACTCATGAGCCACTACTGTCTCTTGAACAACAGGGTCTATTTGAGAAAGGCCGGGTTCAAATCTTTTGAGAAAAGTGACGGTGGGATAGAAGTTCATTTCCTGCTGGCCTGGCAAGGAAACAGTGGAAATAGCCAGGTATTTCTCCTCTTCTACATTCTAATCTTTGGTTTATGTGTCTCATTTCTAAAGCTTAACTGGAAGCCAAATAAGATGTACGTATGTCTGTGGAACATGTAGGTAGTTTTCAGTTTACAAGGCGGGACAGAAAAGAAAGTGTTACAGGAGAAGAAATGGAAAATACTCATAAAGTGTTGAGGTTCCTCAGCTTTTGGTGGGGTTACAGTCCGATATACTCATCATGTTGAAAATGTTGTATATTGGAAGTACATGTAGCGCATCTAAGATGACCACCATACCTTAGCAACAAAGGAAACTCTAGAGTATGCATTGTTTCTTCTTGTGATGACACAGGTGACTGAGATTTTCTGCTAATTAGTGGAAGAAGGTGCCAATACCCAGGATCACGGGAGAGTGTTGTACTTTGTGGCACTAGCCTGAAGAAGGATCATGCTTCAGAAATATGAAGCACTGTTCCTCCTGCATATGCCTGACTTTAGCCCCAATATAAAAGCTCTTAAAATAAACCATTACAAGTCAGACACTTTCTGCATTGTATTATTTTTTAAACATATTTCTTGCTGTATGAAATTTTCTTCTCAGATATTAAGCCAGAAGGATAAACACATTCTCTAGGTAAGAAAGAAAAACAGATAAAGGGAGATAGAGTAACTTGCCTATAGTCAGAGTTCTTAAATGTGTTAGCTAAGACTGTAATCAAATCTGTCACAAGGTTTCCCTTGAACTATCAAGCTATTTCTCAAATTCCCTCTGATAGCATATATAATGTGCATAAATATGTGCACACGTATATATATATATATAGTGTGTCATTAACACTACAATCTCCAGTAATGTGCACTATTGTGAAGTTAAGATTTCCCTACAGTTTGACTTTGGAACATAGAATATGCATAATATTTTGATGTGTATACTTTTTATAAAATAAACCTAAGTACTATCAAATAACGATATTGCTCTGAGATCAATGAAAAGTAGAGAGACTGAAATTCAATGTTTACTTTTTATAAGTTCATCTTTAACTTTTAGAAAGTAGATGATGCATAAGTGCGTGCAGATGTGTGTGTGGTACTTAAGGTCCTGACTTAAAATGTTTCCCAGTTTTTCATTCTCAATGCCAGTTGAGATCTTTTTTTTGGTTAAAAATAAAAATAGCAAAAGCAATGAATCAGGGATTGAGCTGCACGGTAACTGATTTATTAATCCTGATCATGTGTTTTCTTCTCTATCATCTAACATCTCAGCTGTCCTGGTTCTGTGACTGACATTTTGTGTTTTACAATTTTTAATGAAATTCTCACACACAATGAAAGATGACACAAAAGCAGTTTTCCATTGTACTTACTGAACTTATACTAAATTCTCTCAAAGGAAAAATATCACTGTTTTATTTTTGTTTTATTTAAAATACAGTATATTCAAATATCAGGGTTTTAGAACAGATTCACATACATTCACTGTTCTGCCATGATTCTGCAGGCTTCATTGAAGTAGAAATATAAAATTTTTTTGAGGAACTAAAGTTTAATAATGAGAAAAGACAGGAGTATGAAAGAATTACTAAAGTCAGTAAAATAAGTTTTAATTCTTTACTTGTACAAATAAAATATGAGATGAAACATGCACAAAGATAAAACCAAAAATGTACGATTTGAAAAATACCTTTTCCAATATAAATCTGCAGTAAGTCGAGGTTCAGATTAGATAATCAATATGTTAAATGCATGGAATCAAAATCAGGCAATCAAATGAAATCAAACACAGGATGAAGGTGCAGGATACTAGCATCTTGTAATGCATATTTTCCTTAAAGCAACCAACAGAGTGAAAACGAATGGATGTTTTTGCTTGCATTCCAAAGATGTTGATTCTCTCCTGCCCCAAGGCTTTTCCTAATATGACTATCCATAGTTACAGCAGCTCCCAGGCCCACAGCAACTTGGTTCTGTTTTTGTAATATCAGAGGGCAGAAGGGAGTTACAAATGTTAAAATGAACTTTGAATTAATGAATCAGATTTGGAGGTGTTATAGGACATGTATAATTTTTAACATGTACAGAGTTTCCATTGTCCAAAGCTCTTGGCCTAAAACTCATTATCTGAATCCCTGTTTTTTTGTGCCTGATGTACTTTTCCATAGGCATTTACTAAAAATGGAGTTATAACTGTGCATTATGACTCTGTCTCTTTGAGTTTCATATGTATCTTCTATTCTTAAGGAGTGTTTTTCTTAAGAAATAAAGTAAAATGCTTGGCACATAATCATCATTAAGATAAGACTTCTATTTTTTGTCTCACTGAACAAATAGAATTCTAGCTGGATAATTGCAAACTGGCCATCAGAGCTGTCTTCCTTGCATTTTCACCGACATACTTCTTGCAATTTCTTTTTCATTTTTTGATGTTATGTGTTATGGTTTGTATATGGATGACCCCCCCCCCCCGCCCCCAGGTCTCAAGCAGTCATGAGAGCAGGCTTCTAGAGTTTGTCACTAACTCATGGTCCAATGCTGGGACTATGGGTGTGAGTGCTACATTCAAGTGGGTGTGGTCTGCATACAATAAAAAGGACAGAAAGTCTTCTCTCACGCTCTCTTCCTTTTTTGCTTTTGAAGTTTTGCTGTCTTCTGCCTCCTTGCACTTTACTCTCTGCCCTGTGCCACCCTGCCTTGGACTCAGCAGATTATGGACTGAAACTTCCACAAACTGTGAGCTAAGTACACTTATTCTTCCTTAATTTTAGGTGTAGAGTATTTTGTCTCAGCAACAAGAGAGAAGTAACCCAGACACTATGTGTACCCCAAGTCATTGTCCCTCTCTATTTATTCTCTAATTTTCTCTTAAAAATAACCTGTTTATTCTGATTATACCTTCTGCTTATAGTCAGTATTTACTAAGTAAAATCTTTCTTAGAACTTTACCTAATTTCTAGTTTTATTTTAGGCTATGTAAGTGTTTGTTTCCATACAAACATAGGTAGATCTGTCTATCCATTCATAAGTGAATCCATTCTACAGCTCCTTGCCTGAAAAGGCTTTTAAGGAATAACAGTCCATTACCATTACAAACTGCAGCACCCAGAGTTTACTCTCTAATATGATTCTGCAATAAAAGAAACAGTTTCCTTGGAGAAATGATTAGCTACAGGATTGGACAAGAACAAACAAGAAAAGCTAGTGTCAGAAAGTGATGGATATATTCATTATGTATCATAGACAAGTACTAATAAAGACTTTTTTTTAAAGGTAGGTAGGTATCAAGGTATGATGAGTCACATTAAATGGAAGTGAGCAGTGATATAAATTGATAATGATTGAATGGAGAAGAAAAAGCCTGAATTCAAACTACTGTACCATAGAAATATAGGAACTACTATAGATAGAAGAATAATGGAGATAAAAATTATGTGAGCTTCCACATATTAACAATTGCTTCAGGATACCGCTTTTACTAGATGTCAAATTACTGAGTGAAATATGACAAGAAGTAAACACATAATGTTAAGATATCTTTACATGTGTTACTAGTTAATTACAAAAGAATTAGAGTTGTTTTATATTTGTGTCTGTCTTGTCTGAACCTTGTTGGAATTGGTTACAGACTCAATGCACATTTGTTATTTGCTTTTATTTTTTCCAATACTAAAAATTGAAGCTAAGATCATCACACTCAGCTGTGTCCTTAGCTCTATTTGCCTTTTTTAAAAAAATTTTAACTGGTTTCCCTAAGTGGTTGAGTTTTTAAGGCTATGATTGAATTTAGATTTCCCCTGCCTTAGGCTCCCAGAGTGCTGGGATTTATGGCTTATACCACCAGACCCAAGTTGTTTTTGTTTCTCTTTAAAATTGTACTCTCTACTCTGTATTTGTACAAAGTAATAAAAGAATATTATTCTAAATCTGCAATCAATTAGCAAAATCAGAATATTAATTTAAATAACTATCTAATCTATATATAGAATTCATAAATTACCAATTGTACCACTAGTATAGTTTCTCTAGTTTAGGGTTTAATTTAGGATAGACATCACATTTAGTACCTGAGTCTCTTTACTTATCTATATTCAGGATTATTCAATTTGTTTTTGTTTTTGTTTTTGTCTTAAATGAGTTTTTTGAGGAAAAAGTTGATCAATGACGATATAGAATCTCTTCATTTGGACTTGTCAAGAGCTATTTTGTAACTGTATTTTGCTGATATATTTTGGTCAAGGACACCAGAGAATAGTTCATGTCTTAGTACTTATATATATCCAGAAAAGGCACTTGACCTGAATTTCTCTCATTACTGATGTAGCTTATATTACATAATGTTGTATGTGTATCATTCTCTGGTATAAATTGCATTATTTTACTCTCAATGTAGTGGTATCATGTGTAGAGATCTTTTAAAATTATGTAAATGTTTTATTTATATATCTATTTATATAATAATTTTCAACTACTTGAACACCTAGGCTCAAAATAATTTTAAGACATTATTTATCTCAAAACTTAAAAAAGACTTAGCATAACTAAATCTATAGCAACAGTGAAGCATGGTGAATTAACAATAAATGATACCTACAACTCAGTATGAATCACTTCAAAATAGCTCCAGCATATGATTACAAAAGCCACACCATTCTGCAGCTGTTTTATAATTTGACTGGGGTCATGCTAGAATTTTAGCAAAACCGCCTAGACCAAATAAAGAAGTACAGAAACCAACCTACATGGTACACAATCCATGAGAATAAAAATCTTAATGAACAACTACTTATACACAAAGAGTTAAGTAAGTAAATAATGATTTTTTAAAAATTTTATTTCATGGAAAAAAGTAAAGGAAAATTTCATAACAATAAGAGGATAACAATGGTTCAAAAATCTAAATGTTAAAACAACAATTTTTAAAGAAGCAGATATTTCTATTTTACACAAAAGTCTATGAACTTTATTAAAGACATTTTGAAGAATCTTATTCTGGGAGGAAATGATAACTAGCAAAATCTTGCTTCCATTTTAGAGAGAAGGGGAGATAAATAGATAGACAGATGATATAGATAGATAGATATAGATATAGATATAGATATAGATATAGATATAGATATAGATATAGATATATAGATACAAGTACAGATATAGATATAGATATAGATATAGATATAGATATAGATATGAATCCACATCAGCCTTCTCATGATATAGTGTTGGATTTCCTATGCACTAATTTACAGAATGAGACAAGAAATGTCCAAGCTCTCTCATGCAGAATGCAAGATGTCTTGCAAGACTATTTCCTAAACCTTCTCCATTATCATTTATATGCAGAAAGACAAGCCAAACAACTCCTTCACCTTATTTGCCTCCTGTTATTAACACTATGTTGAAAAAATAGAAGATACAAAATAAGAATTAGTTAAGTGAGTAAATATTTCAATACTGTTATCAATTACAATTACTGCATATTCCTTCCATTTCTGTAACATAGACTATTTTACAAGATATTTTCTTTTTAACATCCTTTTCCACTAGACTTCTGTGTAGATAAGATGACTTAGGCAAATATTCACAAATAAATTTAAAAGCGTAAGTGTAATTCTTCTTTACATGTATCCTTTTTCACTTAAGATATAATTTGTACATATTTATGGGATAAAATATGATGTTTCATTATATGTACGCATTATGTAATGTTCCAATCAGAGATGTCTGTCTCCTCAAATATAATTTCACTATGATGAAAAACTTTAAAATGCTTTCTTTTAGTTTTTACAATATGTAGCATACTGTCATTGTCTATAATTACTTTACCGTGCACAGCGGGACCCAAGAAATTGTTTGTAGTGGAAACACCTGCAATCTCTGCTGCCTGGGCTCCAGCGCCTCCAGTAACCCCACTCTCTGCTAAAGTTCTATGAGATCAACTTCTTCAGGTTCCACACTGTCTTAGTTACTTTTCACTAGTCGCTGAGACAAAATACCTGATGCCCAAAGTTGGGAAAGGAAAGGTTTATTTCTCACAGTTTTTGGAGGTTTCAGTCCATACTCAGTTGGCTCCAAGGCAGGGTGGCATGGCAGGGCCGCAGTTCATGGCGGCTGCAAACAGCAAGATGGAAACTGGCAAGAGAGAGAGACACACCTTCTTCCTGCCATTACATCACATACTGGCTCCACCCCCTGGGATGGTGTAGCTCTGACACCACCAATCCAAGCACTAGACAATGAACCAATCACAAATGCACGATGCAAATACATGAGGCCTGGGGGCCACTGACATAAACCATGAGACACATATAATGTAATCGTGTGTCTGACATTCTGTCTGGATTACTGCACTTCACATAATGACCTCTGTTGTAACAAATGACACAACGTCATCTCTTGTATGGCCGAGTATTTCACAATCATGCTGCATTTCCTTTATCCTTAATCACTTGATAGATATGTACATTGCTTCCATTTCTTAGTTTTTGTGAATACTACCTCAGTGAATACAGGAGTGCGGTAACTGCCGGATACCCCGACTTCAGTTTTCTGGAGACGCGTAACCAGCACAGGAATTGGAGGATCCCACGGTAGTTTGAGTTAGGTTTTTGAGGAGCCATTGTACTGTTTTCTATAATGATTCTACCTATTTACAGTCCATCAGTGTGCAGAGGTCCCTTTTATCCAAGTCTGGGCCAGTCCACTTTATCTTTGAGTCTGTACCTCATCAATGAGTCTTAAATTGGTCCTTTCATGACTAAAATGATTTGAATTGTTGGTGAACAAATTGGAGAAAATAAGTTTAAAGAAAAAAAGAATAAAAATAGGAATCCTGCTGAGAATTTGAGCATGAATATATGAGCACACATTATATAAGTATATAATGTGTGATTACACTCTATAGAGATTTAGACTGACATATTGATAAGAGTTTTTGAATCCAGTCACTCTTAAACATATTCCCTCACTAAAATTACCTGATAGAGATTTTAGAAAATGGGATGGTCTGGACCCCAGCTCAGAGTTTACTGGGATTAGACTAATATATTCTTGGTGTCTTTTCTTCCTTACTTTTTAAAAAAATATTTTAGTTTTTTATGAAGGCAACCTGATTGGCAAAGTACTACATTTAGTAGTGAGTTGCTATTTTCTACAAAAAAACTAAAGTTACTCTAAAGATATTTTTATAATAATGTCTGTTTTTTATATTGAGTCATTAAATGTTTAGAGAAATTCTAAAGCACTATTGTAGAAATAAGAAGTTTCAGTGCAGGAAATAAATTATGATGACTCATGTGAGAGATACTTAGTTTTTGAAGCACTAGACTGATGATAGAAACATTAAAATGGAAAATGAAAATGTAGTGAAGGTTTGGAGAGCTTGGTTTTCCAACTCAGTACTAGAGTATGTTATGCAAACCTTTATATTTCTTAAGGTAATGCATGTGTGTTTCTATGTGACAGTTCCTATCATTGATGTGTCACACTCTTATCTGAAGATAGACTGCTACTGAAATAATGTCAATATCTAATCAAAATTTTTGTCATTAATTTTAAGCATCTTTGTAGCTTTAAACTTTAAATACAAAACTATATCTCACAAGCATATCTCAAGTAGATATCAAAAGTTCCCTTAATTGGTATCTCTTTGGCTTAAGCACTATGGTTATTACTAGCGAGTCATTTTCTAGGAAAAGCAGTTTTGATTTGATATGAATTTTCACATATACTGTAACATTTTTATCCATTGCATTTCAATATTTAATATACATGTTTATTTAATCATTTGTTTTGGCATGCTGTCAGGTATGAAAACTGAACTGGCAGTAATATTCAAACTGGAGAAAGGTGAATATTAAAAATGAATATTATTTTCATCTGTTTGCAATCATGAAGAAATATATGTTTTTTTTAGATTAATAACATCATGGCAGGAATTTTATATTGAACTGGATAAATATCATACAATGTTAAACATCTATAAAGATCTGGGTCATTTGAAAGAAAAAATTAATAGAAAAAGTAGGAAATGCTTGTATTAATTTATTACATATTGCATCACACATATGGTGAGCCTCTTCTGCCAGGTTTATGATAGCAGTAAGAGTTCTGCTTGAAATTTAGACACTTGGGCAAATAAATATCTTCTTTTCCTACTACTCAAGCAGTCTTACAAAGATATTTTTTGACAAAAAGATGGGAAGCAGTTAGTATAATTTGAATCAAATCATCCTATTGATTTTTCTGCAGCATTTCTCTAGAGAGTCTGTCTATTTAACACAGAAGGGCAATTTTCTCATCTATTTTCTTAATGCTGGAGATAATAAGATGTGTTTGAAAGTTATGGGTTCAGCCTTATGTTTTTCTGATATCACTGTATAATCACTTAAATAAAATTAAAATTCTTGTATATGCTTTTAAATATTTTTACTTATGTATTTTTAAAATGGATGAAGTTTCTTGGTTGATAGAATTTTTGGCATGTATGTTTATGTATAGGTGTATATATATATTTACTATTACAACATATAACATATATATGTTTGTCATTACAATATATAAATATTTAATCTGAAAGCCTTATTATAACATTACATTTTGCTTTTGGATGTGATTTGTATTTCTTCTCCTCTTTAGATATTTTATAAATAGTTAAATGAGGATCCTTTTTATGCTTATGACCATGTCATTAAAAATTCATTTACTATTAACAGATCAAAAGCCCTGAGCAAAATTATGATGTGATCAAGGTCTGTTAGCAGTAGGTATGTTCATTATTATGTAGTATTTTCCAACTGCTAATTTTTTGTTTAGTTCTCTAAAACTTATGCAACTTAAACTGCCAAAGCATCTTACTGAAATATTGATGTGGGGCAAATATATTATTGGAAAAAGCTGTAGTACTATTTCTCAAAGAGAATAACCACATGGGTAACTATGGTTTCGAATGATTGATTCAGAAAACACCTCCCTGTCTGCCCCACAACAAATGCTCCAAGATCATAAAGAAATTGTCAAAAAATTTTAGAAAAAGAAGGCATGCAGTTAGATCAATAAGAATAGAGAGAGCAAGAGAAAAAGAAGGCACTTTAACATAAGTGTAGCTCATAATAGAGCAAAAGCTGTGTAGAATCCACACACAATAGAAAGCAGACGAGATATGATGAAGAAGCAATGTGACAATCAAAGGAAAATGAAAGACTATTGGGAACAACACAAAATGATAGCAATAAAAGCGGGAGCTCTCTAGGGAGAACCAACAGACTGAGAGCTTTAGTACTGTGGTACCAACTCCTCGGCAATTGATTCTAAAACTCTTACTGAGATTCCTTCAGGAAATCTTATAGGAAGCAACAAAGAGAAGTCACTTATAAAAATAGAGACCTTAGTCTACCTGTGAATAACTTTTTGGCAGTGTGACAATTTGAATAATGTTAACCCTGTGACTTGGATAGCTTTGAGAAGCAGTGGTGAGTGAGTGGCATTCGCTGCACATTAGATTTTGCGTCTCCCCTTTTGTAATGTACTGATGGTGTCCTTTGTATCCAATATGCTCTGGTTATTACAGTCACATACCTGGGAAAACTCACTTAAGGGAGGGATGGCTTATTTTGGTTCACGTTTTCTCATATATGGACCCATATGCTCACTCCACTGCTCTTGGGCACGCGGCAAGGCAGGCACAACATAGAAGACTGGTGTGGTGCAGGAAAACCGCTCACTTCATCACGGTGGCTGGGAAACAGCCAAAAGAGAATGAGCCAGAGAGCAGAGGGCCAGAGGCAAGATGTCTTCTCTGAAGGCTGCTCCCAGTGACACCCCATCCTGGGAGCCCTGTCAGCCAAGTCCTCATGAGCAAAGCACTCAGCCTGAGTCTCTGAACACTGTCACCTTGGGAACCCAGCCCTGAATGCAAGAGTCTCCAATGAATGGTTCATGTTTAAACTGTAAAAACTGCAAATGTGGTTAGGTCTACAATGTCTACCAGAGACATAAC
Source organism: Dolichotis patagonum (assembly GCA_004027295.1). Classification (NCBI taxonomy): domain Eukaryota; kingdom Metazoa; phylum Chordata; class Mammalia; order Rodentia; family Caviidae; genus Dolichotis; species Dolichotis patagonum. The sequence continues at coordinate 170,089 of PVJX010001039.1, read as the reverse complement.
CTCTCTATGGTTATTTAATATCCTTCTTTTTCCTCAACAATATTGTTTATTCTACTTTGTTCAAAATTATCAATACTCTAGCTTTATTTTGATGAACGGTATGATTTTCTATCCTTCATCTATTCCTTAGTTTTTAAACTGTGTGTACTTACATTTAAAAGTGAGTTTCTTGTGTATGGATACTGTTTGATGTATTATACAGGACTCTCCACAGAAGCCGCAATAAGAATACAGATACCCCACCACACACACACACACACACACACACACACACACACACACACACACACACGAAGCTCTCTCAAAATATTCATGAGAGACTGATTTTGAGAATCCACAAATACAAAAAGGCCTAGATGTTCCACTCCCCCATTTAAACTGGCATAGTACCTGTATATAACCTGCATACATTTTTCTGTGTAGTTTAATCATCTGTAGATTATTCCTAATATCTCATACACTTGGCATATATGCTAGATAGATATGTGGTATACTATAATGCTTAAGGATTAATGACAGAAAAATGTACGTAGAAGTCAGTATAGAAGCAATGTTTTCTAAAATTTTTGACTCATAATTGGTAGAATCTGTGATGTGAAATTCATGTGTCTACATCCATATCTTTATCTGTAAATATTCTTTAGACATACATTCATGATACAATCATACAATGAGATTAACTTTGAGAAATAGACCATGCAGTTCTGGTAGTCAAGAGGTGCACACTAGAAGACCAGGAATCCAGTATTCTCATTTAACCCAAGTCTGAAGGCCTGAATACCTGGAACAGCATGTCTAAGGGCAGAGGGTGTTGAATGACCCAGCCCAATCATAGACACCCAATCTGCCCCCCTTTGGCTATTTTGTTCCATGTAATAATGCGTCATACCCACTTGATTTAAAGTCTGCAAATTTAACAGTTAGCCTCTATCATCTTCTACCAGGAGGTTGCAGCCTTATAGCATGGTCCACAAACAGTTATTTCGCTTTAAAGGAACCTTGTGTTATTGATTCCTCTGCCTGAATCAGCCTTGTGCCGATTTTTATGATTAAATTTTTGCAACTTTTGGATAATTTAAATACTGTTTCTCTCAAAGGTATCTTTATTCAATTACCTGTAATATATATCTACTTTGTTATTTATCACAATATCATTTTTCTTCTGTAGCAATAAAGCACTGCAAATTAATTAAACTATATACAACAAGATTCACACACACATACACACTCTAGATTTCTCACAGGCCCCATAAACCATGCTTGCTAGTGTTCATGATCTTATGCATTTCTCCCTTTCATTAGTCTGTGGAGGACCTGTGACTCAATTAAAATTTTAAAATGAAATGGCAGGAATGATGTGTCAGAAGCAGTCTTAAATCTTAAAGTATGATAACTGTTTGTTTTGCACGTTGGCATCACTAAATTCCTACATATATATTAATCTACTCTGTTGAAAAGACAGTGTGGAAAGGCAATATGGAGAAGAAGAGGCCTTAACATTATTTAGGGAGAAAGAATCTACTGTTCCCACCTGCCAGATCATCAGTGGGATGTACCTAAATAAAGTATTAAATTGTAAGTGAGTAATCTAAGACCTAAAATCCTACAGACTAGGTTTTGTCTCCCTGAAATTCATACTTTGATGACCTAATCCTGAGTGTGGCAATATATAAAGAGAGGGTCTTTAAGAGGAAATTAGGTTTAAATGAAATCATACCAGTGGTGTCCTAACCCAATAAGACACTAATCATATAAAGAGAAGTAAATAGAGCTCTTTCCGGCTTTGGAGGACCACACCAGAAAATGGCTGTGGCAGGTGACAGCGTCTATTGTAACCTAGAAAGAGTGTTCTACCAGACTCTCATCATGCTGATATTCTGATAGATTTCCAACCTCTACAGCATTGAGAAAATAAATTGCTGCTGCTTGAACTACTTCATGTTCCGCATTTCCTCAGGAGAGCATGAGCTGACTCATATACCAGCTATTGAAGCTGATTGCTGCAACCCCGCCTGTCATTTCACGATGCAGAAGGCATGTCCAGCTGTATTCTGGCTTCTCACAGACTTGTCCATGATAATAAATGGACCTTTACCTATTAATGCATACGTGTGTGTATGATAATAAAGTTATAATTTTTAAAAGGCAGTGAGTTTGGCAGAACTTCATTATATAGCATTGGGTAGCTAAAACATTTTATCTGTAAAATTTTCTAGCTTATTTTTTTACACTGGTACAATCCTTGCCACTTATTAGGCACTCAAAAGCTATTATGTAAAACAAAGAATGGAGGAGAAGTGTACAATCACTTTCAAGAGGATCAAAAATGTACAGTATGTCAAATCCTTTGATAAATGAAAATATTCATACTTACAGTCTGCAGCTTACTTGCAATGCACATTAAGATAGGGGTATTTTCACTAAAACTATTTCTGCTTCAATGATCCTTTAAACACTGTAATGTTTGTTTACAATTCAGATTTCTAAGTTTAAACTGTTCCAGAATTTGATTTCCTTATCGAGTCTCTGTGACAATTGTGTACGGCAGTTTGTGGTTCCCTGCTCCTTTACCTATTAATGCATACGTGTGTGTATCCATATATAAGCAAGCATGCTTACAGGTTCTCCTAACTGTAGAAACACACCAAAATAAAAATAAAAATAAAAATAAAAATAAACAGAACCGTATTTAGTAGTCCAATAAAAGTACACATTATTTTGCCTCAGTAATAGTTATTACAGTTGAATCATTTGTTGGCCCAGATAAATATCTCTTACCTTCATTGAAAAACATCTGTAAAATCATCCTTTCTGCATTAATTAAAAACTTAGATGCTTCTATCAGAGGAATTGCTTTAGGCATATCAAAAATAAGCCATTGTTTCTATACTAAAGCTACAGAAAATAGTCTTCAATTGATAGCTTTTTTATTTTGTACTTTAAAATCTGTTCCATGTATTAATGTTAATTCATGTAGCTGTGCATGTTTTTCAGCAATCACATTTTCTAGAAAGTATTAATTTTGTATCTAAATATACAGTTGTGTATATAATTATGTAAACAATTACTGTTTTTAAGCTATTCTAAATATGTTTCTGGTATAATAAATTGATAATTTTTTGTGTCATGGGATACTGATACCATAAATTGTTTGCAACTGAAAACAGTAGCTTTTAATATATTTTCCTTACAATGTGTCTTTTGTCTGTAGCTGCACAAAATCTTGATCAACACTGAAGAGCAGACTGGATGCCGGTTTTTAATAGTCTATTTCCCTGTTCCCTCCTATCCATTCTTTATTTCACTCTTTGTTTTTACTTTGCCTGCTAAGCATAATAATAACAGCAAGAATAAAAATGAGCAAGGTGGACTTGAGGTGGAGAGACGGAGGTGGGTGAATAAAAAGAGAAGCAGTTGTATGAGGTACATGTACCCAGGCCCCCAGGTGAATGTATACTTTACATACAGTAAACATGCAGTAATTAAATACAGTAAGAAAAATAGACTCCAGGGATACTTCCAATGACCTATGCCAGACAGCTCCCATACCCAAAATAGTAACCGGACTGACAGTGCCCATAGTTGGAAGGTTACAAAACTGTGGATTAAATAAAGCTTTTAAAAACATGTTGTTCACTGGGCACTAACAAGTGCCCAATTCTCTGAAGTTTCACCCTGATTTCCTACTCTGACAAAACATTTTCTGTTAAATTTTTATAGATGATTATGCATTCTCCGAAATTTACTTAGTGAAATTCTACTCACTTACCTGATTACCTTGTCTCTTACAAATTTGCAATAAATAGAAACATGATTTATTCTATTTCTTCAACCATAATGAAACTCTTAAATAATACATGTGTGCAGGAATGGAGATAATGTATCTTTAAAACAAGAACATGAGAGTATGAAATATTCACATACCTAAATTTATTCTGTAAAAGAAAAAAACAGAATTAGGTAAAATAATAAGAGTGGTATGGTCAGCATTATTGTAAAGATATACTTAATAGTTTGTGATACTGCATTCTTTTACCTGAGAAAAATTCTTGTAAATATTCATGGTTTGTTTTGCAATTAATTTAAGTACATTTTATATTATGGCTTTCTATCTTTAAAAAATTTAATAAAGTAAACCAAATTGATGGATTTCCTTTTATTATTAGTTTTCTAAAATATTTTAAATTATAATTTAAAATATTGATTTTCTCCCAAATTTATTGAATTTAGAGAAATAATCAAAAAGATTTAATTTTTCTAAATTAAAATAAATGCAAGAATGAGATTTGAACAAATAAATTGCCAAACAAGGCTTTCTCTGATTAACTCTAACTTTATATAAGACCTAACATTAAAAAAACATGTAAACCATATATCATATAGAATAAAAAGTCCAATATCATTAAACACACGAATGTGTCTTCAGTAGCAATCTCATCCTTCCAATGTCAGTGGAAGCTTCTGAGTATACACAGGAGGCCATTACAGTGGAGTAATGCTGGAATATTTCTCAGATGTACCAAAGACATTCTTACTAAACTCCCTCTTTTGAAATGCGCTTCCTTTGTCAGACAAAGTCTCACAATGTATTGTCTGGGTTGGCCTTTTTTAACTCAGACTGATGGCAACCCAAGTCTTGCTGCCTTAGTTTCCCAAGTGTTGGGATTAAAGGGCATCACTGCCATACCTGGGAAAATACACATTTTAAAATGTACATTATTATCAAATTATTTGATAAATTATAAATTAATCATTTGACAAATGTTTTTATATATTGTTATATATAGATATACTTGCTACTGGAAACTATATATAAAATATATTAGTAGACTACAGTGTATAATAAAAATTGTGTATATACTATATAGTAGAAACTATAAACATTTGAAAAATTAAGTGTTTATCAGTTTATAATAATTAACAAATAAAGCCTTAATACATGTGTTACTGTTACTTTTATTTTTATTTAGTTACTTATTTTTTGGTACCAGGGTTTGAACTTATGACTGCGTGCTTACAAGGCAGGCACGTATGCTGCTGAGTTAAATCCCTGGCATGTGTTACATTTATAAACATACAAGATTATTTAGATCTATCATTGGATATATTATTATAATTTTCCAAAATATTTTATGCAATGTCTGTTACTTACCTCCTAATAAACATCTCAAAAGAATATAATAGAAAAGAAATCAAGCTCTGATTTAAAATATCTCTCCATCTGTGAATGGCTCTGATTGGAAAATAATAACGAATCAATAAAAGAGTGACAGGTATTGCTATTTAATACTTGAAAATATTTCACCTTTAGATATCTTTAATTAAGCTAGTAGGTGTCTTACAGGAAGTGCAGATGAATGGATCAACAAAGTTTCAAGTCTACAAAAATCAAATGTACAACTTCTACAGACAGTAGTATTTTTAAATCACTTAAAGTTTCGTACATTCTTTTAAACAAGCCAATCAGGGATGCTTACAAATAATACATGTTTACTATAAAATTGACATTAATAATAATAACAAGGATGATGACGAAAGAATGGAAGCATGTAGATCAACTCCTGTGGCTCTGAGGATGCTCAAAGATGCCCCGGAACTTAGAAAAATCTTGTATAAAATTGCATTGAGAAGTGAATCTTTATAAAACTCGTGTATGTAAAAGATTGCTCATTTCCCAAAATGGTGTCAACTATTAAATCAGTTTATAAAAATGAAGTTAAAAGAATAAGATTCAGGAAAGTACTTTCATGTCAATATGAGAGTTTGAATTTGAGGATTTGTGATTTTTTTTTAGAGTTTTTATTGGTAAAATTACTGTTAATCTGAAAATAATTCAGATTATTTGGATCAAAAACTAAACATTTAATAGGCTGTAAAGAGACGGTAATTTATTTTTACTATGCTCAGAATAAAGATAAATAGAATATATTGTCATTTCTGCCTTTGTAAGGCTTTGACTTGCTGATTGAAGCCAATGTGAAAATTAGCATAAGGAATGTGATTATTCTGGCCCACGTGAGAAACATGAAGTGATCTTCGTTTGCTTACTTCTAGCAACAATGAGAACAAGTTTCCAAAGTCTAGTACAGCATTGTGTCTATCCACTTTTACTCTATTGTCATTATTTGAGTGATGATCACGGAGGTGATCTATGGAACCCTGCCTGTGGGCTAAAAGGCAGATTCACTGGCATCCTAAGCCAACAATGCAGCTGATTTCCATATTTCTTCTTGGTCTGTGGATGTGAAAAGACACAGATGCAGAGGTCACTGGCCTCTAATTCGTATAGTGGTATCTTCTGCATACAGGGCATATCTTCTCTTCGGCGCACTTCTTGTTCTTTTTGCCATAACTTTCTTTTTTATCTTTAAATACATGTTAAACTTTGGCCTTTATAAACTGCCCTATACAATTTTTTAATGGAACCTCCATGGAGAAGCACTGCTGAAAAATTCACTGTCTGACACCAATTTTGGTGAAGCCAGCCAGGAGGTAAGAACAGAGCCAGGCGGAGCCAGGGAGCTTTACTTTTTTTATTTATTTTTTTGGTGGCAATGGGCATTGAACTTAGGGCTTTTGCCCTTTATTTCTTTTCAGAAAGGGTCTCTCTAAATTGCCAAATTGCCCAGGCTTTGCTCAAACTTGGATCCTTTAGCTTCAGCCTCCCAGAATGCTAGAATTACAGGTGTGTATAACACCTGCAGCAAAACCCTTAATTTTAGCAAAACAAAATCTCTAGGTAACATTACACGGAATTCTGTAATATGTACAATTTTTATGTTTTTATGTGTGAGTTACATTAATTTTAAATTAAAATATGAAAAATGAAGCAGTATGAGCTCTTTTCTGCCAAGAAAAAATGCTAAGAATATGAATATGGGAAAGGGACACACATTTATTTGAAAAAATTGTCTCATGATTGTTGGAGCTGACATATCAAAAGTTGCAGGACAGGATGTCAGAATGGAGTCTCAAAGAAGAGTTGATGTAGAAGGCTCGGGTCCAAGGGCCATCTGGAGACAGAGTCCCTTATTCCTCAAGGTACCTCAGTTTTTTCCCTACGGGCCTCAGCTCACTGGATGATACTTATTCACAATATGTAGAGTTATATGTTTTATTCAATGTCTACTCACATACATGTCAATCATATATAAAATGTTCATTTATAGTTAGACTAGTAGTTTACCAAAGAAATAGTGCCAGATGCTGACCAAATTAGCACATAAAATTAAATGTCACAGAGCTACAACCCATTTCCTCAGAGAAGGGAGGAACCTGATTGCTGCTGTATGTTCCCTATCATTTAATTAGCTGACTACTAAGGAACACAGGTTACCTTGCTACAAGTTGCAACTTTGCAGTTAGAAGCCGGTCTCCTGTTAGGACTTCAGAATGTCTAAATTCTACAGTTCTGATTTCCTGCAGTTTAAAAAGTGTTAATAAAGTCTATTGTCTAGGATAATGAAAAATAACAATACATAGTATATGGAGAAGGAGCTTTTAGAAATGCCTGTGGCAATTAATAACTACAGCTGTTACGTTTCGACAACATGTTTTTAATAACAAACTATTATTAAACTTCAAAGCCCTATCTTCTGGAGGCTAAAAGAAACCATTTTCGTTTAATTTACTTTTATGAATCCACTTCCAATCCATCACGGTTATTTTGACTTTTGTGTACTGAGTATTGGGGTCTAAAATTTTAATATGTCTGACATATTTAGAGAGACTGATTTTATATATCAATTCATAAATCTTTGCAGCTTTCAGTTTATATCTAATAAGTATTTTTTTCTGTCTTCGAGTTATATCTAGTATGCTTCTATTATAGGAAAATGTGTGTGTGTGCACGTGTGTGTGTGTGTGTGTGTGTTGTTTGGATGGGTGTGTGTGTGTCTTGTTTGGATGGGTGTCTTTGCTCAATACAAAAAGTCTTTAAAATAAGTTAAAATATGCTGTAAAACTTAAGATTTCTTTGCCTGAATGTATGAATCAAAGTAAAGTTTCTTTAATCCCTTGTTGCCCTGCATCCAAAATTAACCTAGCAAAACCTGGAAACGTGCAGGTTTCAGCACAGAGAGAAGCCTGGTATAGCTGTGACATTAAACGGATGTTGCTTCCTTTCTGTCTTTGCCTGACAGGAGGTGGGAAGTCTCATCAATTAGAGGACAACAAAATAAAAATAAAGCCTAAATGCCAATACTGTCAAAATGAAAGGGAGAACCACTGAGATCTTCCAGCCTGCTTTTGATTGTATCCTACCTCTGCATTGTTACACTTAGTTGAATCTCCTGTTGAAATATTTTCACAAAGAACATTGCTGTTTGCTGATTAGTTTTTATTACTCCATGTTTATGGAACATAACTATTGCATTCAGGGTGAGGAATTGGTATCTGTACGTATGATATCTCAATTCTTTTCATTTCCTGTCCCTTACCCCTATTCCTCTTTACTCCATTTTTAGATCTCTTTCTCAGTTTTGCATATTTACCTCCCTGATTCAAACAACTCTTTATTTTGTTTCTTAAATTCTTATACATTGGGTTCCTCATAAAGCAGAAACTATGCAATATTTAGGTTATGTATCTATTTCACTTAACATTATTATCTCATTTTCCTACAAATGACTCAAAATTATCTTTGTTTACGGCAGATAGTATTCCTTTGTGTATAAATACATTTTCTTTATTCATTCATCTCTTGGTGGATATATAGACCATTTCTAAGATTTAATTATTATGAATTTTGCTGTTTTAAACATGGGTAGTCATGAATCATTGTGATACGGTGTCTTTAAATAATTAAGGAAGATATCCACAAGAGGAATATCTGGTTTGAATGGAATTTTTGTTACTAGCTTTTTGAGGAATTGCCATACTGCTATCCATAGCGGTTGTAGTACTTTACATTATCATCTACCATATGGAAGTCTTAATTTCCCCCTGTAGCCTAATCAGAGTACGTTATTATTTGATTTCTTGATGATAGCCTTTCTTTCTGGAGTAAAATGCAATCTCAGTGTTGTTTTCAATTGGATTTCTCTAATGATAAGCAATACTGATTTTTTTTTCATATATCTACGGGCCATTTGTGTTTCTTCTGAAAGTATCTGTTTATTTCATTTGCCAGTTTTGTATTGATTGTTTTATTTTTGGAGGACATAATTTTTTGAGTTCTTTAAATATTTTGGATGTTAGTCTTATGTCAGAGAAGTAGCTCCAGGCAATTTTTTCCCCACCTTTTGGTAATTTGTTTCTTCACTCTGTTGGTTGTTTCTTTTGCTTTGCAGAAGCTTTTTGATTTGATAGAATCCCATTTGTTCTTCAAGTTGTTCTTTGTGCAGCTGTGGTTCTGTTCAAGATGTCTCTACTTATGTCTTTGTCTACAAGAAGTTGACCTATTTTATCTTGTGGCGGATTAAGTGTTTCTACTTCAAAATTCAAGTTTTTAATCCATTTTTATTTTACTTTAGTGCATAGCTAGAGATACAGAGCTAGATTCAGCATTCTGCATGCATGGAACCAGTTTTCTCAGCACCATTTGCTGAAAAGCCCGTCTCCCCTCCAGCATGTTTTTGGCCATACTGTCAAAGAACAGATGGCTGAACATACCTGAGGCTATTTCTGCATCCACTGTTCAGTGTCATGCTGTTTTTATAATTATAGATTTGTGGTATACTCTGAAATTTGGGGATGTGATGCTTCCTCCTGTGCTCTCTTGCCAAGCTTTGCTTTTGCTGTTAAGATTCTCTTCTGATTCCTTATAAATTTTAGAATAGTTTCTTTCTTGTTATGTGAGGAATGTTATTGATATTTTGTTTGAGATGGCATTAAATATGTCTATCAATTTTAGGAGTTTGGCAGTGTTGACAGTATTTTTTCTGCCTATCCAGAACCTGAGAACATTTTTACATTCTCTGATGTCCTCAGAGGCCTCCTTTCAGATTACTGTAGTTCTTGTTACAAGACCCTTTACTTCTTGGTTCCATTCATGTCTAAGAATTTAATTGTTACTTTAATGCATTATGAATGGTATTGTTCTGTTAAATTTTCTGGATGGGTTTATTATTATTGTACATAAATGCTATTAATATTTCTGTGCTCATTTTGTATTCTGCTACAGTGCTGAACTTGGTTATTTGTCCTTGAAATCTTTTGGTAGGTTTCAAGTATATTAAATTAATATTTATCAAGCACTTAAAAGAATTCATGGCACCTAAGTATTTTAAAAGACTGTGTTTATGGTTGTTTTTAAAGATGACAGTCACCAATACCTTTAGTGTATGTACAGTCATGCTGTACCAATAACTGAATGAATGTAGTTTCCTCTGTTTTGGTGTATGTGCTGCTAACCAAACAAGTCGACTTTCTACCTCATTTTTGAACTTCATTAAAAATGGGAATAACTCAGTGATATTGAATAGAACATAAATACACAGTTTCATTTTGAAATAAAACAGCCTGTACATTGCTGGGTTCAATTTTACATCACTAATTTGTGTTGACTTAGAACAGAAAAAAATTTTAAAATGAAGCTGTAGCTATATTTATTGTGTTAAAGATAGGAAGTATGTAATTAAAGTTTGAAGTAAAATTCTTACTAAAGACTTGTGCAGAATCTAGACTTTCCCTTAGGAGACACCTAAGTTTCTGGCATAATGTGTCCAAATACTTATTCTATCAATTGAGCATAATGTCCATAAGAAGCTAAACATAAAATCAATGAGGGTACTTCAGCAGCATGCATATACAATCTATGCAATTGAATATTTTATATCGTAACACTGTTTGATGTATAGAATGAATAAAACTCAAACAAAGCAAACTAAACTCTATGAATTCTTACAGAAAACTGATTTTGCCCATGAGGCTGGTACACAATAGTAGACACACTGGAATCAAAGAGATTTGTAGAGTCCAGTGAAAGCATGTGATAAATACTGAACAAAAATATGACAAAATATTTAGAGCATTTAATTACAGGTAATTACATTTCTTCCTGTTTCTCCATGATTTACTTACAAATGATAAACGTTTATTCTTTTTAAAGGGAATAAATTAAAAATTAAATTAAAAATGCAAAAAAAGTAAAAATAAAGCAACACTACTATACACACGAAACCAAAACAGAAATGCACTCTACATTGATTAGTTTTTATACTGACATCCTTTGGCATTCTTAGATTACTTTATATAGATTTTGATGCTTGTTTATTTCTGCACATATACACATTTTATATTGGTTATATTTGTATTTCTTTTTTTAAATTTTTGTAATTATTTTGAAGGTAGTAAAACACAAAAGAACAAGACAGAACAAAGCCAATTGAGACAGTGTAGTGAAATTGGTACAGAACTTCACAGTCAGTTACCCGGATAACAGTAATAGTTACCATTGTATATCTCCTTATCCTCACAATAGTTGTTCTTTCAATCAGGTATAGCAAAATCAAAGGAAATACAGAATATTATAGAACTTATCAAAACAGAATACTGAATAGAGCAATACCATTAATCAGGACAAAACAAAACAGTGATAAAAATATTTGCCTTCAAAGAGATGGTAGAAGGAAATCCCCCTTATTTGCTACATTGCATATGGTCAACCTTCCAAGCGATGCTCAGATCTTTGGCTCCCACTTGCCAATGGGGTGGTGGTGGTGGTGTTTGCTTTTCAGCCCACATGCCAGTAGGCTCACAGCCACCCACCAGGGTGGTGGGCAGGTTGCTTTCTTTCCCAGCGCCCCAAGTTCCAACATGGCGTGGACCTCAGGAAATGCTGCTGGCTCTCGCCCTGTGGCTGCCACAGCTTGCCAGGCTACATCCGCTTACCAATATTTGCATTTCTTAATATCATATTCTTCAAGTTATTAGATAAATGTTCAGGAGCAAGTAATGCTGAATATTAATGAACTTGAAGGATAATTTCTAGTAAATGCAAGACAAAATCTATTGTAATTGTTTTAGTTTTGGTCTTCAATGAGAAATTTAGTGTATTAAGATATATGTAAATTTCAGGAGAAAATATGTTTGATTCTTAGAGCAACAAAATTACATTACACTGTTTTTTTGTCTCCAATTACATATCACAATAACATTTAAATAATTTAAAATAGTGCTTTTCTTTAAAAACAGTTAATAAGTTTATTTATTCAATACTAAAGTGTAAAGTATATCAGTAATTATAAATTTAGTAAGATCTCTCACACAGTTGAGACTATAATCTGTGCACTAATCTGAACTTGTCAATTCAACCATTTGTTCAGAGTATATAAAGAAGTAAATAAATTATGGATAGCTTATATTGCTTTATTCAGCTTATAACTACTGTACTTCTAAGATTTAATAAATAGTTTTTTAGAAAAAATAGCTTCATAACTTTAATCCTTTTTCCTTAGCTCTTCGGATATCGTCGTGATACCCGAGTTCAGGACTGCAGTGTAAACTGGCAGTGCCACAGAGTGAAGCGCTGACCTTGGCCTACTTGTAATGAAATGTTGTGCTGTCACTCAGGCCAAAGGAGTCATTACAGTGTGACAGCTTTGCCTCCTGTCAGCTTTTCCCAAATCCCTATGGAACAAAATGTCTACCAGAATTATGACTTTGTTTCACTGTTTTTCCTTCGGAATGACATCCAAATTAATTAAAAGTAGCCTGTCACATTTCACTTGTGGCCATCTACAAGCTAAAGGTCAGCCCTGAAGGAATTTCTTATTGACAAGGCAGCTTTGCTTTTTATGGATACATCTTCATAGCCAAAGTGGCTGGGAAAATATATTTTTTAAAAAAGACAAAAAATCAAGCAGTTCATTCTAAACCATGAACTTTGGCTTAATATTTTCTTTATTAACTTGTAGTTTTCTGGCCAATAATCTTTTATATATGAAAGGAAAAACAAATGCAGATAAAAGTTCTAAGGAAATGTAGTTACGTTTATAACACAAAGTCTAAAATTACATGCATTCATAATGATAATCAAAATACAATGCTGCAAAATACAATGCATGATATTGAATCTAATTTTAAAGAGCTATTTAAATATATAAATAAGGTTTTTACGTCAAAGAAGAAAGTATGAAATGAATTTTTAAAAGAGCAATTTGGGTAAATTTACCATTATTAAGATCAAAGAAACATGAAGGAGGTCACAATGAATGTCTGGGAATCATAAGCTAAGCACCAATTTTCATCCATTAGCTATTCTCATATTTTTAAACATAAAAGAACTAGAGAGAAAAACAAAGGGTAGTTTGAATTAATTCCATTTAGAACTTTAAAATGACTTTTCTATTCAGATTTCAAATTTAACATAATACAATCTGTGATTGGCCTGTGAATATAACTATATACAATTAAAAATAAAAAGGAAAGACTATTAAAATTTAAAAATCTTTTATTTCTAACAAAAGCTGTGTAAAAGATAACATATTAATGATTTCTAAATAAGAGCAATCCACCATTGAAATCATCACACTAATTAAGCAATGCATTTAATAAGCAGGCTATATTAAATAATACTAACGGAAGAAGGTGATAGTATCACTAAAAGTTATCTTAGATGTAGAATTAATAAAAGCAAGAATTTTTAATGACAAAAGAAATGTCTAGTTTTTGAGAATCTGATCTCCATTCTTCATGAAATTTTAAAATATTAGGAGTTTTTTTTTTTTTTACAGACAATTAAGTTCTTTGAATTGTATCTATTTTGTTTTGTTTGTTCGTCTATTCACTTGTTCGTTTGAGACAGGGTTTCTCTATGTTGTTCAGGCTGGCTTTGAATTCACTATGTAATCCAGGTTGGCCTCAAACTTGAGGTGATCCTTGTACCCCAGCCTCCCAAGTGCTGGAATCACAGGCATTTACCACAAAGCCCAGTTTGAGTTGTGTTTGTCTAATAGCCAAACAATTTTGGCTGTTCCCGGAATCCAGGGTATTTTTTGATACTCATTAAATTTTTGTATTAGCCACATATACATTAAATGAAATTTGTGCTAACTAAATACTCTTCCAATGCCCTTTGTAAATGTAAATATAAACGTTTTTCAGTCAGACATTCTGTGCTGCCACAGGAGGATAGGAAAGACCTGGTCAAGATTAATAAAAACTGGCAGCATAAGTGATTTATAAAAGCAACCCTGATTACTCAGTATATCTTTATGTGATGGTGAAGGATGGAAAGAAAAACAGTTAAGAGGATACTACAGGAATTCAGGAGGAAAGCCATAGACATCTTACATTCCCTCAAATATTGAAAGGATATTCTGTAAGTAAAGGAAGGATTCACAGGTTGGGGGAAAGAAAAGAACACCCTAAGTATGCTCTGTGTATGCTATTTTCAAACATTATATATTTTAAGAATTATATATCTTTTATCAAATATTGGCATACATAACTATGTGCTAAATAAATATTAGTTCCTATTATAATGTAAAAATCAATCTTACTTAATTTGTACATGAAAGTTGGAACTGGCTTGAAAAAAATCTGTGATACCTAGAATTTCAAAGATTAGCTTTTTACAAAGAAAACAGAAAACTATAGGTAGAGAGAGGTATATATTTCTGACACAGGTAAGAACAAGTTTAAAACATGGAATAGTTTTTAATGTGTTTGAAGTGGCATTGTCATGCAATAATTGTCATTTAGAGTATAAGAAGAGAATAATGGTCTAGGACTCCAGAAGAAGGATTACGTGTTACCCTGCTAAAGACCTCAAATCCCACATTTAGATCTCTGCACTTTGGATGCACTGTTTGTGTTTTAGCCTGTGGAGAACCTCCAGTGGTGTTAGTGGCCCAGAGGAATTAAATTACCAAACTTGCTTAAGAAATATAACAGTTCGGACAGTGTGAAAATTGAATATATGTATAAACAGGTACATATCAAGAGAGTAGTTAGCAAGTTAAAAAAAGGAAGTGACATGAAAGAGCAAGCAGAGAGAGGGGGTTAAAGTGAGATTAAGTAGAAAATATAGGGTACCAAATTACATAAAGTTTGAGGACTCATATATTAATATTCCCACTATGCTATACACTTAAAATATTATCGTAGTGTATTAGTCAGCTTTGCCATTGACAAATATCAAGCCCCTAAAAGAGAAGAGAGATTTAAAGTTTGGGCGCTTCAGCTCATGGCTGACTGGTTGAAAGCAGGACCATCATGCTGGCATGATAGTGCAAAACTACTTGGTTCACAGTAGCAGAGAAGCGAAACAGGAACCCGGGAGGCAAAACTCTTCCAGAGGGGCAGAGGCTGGGGGCTGATCGTGCATACATGAGCCCCCCAGACACACCCTGAAATGTGCTTTTCTGATTCCTGTAGCAGCTCTGAAGATGTAAAGGTAGTAATCCGATTTAGCTGTCACAAGCATTCTTAGTGAAAATAACATCATAAAATGAAATTAAAGTTTGAAAATAGCAGCTGATATCAGCATTATGTTAGCTAAGTCTGGAATAGTATTACTTCTTAGAAATTGTCTTGGTTACTTTTCTATGATTGCTGGGACTAAATACTCAACACCCCAAATGAAGGACAAAAAGATTTGTTTAGTCTACACTTTGTGGAGGTTGTAGTCCATAATCAGCTGGCTCCAAGGCAGGGTGGCCTGGCAGAGAGGTAACACTTAAAGGCAGCAGCCAGCAAAAGCAGCCAGAGCCAAAGCTGGGGAGAACAAACCTCTTCTCCTCCCTTTTATCATACGCAGGCCACCCCTTCCCTGCCCACTCCAGGGCTGGTTTAGCTCTCACAAAATCTCCCTGCTCTCCTCTTACATAGGATGAGGATATTTACAAAATAAGAACCCCGGCTGCCTACTGAGTCTCCTGGTTAAATTTCTAAACTTCTCAAGTTGACACAATGTACAAACTATAACAGGAATTAATAAATACTCCAGGACAAAAAATGATGGGTTAAGCCAGTCGTGGTAGTGCATGTCTGCAATCCCAGTACTTGGGAGGCTGAAGCAGGAGGATCACTGTGAGTTCAAAGTCAGCCTGAACTACCTAGTAAGACCTTGTGTCCAAAAAAAAAACAAAAAGAAAAAAAAAGATAATCTATGTTCTGCAACACCTCTCTAGATTAAGTGTCATGTTAAACTGGTAAAATAGTTTATTACACAAAATTCTTGTAATGAATATTAAGGTGAATCATTAAATGCCAGTCAAAAACTTTATAAAACAATCTATAGAATATATAACAGACATATCTTTGAAACACAGATATGTCCCCTGTACAAATTTTTAAAGTTATTGTTGTGACAGATAAAAATTTTAAAGTAAAACAAATATTTATTAATTATTTTCTGAGACAAGAACCCACTATGTAGCTCAAGCTGCCCTTCAATTCACTGTAAAGTTCAGGATGCCCCGAACTTTCAGTCATGTTACCTCCTCTGCCTCCCATGTAGAGAGCTTGCAGGTGTGTGTTACTCGCAAAACGGAGATTTCAGTGCGAAGCGCGCTATGCTACAACCTCATGGATATCTGTGAGTACTACTCAATTGTTATGTAATCATATTTTGTGTAAAGACTATTATTTAACGTAATAATACTTCAATAGATAACTTGAGCTGCAATATATGAATGCTTAAAGTTGCTTATAAAAACTCCAAAAATCTGTATAAATCAATGACAGCACTTATAGTCTGGTCAAGCTAATAAAAAAAAATCTGTATTTTCTGTCCATTAAACTTAGTATAAATTGAATTTACATGCTATTTATATTTACTTAAGTGATTTGGTTATTACTTAAATCACTTTTTAACAGACAAGTACTCTAGACTTTTATGTTAAACAGAGATTATTTTAATTATCTCTTCTGGCTTTTGTCAAATCATTTCTTTTTTTCTTGGTTATGTTGATTGTTATCCAGTTACCATAAACACTAAGATTGTATGTATGTGGGTGTTAGATGTTATATTTTGATGACTTGAATGATTATATGATACTTAAATAAAGTTAGACATACATTCATCCTCAAGTGTTTGTCATTTCTATATGATTTAAACATTAAAATGCTACCTCCTAACTTTTCAAAATATATAATATAATATCATTATCTATGGACATTTTACTTTGTAATAACACACTGGAAGATCTCACTCCTATATCTTAGCTTCTAGAAGATAACAGTAGAGAAATCAAAATTACTAGCTACCCTTTCCCTATGGACTTTATATATTCACATGATTTTATGAGTCACAGATCAAATACATAGATAGTTATTCAAATTAACTCATCTAAATACTCAAAATTAATACTTTCTTATTTGGCCTGCTTTTCCATATTAACAGTTGACATAATCTTTACAACTTATTGCCAGTCTAAATTTTATTCAGTATATTCTGAATTATCAAGCATTGGATTTTTACCAATTGAGTTTCTGGCCAATTGGGAGGAAATGGGAAGCCTACCAGGTAAGCCCCCACCTCCCTGGAAATTTTTTCCTATTGAGCCGAGAAAAGACTACTGGAGCTACATTCTAATCCCAGCAATGTGTTTTGTTACTTAGTTGTACTTATGTTTTTTATGTTTCCCATCATTCTATACTACAATAATGTACTGACATTTCCATCTTCTGTAGCATTGGATCTGGGCTGGTCTATTTCTAGCATGTCAAGGAGATTGGGGTATGTGTAACAGTTGAAATGAAATATGAAACGCACAACTGTTTTTGATAGATTAGCTCAGAAAGGAAATATACACAAAGCATATTTGTAAATCCTGTTTTGCATTCTTTTAGATAAAGACAAGCTTGGATAAATTTAATTTCCTAATAAATTCAGTATTTCTAGATCAACTCAACCTGCATCTTTAGTATATTGGATTGATAAAATGGTTCATTCAACCAAAATTAAATATATTTTCTTCTGGTGAAAATATGACTGAAAATATAAATGATCCAGGAGTAGATAATTAAATCAGCTAGGATGTCTTATCAAATGAGCCATAAAAATTGTTGTACGGCACTCATTCAATTGGAAAAACCATTGAAGACGAGTCCTTTTTCATGCTGCTAAAGGCTCTCTGTTCATTAAGGCTGCCTCGACATGAGGTCAGCTTCTGCAGCCGCACTGTCTCTTTCCTCCTAAGAGGGACATGATACTCTCCTTCTCAGTTTCCCCCAAGTTCTAGAGGTAGCTTGTTTGGTAAAACTACATCTCCACTACTTCCTGAAAGGCTTATGGGTGGAAAGTTTCCCAAATTCCCTAAAGATTTAATTTCATCATCTTTAACAGTATAAATATACTTACTCTGTAAATTATTTTCATAATAGAATGAATGCTGAACCCTCACTGTAGAGTTTAGATACTAGTGTTCAGTAAGAGTTGTCATTTTGGCATATTGCAATGCTACTCATTTTTTATGTTTATTATATTTTGCAACTCTGTTGACTTTATTTGCTCATTTTAGGAGATTTTTAGTGCTATTCCTCAATTTCTAACTATTTGAAACAAAAACCAGGAAAACACTGCTATTTACAATAGTTACATTAAAAAAGACTATATTTAACCAAAGAGGTGAAAGATTTCTACATTAAAAACTACACTCTTGCAATCTCTGCACTCTGGAGGCTGAGGCAGGAAAACTGCCATGAATTTAAGGAAAGTTTGGGCTACAAAGTGAGTTCAAGGCCAGCCTGAACTACATAGTGAAACCCCATCTGAAAAAGATAACACAAATAAACAAACCTAAAATATTGATGAAATGATGAGGTACCATTGGACCTGACTTCAAACTACTGTACAACAATGCAGTAATCAATAAAGCATCCTTGTGTCATAAAAATAGATAAATTAGTAGGAAAATAGAGGACATAGAAAAACAGAGAACTTAGTCATAAATCTATACATCAATGGCGAGCTTGTTTTCAACACTGCCCATTAAATTAATGGTGCCAGAAATTTAGATATTCATGTGCAAAAGAAAAAAAATCTACTGCTAGCTGTCATCACTTAGGGAAATTGATACATAGTGGAATGAGACTTAAATTAAGACCTGAAATCCTGAAATTTCTAGAATAAACATATAAAGAAATGCCTCCAGATACTGGCAAAGAAAATGATTTTTCCTATAAGATCTCCAAAATAAGGGAACAAAATTAGAAATAGATAAATGGTATTTCATCCAACAGAAAGCTCCACAAGATGAAATAAAATAAATAGGACAAGAAGCAACCTACAGAAAATATTAAATAATTTCAAACTGTTTGTTACAAAGGGTTAATATACAGGATGTAGAAGGAATTCAAACAAACCAATAGTAAAAGAAAAAAATGTAATAATAACTCAGTTTAAAATAGATAATAGACCTAAATAGGAATTTTTAAATGAAAATATACAAGTGATGTACAGAAAATATTTCTTAACATTGGTAGTTATAAGGGAAAGTCAAATCAAAACTACAGTTAAATATTATTCCTATAAGAATAACTGTGAAAATTACAAACTATAAGACTATAAATATGTTGAAGATATTGTGTATGAGGAACACTTGTATGGTGCTGGTGGAATGCAAGTTAGTAGAAACTTAATGGAAATATATATATGTGTATATATATATATATATATATATATATATATATATATAATATATATCCAAAGAAATTATTTTTAATGTTTTCAAAACAAGAAATGATGGATAGGTAACCACACAGATACATTTAATGTGATTTGAATGTGAGTGTGTGTGAGTGTGTATACATGTTATGTATTCATA
This sequence comes from Dolichotis patagonum, assembly GCA_004027295.1. Lineage (NCBI taxonomy): Eukaryota > Metazoa > Chordata > Mammalia > Rodentia > Caviidae > Dolichotis > Dolichotis patagonum. The sequence goes on along the minus strand of PVJX010001039.1, from coordinate 150,374 downwards.
TACATATGTGTGTGTGTGTTTGCTTATTGTTTTTTCAGAAATAGCCCACATTTGATATCAAACTATGTTCTGTATTATCTATCAATTTGTTATATTTCCAAAAAATAATTGGCTTTTATGGATGACCCTAGGCTCTGATCTCTCAGGACATTATGGCCAAAATAATGGCTTAAGAATAGCTGTGAATTATAACCTGTTTCAAAGTGACTTAAAGAGCCAATCAGTTGATAATTATTGGCAGGAGAATTTAATTCTCCCATGGACCTCTTTATAGTAAAAGCAAGCAGAAACACTTGAACAAAATCAAGAATTTGGAGGCACAAGCACTGACTTGAATCATTCCCAGAATATCAGGCCCTGATCTCTAATGGTCTAGGGCTTATATAGGACAAGTGAATGGGAAGTACAGAAGCAGAATGGCTTGTCAATTGGGAATTGGTTTATACAATGTGCATCATAGTGACCAGCTGTTTTTAAGAGACCAGAAGCAACCAGAACTGGAACAGGAACTGTTACCTGGGCAACTAAGAAACAGAGATATCCTAACTGGGGGTGGGGTTGTCATTTTCTGTCACACTATAACAATGCTTCAATACGCTCACATTATAATTTTTTTCTTCTTCAGAAGATTGCATAATTCAAGAGAGCAAGGCAGGAGGTCTAGGGTTTCTATCAACAGTGGTAGTATTAAATGTTCTAGTCTTCTGTCATATGTGTACATATATTTGCTTTAAAATTCTCAAGATTAAAGAAAGTGGATATCTAAGACAGATTTGAATCTTGTCCATTTTACTTAGCCAGAATATAAGAACAGAAGTTTGAATAAAATATGCCTTTTTCAGAAGTCAACCTATATCACTCATTTTTTTTAAATTAAATTGAACTTATGGGCACTTTTTAAAGTTTGAGTGATAATACATTAAGAAAAGTAGAGTGTATCTAAGAAAGTATCCTAAATTTTATCAAAATAAAAGCTAAAATAGCATATTAATGGATAAAACAATGTTAGAAGTTACACAATTTCTTTATATTTATTGTCTGGATATTCTTTGAATAAGGCAAGATATAAAAATAACTTGAACTATTTTAGTGTAGCTAAAGGTTTCATTTTTTAAAAAATCACTTCTTGCCTTCCTTCTGAAATTCAATTCAGAATGTTCTTCTTTTAAGTTAGTCAGCCCTGCATTATGCAGGGTTTGAATATACTCTTTAAAGGCACTTCCAACTCAGAAGTTCTTTGATTTTTTTAAAAAATATATTTGTGTGTAGCAGTAGTGTTATCAGTGTCAGAGCTGCCTGTTTTCCTCTATTCAACCCATTTTTTTAAAAAAAAAGTATGATAATTTAACCCTAAAGATACCTGGATCAAATTCTAGTAGTGGAATGTAAGCAAGCTAAAAGGGACTTTCTCATCTTTTTCTGAGGGAATCAACATATTTTGCCATTATTCTCAGCCCAAACTTGTGTTGTCAACTCTCAGAAGTTGGGCTTAGGACATCTGTAATGCAGTGTCTGAATTTCCAATTCCATATACGCCTTTCCCAGACTCCATATTTGTTTTCTATTAACTTTTCAATTCCGCTTTAAAATTACCCATCAACTGGAGTAAGATGTTGACTCCATTAGGTCATTTATTTGTGTCTTCATTTAGAAATTTATCAACACACAATGGTTCACATGTCCTCTGTCAAATTTACCTTGCTTCAGTTTGCTTCCTATGTTTGTCTTCTGCCCATGTTGAGATTAGCATAATTAACTTGTTCTTACCTTTGGTTTTAGTTTGATGCTAGTGTCCTACCAATGCATTTCCTTCAGTCTCAGTTCATAGCAGTCTCTCCACTGTACAGTGTGTATCAGTATTGTGTATTTCCCTTTGAGGATGACTCTTAGATGGGCAAAATGACCAAAACTGTTCCCATCTTTTAATACATGTTACAGTTCTGCAGCATTTCCCTCACTGTGGAGAGTGCTTCACTCATGGATCCTTTTCAGGGCATGAGGAACAATTTTTCTGATGGAAAAGACTGGAGAACTCTGTCTGTACCAGGTTGTATTCTCTTCCTTCTCTTTCTTTGGAGGACTGGGTATATACAAATTTTTCTAGCAGAGCTACTCTGTGGGCTGCTTTAGTGTTCTTCATTTGACTGGACTGGTTGTGTAAGTGTTTCCAATAATGATGTTTTATTAAGCTTTCCTTGTTGGAATAGCTACTTTGATGATAACATTCAGTGTAATAGCTATTGTTATTCTCTTATTTTTTGATGGTGAAATTGTGTTTTATTTATTAATAAAATAAAAAATATAAATAAAACAAAAATACAACCATTGCTTCTGTAGGGAAATGAAAGTAGGGGTTAGAGGGTATTTAGAAAACCATATTATATCTACTAAAGAGATTTCAGTGATAAAGGGGTTTTGAATATTAATAAAACATTCTTAGCCAGGTATGGTAGTACACGCTTGTAATTCTAGTGCTTGGGAGGCTGAGACAGGAGGATTGTTGCATTTGCAAGACCAGTTTGGGCTACAAAATGAGATCAAGGCCAGCCTGAATTGGATAGAGAGACAGTGTCTTTAAAAGACGAAAGTGAAAAAAAAAATTCTTAAGCCACAATTTAAAATCTGTGAATAACAAGCATACTTTCATAGCTGACAAACTGAATTACTGTTTTTCTTTCTTTTTTTTGGGCAAAGGAAAGTCAGAGGCAAGTTATGGGATAAGCTGTCTACAACCCTAAATTCATTCTGGGTGAGGATCTATTAGATGGTGCGAGCATTTATGACCTTGCGAGGTGATAATGAAGGTGAAACCCTACTCTACAGGTGGAGTTGGAATATGACATGACCAGTGCCTTTAAAATAAAAGGAGGAAACATCATCAGAGGTCTCAGCCTCAGTGTACACTGAGAAAAAGCCTTGTGCAGTTAAGGTGAAAAGCCAGCCAGCTGCAAACCAAAGAGAGACCCTGCTGGTTCCTGCACCTCTAGTAGGGTAAGGAAATACATATCTGTTGCTTAAGGCACATGGTCTATGATACATTGTTCCTGAGCAAAATGATAGTTAGAGAAATTATCTGTGATATAATATATGAAAAACACAAAGCTTATTGCCTCCCATTCTTGCAAAGAAACTTTCTGTCAACCTTTGTCTATGTCAGGTTTCTATACTTCTTAGTCAAGTTCTTTAGGGCACGGGTTGAATATATGTGACGTATTTCTTTTCTTTTTAAATACTGAACAACAAAACACATTCAATATCAGTTGTGAAGTTCTCTATTGCCTAAATGTTACATGGATGAAATATATATATATATATATATATATATATATATATATATATATATATATATATATTTAAATGACATTTAAAAAACCAAAGTGCTTTAAGGAATCCCCTACATTAAAATACCTTGACATATTTAATGATACTATATTCTATATTAAAAGGATTAAAAATTAATATCAATTCATGGATCACTTTGCCACAAAGATAAAATAGCAACTGCACAAGAGGTCTTTAATTCAAAAGTCTAGGGGTGGAAATCAGTAGGTCCATGAAATCAGGTGGAAGTGAAATTGCGTCTTCAGTTTTGGATAGCATCTAACTTAAATGTAATATTTCCCTGCAATATAAATGTACCCAGCAAACCTTAGTAGTAGAAATAGTAACTGTGATGTCTTTCCCTATAAAATATCACTGATATTTCTATATTTTTATGATGGTTCTTACGAACTTTCCACATAGTGCTTAAATATTTTTCTTCTTAAGCCCAGATTTCCATCAGAAAACAATGCCTAAGACAAGGACTTACTGCACTCACAGAAAGTTTGTTTGGGGAATGACAGTGGGAGACTACGGAAAGTGGCGTTCACCTGTGGACACCTGGGCCCCCACTCCACAGATGTTACACAGATGTGTCTGCTGGACCTCAGCCCTATTGGACAAGCAGCTGCTTAGTGCTGAATTAATTCCTGAATACTTCTGGGTTGTTTGTGAGTGAAGGCTCTATGACTTTACAGAGGTGTCAGAGAAGGTTCTGGAACAGAACCCATAGGTGTCAGAGAAAGTTCTGGAGCACAAAGCAAGTAATATAGTTCTGAAGCTAAGGAAAGCCCCTGATTTCACCTTCATGCAAATAGTTGACATAGGAAAGACTGAAGTGAAATATAAGCTAAGAAAACATGGTAGAGAATAAGACAGCTGGCATCAATGCATCAGTTTGGAGTTAGGGATTTATGTAATACGCTACTTCTCTCTTTTGAATTTCAGCATCTATAGGTCAGGTTAGTAATAATACTTTATTACTGCTCTTAAAGTATTTTTGCTGTAGTTGTTGCACTTAAAAAACAAGTGATGTAGATGAGAAATACGTTTATCCCTTGAGAATCTTGAGTCACTCCACTTATTTTGGTCATGAAATATTACTGGATCTATTAACTTTGGTTCGATAACAAACTAGCTTGACATCTCAATGACATACAGCATTCAAGACATTTTTAATGTATATGCCAAATAGCTGAGAGTCCACTGATTTGGGCTGAGTTACTGTTGACAGCTGTAAGGATTTTGGAGGAGGCATGATTTATAGCCAAAGTTGGCTGAGGTCAGCTGCCTAGGTTGGGCCAGGCTGGGGTAGCTACACTGTATATTATCCTTTCTCCTCCAATCAGTCTGCTAATGCAGGTACCTTTTTTTGAGGACAAGGGTATACGTACAAGAGCAAAGGAATGCAGTTATCAAAACGTTTTGAAGCTGTAGTCACGTCACACTAACAACATTCTTTTGAAAAATACAAGACATATGACCTACCCAAGCTCAAATAATGGGAAATACACTCCACTGATTTATTTTTGGAAACCACAAAATTACATGACAAAGTACATAGAAAATACATTAATACTGAAATCTATCACACTAGAGCAAATATGTTCCATGAAAGCCACCCTTTTAACCTCTCCTTATGCTTGCAGCGTAAGGCATTTTTCCTTGTGCTTGAAATCTTAAAACTATGTTAAAATATTGATTGACCAGCTGAATCAACTGTCTCTGGAGTAACATTGCTTTTTCCCATATGTAATTCATTTCATTTTATCTTAGAATTTTTAAAACAATTTTCAGAGCAAAAATTGCGACAGAGCGAGAAAGACTGTTTCCAGGCAATCGCAATAAAAGAAATCAGAGGCCAAAATTCAGTATGAACTCCTGAAACAAAGGGTTGGAAAATTTTAAGACCTGGATCCTGGTGATTCTAGGTCATCTGTATTTCCTTAGTGCCTTTCTCCAAAGACAAAATAAAAAAGTTTTTTCCTCTGCTTTCAGGATAGAAGATAAAGTTGCAAGTTAGAGCCAAACTGAGGCAGCGGTTACATCCCCTTCTCTATAAAAGTGGGGATGTGGGCAGCTATCTTGTTTGTTTACAACATTTCAAAGGGATGGCTCTTGAGAAAGACATTACTAGTTTGTGTAAGTCTCAAGATTTTCAAAGATTTCCGTCACAAAGAAGCAAATGAATAATGTATAATTACAAGATTTCTAAAGTGAATAGCTATGTGTCTAGGTCAGGAAAAATCCTGTCAAAACTAAGCTGAGGCAAACTTCAGGCTGGCTGGGTCAAATTACATTTTTAAATATTTTCTCTGTTCTAGTTATTTTAGTCCTTTCTGGTTTAGATTTTCCCCACCCCTCTCCACCGAATCATGTAGGGTTTTATAAAGTTTAAAGCAAAAGCTTTCCTTTCATTTAAAAAGAGGTCATAAGGTGGCAAAAACATATTTTGTCAACTGTAAAGAAAAATGGGACTTTTTATAGTGCAGTGGTGTGAAAACTGTTTAAGAGGAAGTCAAGAGTTTTGGGATACATAGTTGAGTCAAGCGGAATGGCATCAGACTAGACTCCTCAAGTCAGATTTGTTGCTGTTTTCAATTTTGCTCTGCGTGTACATTTTGCAGCAAATGCTTAAGTAGAGGGCAAAGGTTAAGGTTTCTCTTCTTGAAAATATCTCTGATGCTCAGGTGCAAACATGGTATTTGCAGTGTGATAGCCTAATCTTGCATTATATTGTGATCACTTTAAAAGCATATTTGACACTGAAGCACAAAGCACAAACTAAAATGCAAATAAAATACACATTTATAGCCTTTAAAAAGAATAGAATGGCACAAGCTGCTTATTCTCAGGCAAGGAGAAATCTATCTCTTTGTGGGGCAATAACATTTCATACTTTTGAATATATATATATATATATATATATCATGGAATTAATGATTATTTCTCTGAATATTGACATATATATATATATATATCTTACGAGCATCATACTAGCTGCTGAAATAATGTGAAAGTGACTTTTACTTTTTTAATTGTCTTATTTGTTTATTGCTGAACATTGAACAAAGGGACACATTCTACCAGTAAGCTATGTCCCAAATTTAATTAATAATTAATTAATTTTATTTCATTTTGAGACAATATCTCTTCAGGTTTCTGAGAAGAGACTGGAAGTTGTCATTCTGCTTCAGCTTTCCTCGGTGCTGGAATTCGCAGACATGGAAAATTGCAACCAAATACGAGTGAAATTTTAACACATCTTCAACTAACAGCAATTCTGTTTGCCTCATTATTGTTTTGAATATATAAGTTGCATTAAGTAACTACCATTGCACTGTCTTGGTCCAGTGTTTTTCACTTACCTTCTGTTGTTTTGTGAAGAAATCATCTATATCAATATTTCTATCAATCTATATGTCTATCCATCTTCCCATATTTCCCATCCTACCCAAGAAGCTCTCTCTTTTCTTTTGTCCTCTTTTTACTGTTCTCAGTTTTCTCAATAACAACATAACCTCTCAGATTCTCCTTGTTTGAACTTGCCTATTATTGCCAAAATTAATGCTCCTGATCCGGAAACTGAATAACTCATATCACACCACCTTTCTTTATTTATGATACTCTTCATTTGCCCCATTTCCATCCTCTCTGACAGGATTTGCACCTCAGCCCCTTAGGCTTTCTCTTCTATATTTCCAGTGAAATAAATCCCCTCCTGCTCCTGTGCTCCTCCTGGCACAGTGTCCCTATTTGTACATTTTTGGTGTGCTATTTGCTCATTCTCTGACTCATTCTCCAACTGTCCTTGTGGCCAGGGTCTTCCTGTTCTTTGATTTCTGTCTCATTTTCTCCGGGGTCAGCTCTGAACATTCTATTGGATGCTTCAGTCTGCACGCTCCATCCAGCTCTGCCCTACTCCTCCTCTATACCTCTATTTCATTCATCTCTCACTTATTTATCATTCTTGGTGTTCGGTCTTACTGACCTGTAGTCGGGTCAGTAAGATCTGACTACAGTGGCCTTACAGAAGCTGATGAAGTGAAGAAATCTTCGGCTGTTTATGTCACTGATGTGTCCTGGCTTCTATGATAATCCAGATACATACAGTGGATGGCACTGTTGGCATTCAACAGCGTAGACATATAAGGCATGAAAGATGGCAGGCAAAAGGTCTAAAGATTTCAGCTGATCAGTGTAGCATCTCCTGAAAATTATGTTGTGCTGAGTAGAGTAGCAAATCTAGGAACTAAAGGGTGCTTAAGAACAATGAATAAAACATAATAAAAGTTGAGTGAAAGGGAATAGAAGAAGTATGTGCTAAAAAAAATAATTTGTTAAAACATACTTTTTCCTAACAGGTTGTTTACACTTAGGTTTTGGTAATTAAGACCAGTTAGCATCTGTATCCAGATACCAGTAATAACAGTGAATAGTGTTTCAAATGATAATCTAGAAAACATACTGAACTAAGAAATGTCACTTGGAAAGCTACTGCAAAGATTCTCCACAAGGGCTGGGATTTAGCTCAGTGGAATAAGTACCTACTTTGCAAGCGTGCAGTCCTGAGTTTGATCCCCAGTACCCCCCACCCCCCGCAAAATCAGCATTTTGGCTTAAAGTGGCTTCCTGTTAAACTGTAGAGTGGGTGTAAAGTGTGTAAGCCAATAAAGTGCTAAAGCTCAGGAAATATGAAGTACATATAATTTAGAAAAAAAGAATATTGCAGTGAAAATTTCTTTGTAGAAAATTTAGTAATAGTAATTTTTCAGAAATAAAATGTTGGGTTGTGGGTACTATTATTATTTATAATGAACATCTAAATATTAAAATTTCTTAAACTTCTAATTTGAGGCATAGGTCAGTGTAGTAGAATACCAAAATGTTCTAGAGTTCATGGATTAATGTAATAAGTTCAGACTTGCAATAGACAAACATTATACTTTTTTGAATAAAGGTATTTTGTGCTACAATTTCTTAAAATGGTTTTGTACTTTGGTAAGTAAAATATACATACACACAGCAAATATTTTATCCTATTCCAACCATAGTTAGTGATTTGTCTTTGAATTTACTCATCTAAAAATACTAACTGATAATCTCAAATTGCAATGAAAATATCAACTGATTAATTATTGAATATTTATTGATAAACAGACTGAAACAATAATATTTTCAACAAGTTAAAATCTCTAAATCTGATGGTGCATTACACACTTTTCACCCCTCAGGCTCCTCATTTGTAGTAACCACTAATCTTTACCACATTTCCAAAAGGTTGATTTACTGGTTTTAATAAATTTGTGAGAATCTATGGTATCTGCCTTTAGGTGTTTGCCTTGTTTCACGCAATATAATGTTTCCAGTTCCTCCCATGTGGCTGCAAATGACAGTATTTCATTTAATTCATGGCTAAGTAGTTCCCAAGTTTGTAATTATGCCACATTTTCCTTACCTAGTGATGAGCTGAAGTGCATCTGTGTCTATTCCACTTTTTGGCAATTGATAATAATGCCAGAGATGCAAGAACTATTATAGATGTCATGTCCTCTGTGCATCCATCCTATGGTGGTTCTATCATTAATTTGTTGATGAATCTCCATACTGTTTTCCATAGTGACTATTCTCATCACATTCTCATCAATGACACTGTCAATAGTCCGTTTGCTTTCCTTCATATCACTGGCAGCAGCTGTGTTTTGTTATCTTTTGGTTCAAAGCTGTTCTAAAAGAAGGGAGATGATAGATCATCGTGGTTTTGATATGGAATTATCTGATGATTAAAGGAACAGCATTTTCTCACATATTTGTTGGACCTATATGTATTTTATTTTCAGAGATATTATTAATTTCTTTAGACTATTTTTAAATTTCATTTTTTCTCCTGTGATCCTCAGCTTTTTTAATTCCTTGTGTATTCTGAATAACAATCTCTTGGCAGACGTACCATTTGCGATTATTTTATCCTATTATGCAGGTTGTCTTTTCACCTTGTTAATTATTCTCTTTGCACGGTAGAAGACTCTTAGTTTGACAGAATCCCACTTGTCTATTTTTATTTCTGTTGTCTGTGATTTTGAGCTCCGAAGTAAAATATTTTTCTCCACAACACAACCTGGAATGTTCCCTTATGTATTCCTACAGTCATTTCATAGTTTCAGTTTTCGCATTGATGTCTTTGATCAGCTTTTAGTTGATTTCTGTATATAATGAGAGAAAGGATCTAGATTAATTGTTCTGCATACTGATATTCAATTCTTCCAGCATTATACTGAGGAAACCATCTTTTGAAATTTCATCTTGCTCCAGAAAGAATGGCAATCAAGAAATCAAATAATGGCAGATATGCACATGGCTGTCATAAAAAGGAGACTTTTACATTGCTGGTGGGGATGTAAACGATTATAGCTCTTATGGAAATCAATATGGGTATTCCCCAACAAATAAAAAGCAGAAATCCCCAGATATTTCCCTAGTAGGCCTCTCCCAGAAAGAGTTGAAGACATAATATCACAGTGATACTCACACACTGTAGCAGCACTGCTGTGGTATGGAACTCTTAGGAGCAGTCTGCATGTCCACTAGCAGAGAATCAGACAAGGGGAATGTGGTATCTCTACCTGTTGGAATGCTTCTTTGCTCTTCAGTAGGACAAATTTGAGTCATTTGCAGGAAAATGGATGTAACTTGAAAACAATATTAAGTAAAATAAATCAGACACACAGCTTAAACACTACGTGATCTCTTTAGAAATCCAAAGCGTAAGTAAAGTAAAAAGCAAAATAAAAGCCAGACAAAAGGAAATGGAGAAAATAGACCTTTCATGAATGGGCAAGAGTCCAGGAGGTAGAGAAAGGGAGAGAAGGAACAACAACAAAACATTGTACCAAATGAATAGGCATTATATACTGCAGACATACTAATGAAAATAGGTCCATTTGCTGTATGTATGTGGATTAATTCCTAGGCTCTCTGCCATTGGTCTACATGCCTGTTTTAATAACAGCTCTATTTTACTTTAGGAACTATAGCTTTATAGCATGTTTTAAGGTCAGAGGTTGTCAAGATTCTCACCACATTTCTTTCCATCTTTTTTCCCCCTGGGTCTTTTGTAATTCCACGTGTCCTGCAGGAAGTTCGCAAATAGGCCTTCTCCTTCAAAATTGCCCACCTTGAATCAAAGGCAAAATATTTTTATAAATATTTTGTCCTTGATCTCCCTGATCTAAAAAAATAAAAGATTCTGTCAAAGCAGCTAACTCCTTTCCTGTAGAGGCCTCACTGCTGTAAAATTTTTTAAAAAGTGATTAAGATTATTATTGATTTTCTTACTATGAAATGAATTTGACATAAAATAAAAGAACATTAGCAGCACTTTTTGTTACGCTCAGCAGCTTGCCATATGGCAAACATACATTAGCAGACAATTAAGGGTGAAAAGGAATGGCTTTTTGTACATAACACAATTACTTAGTGTGAAAACATTTGGAGTGTTTATGAACTCAGAAGACGCTGAAACATAAGCTATTCTTCACAAGACATAAGGGTGCTTGCAGGAAACATATTACCAGTACTCTAGTTCTTTTTAGAGATTTAATCAGTATGTTTGAAAAAAAAGAATAACTAGGATTCAGATAGTTCTGACCAGATTTTAGTTATATTAAAATCATCAGATTATAAATCAAGATAAAATATTCTAACCCTTGATACCTTCTGCAAATATCCAAAACTTGTCCTTAAATAAGCTGAATATACAGTGCTATGAGATGATAATAATACCTGAAAAATTTAAATTTTATTATAAGTATGTAAAATTATATCTTTGTAGTCAAAAGAGCTTTATGACAGAAGTATTAAATTGAAGGAAAGAAAATGTTAGGCATAATCAATGATTTGTTATGAATTGGAAGTTATTATTTTTATGGTACTGAGAATTAACCCCATGAAGAGTAGAGCTGCACTCCTAGTCACTTTTTCTATTTTTATTTTGTGATAGATCCTTAAATTGCCCAGGCTGTAACTGAACTTGTGATCCTCTTGCCTCAGCCTCCCAAGTATCTGAGACCATAGGTCAGGGCACGGAACTGAGTTTCTAAAATTATACAACACAAAATACATTTGAAAAGCCACAGAAATTACCCCTGTGGAGTGGAACAATATTCCACAAACTGACAGGGTGCTTAGATGAAGAAATGAAACATTACCACCTTTCTTAGAAGCTCTTCTCACAATCCCTCTTGGTCATCGACTAGTCTCAAAAAATGCATAATGTACTTCCAGGACTAAACATAAAGCAATTAAGTGACTATAAAATCTAAAGACTATGAGTACAACACACATTATCTTATTCATGAAGTTTCTCTACTCCTTTCACGAAAATCTGTAGAATTCTAAACTTTACGTTTGAGATGGAAGAAATATATTTTTATTATGTAGGAAGAAGACAGATAAACATTATTCCTCTAATGTGTTTTCTCCCTTTCTTGGGGTAAAGGACCTAAACAAATGTGTGCAAGCATTAGTGACTTGTTTCTAAAGAGGTTATGCAATGCTATACCAAGCAGGATAGCCTATCTGTAGAAGGCTTCTACAGGGTTCACTGGCTTCCCTTGATACAACAAGTAAACATGCTTGAGATACATAGCCCTGTGCACCATACTTCCTAGAAGGAAAGGCTATTTGCCTCTAAAACTTTGAGCATAAGCTGGGGACGACTGAGTGGCTTCATCCTATGTAGGAAATGTAGCTGCTGATTTTTTTTTAAATGCTAAGGTCACAATGTATTTCATGTGGAAACGAAGGCTCTAAAGGTCTCTAATTCCTTGTGTAGTTTCATCCCATTTGTGTGTACTTGTAAATATCGATAACCTTGATTTTTTAATAAATATTGATACAGGTACGTTAGTTTGTTAAAGCTGCCATAATAAAGTACTACAAATTGGATGGCTTGGAAAAAAGAGATTTATTGTCTCAGCTATGGAAATCCAAATACAAATGTGGGCAATCTCCTAGGGTCATCATATTTGCCGCTTTTAGCTTTTGGTGGTGTTTGTTGTTTCTTGGCTCAAAGCTGCACTAAGAGCTTTTCCTTGATCACCGCATGGTGTTCTCCCTGTGTGAGTCTGTTCTAATACAGTCAAATTCTCACAAGGATTACAGGATTAGGAGCCCATAATATTCCCATATGAACTCATATGATTAAATCTTCGATGCTCCCTTTCCAAATAAGTTCACATTTTCAGGCAGTAGGGGTTACAACTTACGACATCATTTTTGAGGCATCTATTCAATTCATAACAGGATCTCTGGTTTGTTGAGTATGAATTGGTCATTTGATCCATTTTATTGTCTGATTATAAAACAGAGGAAGATTGCTTTAATTTTAAACTGTTAAGTGGGAAATGTTAATGTCTTTAAACAGCAGATAAATAGATAGATAGATAGATACATAGATAATAGATATGCATGTGTGTAATGGATACGACATTCATGGTAATATATAATGTATAAATTTGAATAAGTATATTTAGAGTATTTTTCTAAGTATTTGAGGCAGAGGTCAAAACAATAAAATGTACAAGTAGTAAATTTGGGCTATGTGAACCAGATATAGGATCACATCTGAAAATAAGTCTTTATATTTTGACTTATCTTCTGATATAAACAAATATGGCTAGAATGTGGTACAAGATATCACTTTGTGATTTGAGTTGTCAAATCACTTAGAATGTAGAGAACTGAAAATACAAAAGGAGCAAAACCATTAAAATTGGACTTGCTGGCATTAAAACCCACTGAAATACTGTGAGAATCATGCCACAAAATTTTCCTAAGGAGAAATAGGAAATTTTTTTTTTTTTTTTTTTGGTGCCGGGGATCGAAATCACAATCTCGTGCTTGCCAAGCAGGGACTTAGACCACTGAGCTAAACCCCCGGCCAAGAAGTAGGAAATTTAAAAATTACAATCAATGGACATTCTCTGGGCATTAATTTTCTTGCACTTAGAGCTTGCCTTACATGACTGCTCTGTAGAACTCTACAGTAAGGGAAATTAGTCAAACACAGGTGCAGAAAGTTCACAGCAGGTATAAGACATCTTTGCAAACGTGTTCCAATAGGGTCAAATATAGAGAACTGGAAAATTGCCAAGTTATGTCACATGAGATTCTTGATAGGGTGCTAGTTTTGCTTTAATTAAAATTAAGGCAAGTCAGTGTTAGTGTCTACCAAGAGATCTCATGACCGAAGCAGAAGAAACCAAAATTCGTGACCTTTGCTGAGGGGTTTGTTCACTGTACTTTATGAAAATAAATATAGTTGTGATCAGAAGCACAGTCTTTTCTCACTGCATCTGCTCTCAAGGGCTACAGAGGGACACGTGGATTTTCCCAATATACATAATCCTTTAAACACGGATAAAATCCATCACATCCAGTTTATTAAAAATGGATCTTGATGAGGAGGAAAGTTGGATGGAACTACTAGAGTTAGGATTGCTGGTCCAAGTACATAAGAGAGTCACAAACGAGGTGTGGTGAATTTGGATATCAGATGACTTCGACCAGTTAATATCTCACAGGGAAGCAAAACAAGTCTAAAGCTAGACTATAAAAATATATAAAATGAAATAATAAGTTCTCATGTGATAGAAATAGAGAGCTAAGAAAAAAAAGTTAAGATGTGGAGATTTTTGAAAAACTTATAGAATGGGTGTCTACTACAGATACATTTGGCATTTATTTCAGCATCAAAGAACTCTTACGCTTACATATAGATCCTGAATGTCTAATGCCACAAGGCACAAGCAACACTCACGTCACCCAGGTAAGATATACATTGCCCTATCATCTATCTATTATCTATCTATCATCTATCTATCTATCTATTTATCTATCTATCTATATATCTCTATGTATCATCTATCTATTTTCTTTTGAGACAGAGTCTAACTATAATGTCTGAGCTGGTTTCAAACGCTGCCTTCAGTTAAGCTCCTGCCTCAATTTCCTGAATAGCTGGGTCTATAGAAGCATGCCAGCTTTCTCATAGTATTTACAACTTGTACCACTTCAAGAAATAATGTGGAGTGGCAGTGTCTTGTAAATAATTTGGCAAAACAATTTTCCTTATAACCTGTTAGGCTGCCTCAACTGAACAAGGATCCTACTGCTAAAATTCTGTGCCTCAGGGAGAAAGAGCAACATTTACATCGAAGTCTCAAGTATTTGCATAGCAGTAAAGTTGTGAATGTACTGAGCAGGTATAAATAATAAGTCAAAATGGGTTTTTGGAACTGCCAAAGTTTAACTCAATTACTGTATTTTGATCAAGGCTTCTTTTTGGCACCAGAAACAGAGGGAAGATCTTTGAAGACTAATTCTCTAAAGAGAAGCTTTGGTTGATTAGAAGAGTCTCAGATCTGCAATACACCAACATAGTAACCTAGGTTTTGCAAGCAGTCTGCTAACTTCTGGTTTCCAGCTCGTTACTAAAGCAGGGAGAGAGTGGCTGGAATACGGTCTTCCAGTGGCCTTGTCACCTGTTCAGTGGGACAATAATATTTACTATGTGAAAAATTATGAGGACATTCAAGTAGTCCTTGGAGGGCACCAAAATATAATGATGCCAAGCAAAGACAGCTTTACAGATAATTTCAAAGAGATAATGATATTTGAGAGTGACTTTATTAATGTAATCAAGACGCCACAGATTTTTTAGCATATGGTAAACTCTCTCTTAAGTTTGATGTGCATACTGTTAAAAATTCAAACTCAGTTTACTTTGCCATTTTTTTTCTTATGTATTTGTTATTTTGTGGAGTTGGCCTATGGAGATTCCTGTTAATGAGTAAATTCATTCAACAACCTGCTTTTTGAGAAGCAACATGAAAATAGTTGGAAGAAAGATAAGTCCTTTTAGAGTTAACTATGTCCTTAAATAATTCATGGCAAAAATTATTAAATTCAAACCCACCCTCTTGGTAAGCACCTTCCTCTGGCGTGAGCCAGGAGGAAACCCAGTAGTGTCTCTTAAGCTTACCAGTGTGCGAGCTTGGAATCAAACATCCCAAGCCTCCCTTTCCCCTGTTAGCAACTGGGGATAGAGGTCTGAGCATCTCTTGGCAGGATGACTGTGTGCAACATATCAAATATGGGGGGTCTCCTCTACTCTTTTAAAGCAAGTGTTGTTTTCAGTTTTGTTTTCATTATGATTAATTGCTTTACTCTATTCAATATTCTCTTTTGATTGATTTTATAATGTTCTGCCTTTGGTTTGATTTTGCTATACTTAATTGACTAGACAACTATTGTGAAGATAATAAGATATACTATGGTATCTATTACTGTTATCTCGGTAACCTGCTGTGAAGTTCTGTACCAAAGTCACTGTACTGTCTCAATTGTCTTTGTTCTGTCTTGTTCTGTTGTATTTCTACTACCTTCAAAATAAAAAAAAATCACTGAATATTGTCCTGGATTTTACTTGCAGACTTCTTTAATCAGTGATAACCCTTCTTTCTTAACTTGAAAGATTTTGATGCTTCTGCACACCTAAATAACTTTCTTATTTTGAAAGGACAGTCTGTTACATGTTTTGCTTGGCTTTTCACTATCTGTTTCTTAAAATTACCAGTTTCTATTTTGACTTGTATCCTTTTTTTAAAGGGAAATATACCTCAATTGATGGACATTTTGGTTGTTTCCAAGATTTAGTTTTTACAAATTGAGCTACTACAGACATGGGTACACATATATAGTCATGATATGATATTTTTAATTCTCCTGAGAAAATAACCAGAAGGGGAATAACTGGGTTGAATGAAACCTCTAATCCTACGGTGTTGAGGAACTTCCACACTGATATCCACAGTGGTTGTACCAGTTTACTCTCCCATCAACAGTGGAGAAGGGTCCTTTTTCCCCCACAGTCCCACCAGCATTTGTTATTAGTTCGTTTCTTGATGACAGCCATTGTTTCTGGGGTGAGATGGAGTCTCAGTGTTGTTTTAATTTGTGTTTTTTGAATGACCAATATGCTGAATATTTCATCATGTATTTAGTTGCCATTTGTATTTCCTCCTCTGAGAAGTGTATCCATCTCTCATTTATGGAGTGGGTCTTTGAATTTGGGAAGCTTTATTTTTTTCTATTGTTTATGTGTTCTGTACAGAAGTCCTATGCTGAGAAACTGACTAAATTCTTTTCTCACTCTGTGGATATTATCTTTTCACTTTGTTGGTGATTTCTTTGGAAGTACGAAAACTTTTTAATAAGATGAGTTCTAGCTGTTGATTCTTTGAAGTATTTCTCATGTAGATTGTGTTTTTTTAATGAACTCTGCCTTCCCCTGTAGGTTTATCTTCCAATAAATTTAGTGTTTCTGTTTTAATAATTAGATGTGGCATTCTTATACAATGGAGTACTATTCAGCTGTAAAGAAGGATAAACTCGAGGCTTTTATAGTTAAGTGGATGCAACTTGAGACCATACTCATAAGTGAATTAAACCACTTGCATGTGTAAACATTATATTGTTTCCCTAGTATATGAAACTGAAAGAGTAAGAAAGATTAAAAATGGACAATAGTCTTCTGCATATGGACAGCCCATTTTTCCAGGACCATTTGTTAGAGACTGTCATTCTTCCAGCGAGCATGTTTGGCCCCTTTATCAAAGATGAGGTGGTTGAGTGAGTTTGCGGTTGTGGTTGTATCTTCCAATCTATTTCACTGATCCTCCGGTCTGTTTCTATTCCAGTACCATACTGACTTTATCACTGTAGCTTTGTAGTATAATTTCAAGTCTGGGATTGTGATGCCTCCTGTCTTGCCTTTGTTGCTTAGAATTGCCTTTGCTCTTCTAGGTCTCTTCTGGTTCCAGATGAATTTTAGGAGTGATTTCTCTAGATCTATGAGGTATGTTAGTGGTATTTTGATTGGGATGGCATTGAATCTGTATAGTAATTTTGGGAGAATGGCCATTTTTACAATATTTGTTCTTCCTATCCATGAAAAGAGGATGTCTTTCCATTTTCTGAGGCCCTCTTCGATTTCCTTTTTCAGGGTATTGTAATTTTCACTGTATAGCTCTTTTACTTCTTTCGTGAAATTAATTCTTAAGTATTTCATTTTTTTGGATGCTAGTGTAAAGGGTGTAGTTTCTCTTATTGCTCTCTCAGTACTTTTGTTGTTAGTTTATAAAAAAGTTGTGGCATTTTTATACAATGGAGTACTACTCAGCTGTAGAGAATGATCACATCGAGATATTTACAAATAAATGGACACGACTTGAGACCATTCTCTTAAGTGAAATAAACCAAACTCACAAGGGTAAATACCATATAGTCTCCCTAGTATGAGATTTGGTAAGAGTATATAAGACTTTATGGTAAGCATGAGTCCCCATCTCATAGCTTTGAAGTCTTTCAATGTTTTCAATCATCAGTTGGAATGGTTTTATTCTGTTTTGTTTGACTATATCATGCGTGATGATATGAACAGCTGTTTTGAAGAAAACAAAACATTATGACAGCTATTGCTGATTTAATATCATCCTTCTTAGAAATCCTACCATGCTTCTTTTGTTCTACTACCATTGGTTCTATCTATCACATTGTGTCTTATTGGAATTTGAACATGTGTGATAGTTTAAACAAATTTTTTTTAATCTAAAGTGAGATATTATAGTACCCATTGATCATTATCTGTTATTCGGTTCAGAAAGCCTTGTAATTCTTTCACTCTATGCATGGCTTTGTACTATTGTGTTATGTTTGATATTATTGCATTTGAAACTATGCTCAATATAGCAGATTAAGTGATATGGTGTTAGCTACTGTTGATGTCCAGTTGTCTTAATGCAAAGTACTGTGTTGCCTATGTTGTCCTGTTCTGATCTGCTCTGTACTGCCCTCTTTTGTTTAATTCTCTTTCAAATAAAAATTTAAAAAAAATAAAAATAAAAATGGACAATAGATATTGTGAAAGGGGAAGAAACAGCTCAAAAGGAAAGAACAACTGTATAGAAAGAGGTATTTAAACTTATCAATGCAAAAATTCAAAATGTGAAAATGTACAAGGATATAGGCAAACACCTCAACACAGAGATTCAGATATATACTGAATAAGCATTTAGAAATATGCACAGGAGAACGTTTAAGTCATAAGATCAAAAGTATACATAGAACCTGAAACATTAATTATTCCCATACAAGTAGAAAGTAGAATGCCAGTGCAAAATACTGGGCAGGTTAGGAAGAATTGAAAGAAGTGGATTATGTGCACAGTGATAGAAGAAATAAGTTCAAGAAAACTATTGTATAGCCTGGTGACGATAGCTAATATTATAGTACATACTTTAAAATGTCAAGTGAAAGTTAAGGGTATGCATCAAAAAATGAATACTACTTGTGATAATCTATTTGTCAAAAATTGCTACATGTAACTATTTCTCAATGTATATATTGAAAACATCATGTTGTACATAATCAATACACATAATTGTATGTCAATTAACAATATATAAATTTGAAAAAAAGCATTATTTGTCCAGTGTAGCAAGTTTGCCTTTTCCTGTCCTAGAGATATGTGTTACTGGAGTTTCAGTGAGCCACCATAAATTGCCAATCCCACCCTTTCACACACACTGGTCATACACATTTCAATTATAGGTGCAATGAACAATAGCAGTACTAGATGTTACACATAATAATGATTGTTTATTGCTTATACTTCCAAGGAAAAGACCAATTTGCAGTCAAATATATATTCTCTCTGAATCTTCAAAATGCTGGTATGAAATGACACTTGAACAAATATTTTACTCTTGTTTTTAAATTTTTAGTTTGTTTCCCTCAAATGAAACATGAATTAGTGTTTGGGAAGTTTTCATGACTATAGCTTTTTACAGTTTTAGTCTAAGTTTGTAATTGACTGTCTTTCTAAAATTGACTACTTAGAATTAGTTAATAGGTTCTGTGTAATGGATAATTACCTATGTTATGTCTAAGGGTATCACCAAAGAAGAATACAAATTGTGGCACATATAAATTAGCTTAATAATAAGATAAAACTGCAAAAAACCCCAAAGAAAATCTTAGTCAAGGTTCTCTCATATATCCTGATACTGTAGTTTTTCTTTAAAATTAATAATAAATTATCCACGTTCCAAATTATCTTTATGGAAAACTTATATTTCATATATTTTAAATGTTTTTATGCAAAATTAAAATAGACTATAGTCAAACAGCTAGAAAGTTGTAATTTTTTCCATATGAATATAAATTTTGTAATTATTACTCTTCATAAGTAAATAGTTTAGATATTACTTTGAATCTTTTTACATTCGTAGTCTATGTACTTCCATAAATTAAGGAATGTAATAGAAACAATTATTTTTAAATTAAGGCACAGTTTACATGAATTAATACTATTTCACAGATCTTAAATACCCACAGAACTACTGAGAAGTGTAAGATTTCCATCACCAAAGGATGTTTAAGATTCTTTCCTCAACAATCTAAACAAAAACCAAAAAAACTATAAGTAAATAACTCTTTAATTCCTCCACAAATTATGCACACTTTGGTGTCTGAATTCTCTTTCTCAGTATAATTTTATGTATTTATGATTCATTTATATTTTTCATATCACTAGCCTGTATTTGTGTAACTGAAAATTCCATTACATTTATATCATAATTAGAATACAAACGATCTAGCTAATGAAAATTTGAATTTTCTTCCTCAGTCTTAGACTTCTATGAAGGTTTTTTTTCCTTTTTCTTTTTTTAATCGGCACTGAGGATTGAACTTACGACCATGTGCTTGCAAGGCAGGCGCTCATGCCGCTGAGCTGAATCCCCAGCCCCTTCTATGAAATTTTGATATGAGATATTTTATGGGTTTGTCTTTTCCTACCTCTTAGCAGACATCTAGATATGAAATTAATGTGTCGCGGTATAGTGAAGTGTTTATCTTTGCTAAAGACTTTCTTTCCAGATCATTTTATAAGTTTGTGGTCTCATTCAGTATCTAATTGAAGAGTTGTTGTTACTACAAATCGGCCCGGGCTTGATGCCGTGGACCTCCCTGGAGTTTACCTCAGGGCTGCACGTGGAAAGTCAGCGGAACAACCTGACCGGGAAAGCGATCAGGTGCTCGAAAGAGATCTGAGCTCCCCGGTGTTCAGGTCTATGTTTCAGAAAGTCCAGAATGGAAAAGTGAAGACTTGGGTCACTGCGATGCTGCAAGCACAAAACTGAAGTGAGAAGCAACCTGGCTGGTCTCCGTTTCCCACAGAATGGCACGCAGTATGGAAGTCAGGTAGATTAACTCAGACGCAGGTTTTCCTCACAGCTGGGGAACCCTGAATAAGACTGTGGCAGTTTTAAGGGTGTCTGGAGTTTGTGCAGGGAACAGGAGGGAGAAAGGCTGGGTGTAGAACAGGACTGGCTAGGGAGTCAGACTGGGGAAAAGCATCCATTGTCTCCTCTCCCTGCCCACAAGAAGCCCTGGGGAGAGGCGGCCCCTGCCCAAGGCCTCAGAGGGGACTCTGGGAATGGAGCCGCTGAAGCTGGGACTGCAAACAGCTCGCTTGCAGCAGCTTGGCAGCAGCTCGCTTGAAAGGGGATGTGCACCCTTTGGCTGTGCACAAGGCACAGCTAAGGGCCTTCTCAGTGCCTTCGCTTAGGCCTCCAAAATCAGCCATAGTTTACAGCCTGGACCAGACTTCTCATGAAATAGAATCTCATTGGCTTCCTGAGCTGCGTTTGCTTCATAACAACGCTGAGTACGTTTCCATGTCTTCACTGGCCATCTTTTCTTTTATGAGCATCAAGAATTTTGTCCATGCTCAATTGCACTGCTATTTTATTTTTATTATTGGGTTACAGAAGTTCTTGAACATGAAAAATACAACTTGTCAAAAATATGAATTGGAGCCATTTAGTGAACAGTCTCTTTGCCTCTATCCATTCTCTTAAGGGTATGTTTGAGCAGAATTTTCAATTCAGATGAAGTTGTTTGGTTATCTCTACATTGTACTAGGAAATATTTACTATTTTTATACTTAAAGTGCATCTTTTAGGAACTATCTAGTCATCTTTTTAAAAAATTTCATACTTATTTTAATAACTGTGATCATATATATTATATATAAAATATATATGTATCCATCCTAATTAATTGTGCTGAGAATCAACACTACCACTTAAGAGTTGCTTTAGATTTACCTCATGAAATTTTTGTTTTATACATGTATAATTTTTTAATTCCTCAAAAAACTGTAATTTATATTACCAATTTTGTGTAATGTTCCCTGAAATAGTATCATGAAAAATAATTTATTACATAAGAATAATAACTCAATATAAATCAGATTTTTTATTTTCTGATGATTCTGTTACTGATACTTCTGTTTTTGTAAAAAAGCATAAACACAATTGTGATTATAGTTGTTAATTACTTTGTGGAAAATATCAAAATAGAATGAAATAATTATATACTTATTAATATTTATTGTTTGCAGCATATTTATGTTGTTTCTAATATTTTAGAGATTCTATTTGCTGTCATCATACCTCAGGCTGAATGATATTATGTAGCATTTCTTGAAAATCTAGACTATTATTACCAAATTCTGAGTTCTTAACTTACCTTCAAGTACTTTTGTTTTATCTTTATTTTTAACAGAATTGTTCACCCCACATGAACTCTAATTTGACTGTCTCCCAGCACTTTATATCCAGGGTCTCACTCTGTTCTTTTCTTAGACATCAAAATCCCTCCTGTGTGCTGGCCAAATTCTGGAAAAGGATTTTTTCTATAATCTGTCCAAGTTTATGATTTTTCAAAAATGTTAATCTGGTAAGAGATAAAGTGCTTTGACAAATGCCTAAATTTATCCTTACTGCTACCAAATATTACATTTATTTTTTGTAGTTTCCTGTTAATTTTTATGAATGAAAAGTCTCACGCTATAACACTACACACTTGGCTTATCAATAATATTGTAGAAAAATTTTCTATGGTAAATTTATTATCAATCCCTAAAATGTAATATGATCTTTATACTTTTATTTTCAGCATCTGACAACCAATATCTTCAATTATTATTGGCTATTGAAAAACTATTGTTTTATAAGTATTGTTCAACTTATCTATTCAGTGAAACTCCAGAGTGGTCATTCTGGGAAAGTTTAACGGCAGTAACTGCATTATGCCTATGTGGTTGACCTTCTAGAGGAAGTACTTTTTTCCATCATAAGCGTAGAATATTGTAATATACTATTCCTACTGGAGATACGGCTTCTTAGCATCAATAACTGCTTGAATTAAACTTACGGTAATTCCTTTCTGATGATTATTAAAGCAATAAAAATTCACATACATTTTACACTTTTCAATGTTTTGATAACTGTAAATTTAGCTAGATTAATAGGACTTCTTCAAACATTGGAAACTTTACCAAGTTTTGCTGTCTGCCATCTTTAGTTCGGTCTATAGATAAGATATGTTGAAATTCAAAATTACTGGTTCCTATATAATCTCAAAGAGTGCCCTTAGAGAGCAAAACAACTTGAACACAATAATCACATTCTAGATGGTTTTTCTAGGAAACAATCAAATTAGATATTTATTTGAGTTGAATGATTTGTGGTAAAAATAATATTAATATGTAGTGAGAGTTTCCACAAGATATTACAAATTCATTTCTATTCTTAATTTCAAATCCCAGAGAGCTCTTTTTGGACTTCACTAGTCATAGCTCTCTATAACTTCCGCTTCCTCCTGTTCTGTCAGATTTCTCCTATCCCTGCAGCTTCTCGAAATGACCCCAGCTGTCTTGCTCAAAGCAAACCTCAAGGGATCTCTCAAGTCTCAGTGACCTCTGTGACAGAGTTGACATGTTCGTCCCTTTGCCACCAAACAACTGTGTTATGCACAGTATATTTTAAAAACCACTTCTTTCACTGTATCTTTTTCTCTTTTTAGATTTTATTTTATTTTATTTATGGGTACATTTTGGATATACATAATGATCGCATTCATCCTAAGGAATTTGTACCTGCATCTGGTCTATCTTGCTTCTCTTGTTTTCCCATTCCCCTCCCTTCTCTTCAAGAATAAAAAACCTTGATAATCTGTTAAAAAGTATGTAGATGAAGTAATTTCCATGCTGGTATCTAGGTAGGTGTTCAATATCTAGTAAAAACCATGCCAACTTGCTGTAAATCTGCAAAGGTACAGACTTGCTTCTCCAACTGAACATGGAGGATGATTCCTGTGTCTGTTTATAAGTGTTGCCCTGAAGATTACGTGACATATTCCATTCAAAGTACCTGAAACAGAGGGAACTCAGGAAATCCATGGTGAACGTTTCTGCAGTGTTTCAGAAACTCACTAGGTGTCTCCAGTGTGTTGGCTTTTCAAACTGCAATTAATCACCTTAAAGTTAAGAGCACTGAAACCAGCTGAACAAAATCAAAACTGCTCAATTTATGCACACAAGCTTTGGTAATACCTGCATTGGCCAATACAAATCATTTAGTTTTTAATGGATTATATCAGAATTGTGAAATATAAATTATTTCACAGAAATGTGACTTAAAGTACAACTCATTATCGACATTTAGTCATGATTTCTGAGGCAATTCAGTAGTCGATTCAAGGAACAAAGAGAAATAGGACCGTCAATCTACCTAAAAATACAGAAGTAAACAATGGTTATGATAATAAATTGTATTTTCTACTTTAGTCATAAAATATTTCAAAACTTGTTGTGAGAGATACTCTTTTTAGGTAATTTATAGCCCATGATGACTGTGTTAAATATAATGTCTAAAAAAGTAAACTGTTTGAAGACCCTGAACTTTGGTTACACACTCAGAGAAAGTTCGGGAAGAACTCTCCTGCTGGTGGAAGGGGAGAATGCAAAGCCTTTTATTCTCAAGTAAAATTTCCTAATTTTTTTTAAACCTATATACAAACACCAATACAAGTGATAAGAAACCACAATCCCGTGGAATGATGCTCTGATTTGATAATGGAAGCTTCTAGATGAAAAGTAATTTTTGGCCCCAGTGAAACCTTCGTTCTTTAGTGCAAAATGTCCGTGTTGACGGGCAGTGCTGCACTATAGCTCAGAGGAGAGCCAACCATTTTCTGCATAAATAGATTATTTTAGCCTGCTCCTTTCATCTGAAGTGAATGTGATTAGCCAGATGAAAGGCAGAACTAAAATTGTCCAAAGGGCTTCAAAAAAGTCAATAATGGGGACAAATTAACATTATGAAAGGAGCCTAATCTTTGCTTTCATAAGAGCCATTCTCTTACAGAAGGCCTATGGGCTTATCAGGCATCTCTTTGGGGATTATTTTTATAATAGATTAGAATGAATAATTTATTAAATCTTTATAAAGGAAAATAAATTATTATTAATAAGCTCATTAATTTGTTTTCAGGTTTATTTTTTCCTACAGTTGAATGAGCAGAAGATTACAGAGTTTGGGAGAATTTGTTTAATGAAAATATATGTTCTTGGAGAGATTTTTAGGTAAATGGATGCAACTGGAGACCATTTCTTAGGTGAAAGAAATCAGGCACACAATTAAAATTTGCACTGATTCTCTTGTGTGAGAAGCTGAAAAGGTAAATGAATGACAAGGACAAAAATAGCCGATAGATACTGGGAAGTGGGACAAGGAAAACAGAAGGGGTAGGAATAGTGTAAGGAAGGGAAAAATAGCAAAATAAAATGTAAACAAGTCTTTTGTAGATAAAGAGAAAAAGAGAGGGGAGGGGAATGGGGAAAAAAGAAGAACCAAGATAAAATGTTCATAGGTACAAATTCCTTAATGATGAATGGGATCATTATGTATGTCAAGAATATACCAATAAAATACATTTTAAAAATATGCATCAGCTTTCTCAAGGGGATTTTCTGTAGTCTCTGTAAGGTGTGAAATCGAAAGTGTTTGCATGATCTGGACTCATTCAACAATAGTGCAGTGCACTCCTCAATCCAAATGGTGGTTTTTGTACACTAGGACACACCCTCTGCTGCATTCTATTAGGAAATCTTATCTCAGGCCCCTGAGTAAATTATCATTTCTCAGAATGACTGCATAGGTTTCTTACTATATTGCAGTTTATGTACTTATGAATTTGATAACCCACAAATGTATAAGTGGTTTTAATCAATGCTGTCCTGGTGATTTTGATCATCAGGAAATTTTTGCTATGTATATGATTTATTGCTATATCGAGTCTCTAAAGTGAGTTTTATTTTAGTCTTGTTGCTTGCACTTCTATTTAACTTTCTAAGTGTGCATACCCCCTCTGGCAAGTCGAGGGTAGCTCTGCACTGGTAATGTATGATGCCGTGCTCCGCAGGTGCACCCTGAACTGCCAGCACTGGGGATCCTTCCCAACGGCCAGCACATACTCTCACAAGCAAGGGCTTCCTGCAGCTGAGAAACCACAGTATACAGTGCCAGAGTTGATCCAGCAAACACTCCCTCTAGAAAGCTACTGTGGACCAATGATCTGGGAGTGAGGGGATATAAGGACTTGTGCTCTTCTGCTGCAAACGAGGTACAGGGGGTCACCCAGTCACTACATCTCCTTGGAGGACTGAATCATGGTGTCCACTGGGACACCAGCCTTGCTGGTAGTTCTGTTTGGCTATCTTCCTTTTTTCTTTATTTCTTTTCTTTTCATTGTACTACTTTTCTTGTTTTCATTTTTCTTCTCCTCTCCCCTCCTCTCCTCTCCTTCTACTCTTCTCCTCTTCTCTCCTCGCCTCCCTTTCTCTCCTCTCCTCTCTTGTCTTTTCTACTCTGGTCTTTTCTCTCTTTTCTGTCTTCTTTCTCACTGTATTTCATCTTTTTTCTCTTCACTAAATTTTCCTACATGAAAGCCACATTCAATGGAAGATCTCAAAATATGATTCTATGTCATCAATTCAAAAATAATACCAAACCCAAATTTCTTCTTCTCTTTTTCTTTTGTAAGCAATAAATATTTAGTTTAACAATTTTTTTTTTAGGTGAGGTCACACTATCTCCTCAGGATAAACTTGACCTCATGATCCTCCTGCATCAGCCTCGTTTGTAGCTGGGACAGAATCAGACCCAGACTTAGCCAGAAAACCTTCAGAACCCTGGCACTGGTTCAATAAAGTTGCAGATAAAATGAATCAAATAAAGGTGGGAGCAGCCTAACCTTAATTCATTTTGTGTATACGAAATTTTATCTGAATATTTCAGTATTCACAAATAGTTAATGGATTTTGCAGGAAAGGTGCCATATTTCCCACCTCTTTATGCTTCTTTATTGTGCTCTATATTGTGAAAAAAGGAAATAATAATATTTTCAGCTGTTACGTATTGTATTATCATAAGTAAAAAGCGCTTCATATATCACAAAGTACTATTTCATGCAAGTTGTGTTTTTTTCCATCATATTTAAACTCTATGAGGACAAAAATATACTACATCATTTTCTCCTTAATACCTAGAAAAACATCAGATGCACAATAAAAACTCAATTTAAATGTTTTAACATTTAATTAAAATAAAATGTGTATGAAATATGGTTTGCAAAATGCCATCTTTTTTTAGCATTTTTGAGGAAACATTGCATGTATCATTTGATTCTGAAAGAAAATATAGAAAATAGCTTCCTGGTTTAGTGCAGCAAGTGTTTTTCCTAAATAAACTTTGTTTATGATATGATTCCTTCTTTACAGTTAGATCAGTAAAAACAAGGCATGGAAGAATTTGACTGTAATTTTTATAAAGGATTAATTCTGAATCTGAGGCAAGTCTATAAAACTTATTTCAAAATGTAGAATCCCACGTTGTCTCAACTTACAAGAGTTGTTTGGAAAATTAGCACCAGGCAAGTGGTGAAGTAAAACGTCATAAAAATTTGCATGGAAACCCTTGACTTACCATTCGTTCGCTTACAAACTTGAATATACTGCAAGCCTTTTTCAGACTACAGGAAAGCGTGACTCGATGCAGCGGAGTCATCATCTAGCAGTGCTTATACCAGTTTACTACTGATTGTACTAGCTACGGATACTTAGAACACATCTCCTGTTAGACTAAACTACGTCAATTCCTCGGTTCACAAATGCTTCTGTTCTTGAACAATGTGATTCACAAACAGGAGCTTTGGGCATAGTTTGGCTTTTGTTTGTGAACTCCGCCTCAGGCGATCAGCATGACCGTGGCCCACAGGGACACCAGCGTGACCCTCTTCCCCAGAATCGTGGGCTGCACTACGGTGGTGCACCCAGGTACCGCCGCACATCAAATTATCAGGTTTTCCTACTTTAAAAAGGCTGAATACTGGAAATTTAAAATTCACCCTGATTCATATCAAAGTTATTTTACCAGGTTGTATGAATTTAATGAAATTCGTAACTTTGCTATCAACATTCCTAATTAAAAATGTGGTGAGCTAATATGATTTTTAGTATAATGACCTCAATGACAAATAATTTGTACCCCTGACTCCATTCTTGTTCCGAGTTCCTTCTTGGTGATGAAGCTTACTGGAAAGATTATGAGAGCCCACAATGGAAAATCTGATCATATTTAATTATTTCAGCTCACTGTAGCTCCTCTTGGTTTGTGATTTTAGATCATGCTCATAAAGTCATATGCATGAGCCAAAGGTGTCTGTCTCTAACCCAAAGTATAATGAAAACTTCATTTGTATAGTAATCTTGTGACACTGCTGATGAATGGATTTTTAGGTCTCTAGATAGACACCAGCAGTTCACTGGGATGAATCGTGAACCTAGGTCACATCTTCTACTCCATTACTGACAAAGTTAACCTAGTGTCTTTCCTTAATTAAATGAAAACAGCTTTGAGGTCTTTTATAGTTCCAACTAACTTCATAATTTCAACATATTTATGTTAATTGCTTTATGATACTTTCTCAAATGAATTAATTCCGCAGGAAAATCATCCTGTGGGGGGGAATGCACTGTGTGTGATTCAGTGACTGTTCTCTCACTTACCAAGGCTAAATTATGAGTGGGTATTTTTTGGTATCACCTGTAATCTATATGTACCAGCAATTCAAAAGGGTTAAAGGAAAAAGGAAATGAAAATTTCTTTCTAAATTCCCTGAGGGAGAAAGCAGTTGGCGTTTTAATTGCCTTATTTTTTTAAAACCTTAAAGTAGAATCACAAATTTAGACACTCTTTATTACAGTGATTCAAGTGAGCTCTATATTTATGTCAACTTCTATGATCAGGCAGAATTAGTTTTGGAAAGGAACTTAAAGGTCATGTGTTCCAAAACTATAAGGAAATATTCTGTGTGGTTTAGTGATTAATGGTAGACTTTGCAGTTAAGTGTGGATGCAACATTTGAATACCTTATAAACAAATGACTGAAAGGGAACAGTCAAAAGAGAGATGTCAGGCTACACATTGCAAAAATGGGACCCTGGAGGCAAAGCCAAATTTTCAAAAAAAGAAAGAAAGAAATCTGGCTTTCAGAGGTGTTGAATTTGAAAAGGAAACGCCCAGTTGGCATTAGAGATGCAGGGTTGAAATTTAAAGTGATGAGATTATAGTTGGATGAGGGGATTGAGGATCAGTCTCTCAGAGATTATTGCTAAGCACCAGCCTCCTTGTGATCTTTGGGGCATTAGGACTGTATCAGCATGTCAGAGTGGAAAAAAGATATAACCAGCATGTCATCATACCAACCAGCATGTCAGAGTGGAAAAAAGATATAAAACGACCTCAGCAGACTCTTCTACTTGCCTCACTCTCATCTATGCATTTAATTGCTCCTACAGTTATAATTTGTTCCAAATCAATATAAGGTTATGAACACTATAGTGTACTATCTTAATGTATAGTAATAAACAATGCCCATATCTAGCCTCAAAAAAACACACAAACCTATTTCTATCACTTTTCAAAGCCCCATTTCTTGAAAGATTATGAATTCGCTTTCTTCATTCCATTAGTTTTTTTTTCTTTTTTACCTAGGTAATCTGGCTTTTGTTCCCTGTCTTCAGTCTCCTTTATAAGGTCACACGTCA
The DNA here is from genome assembly GCA_004027295.1 of Dolichotis patagonum. NCBI lineage: Eukaryota > Metazoa > Chordata > Mammalia > Rodentia > Caviidae > Dolichotis > Dolichotis patagonum. The sequence goes on along the minus strand of PVJX010001039.1, from coordinate 120,973 downwards.
GTGCCTCCTTACAGTAACTGCTATGCGCAGAATTAAAAGCTGTACCTGCATGAGCTTGCTCACAACCTTTGGTTTATATGACTTAACATGGGGGTGTGATATTTAGTCTTGGTTGTGAGCTTGAATAGATTGAGAAATGTCTAGGAAATTATTAAGGTACACTTCTTGGTGTGTTGGTGGGGGTTTCTAAAGATGATTGGGTATAAGGGGTCCAACCTTTTCTGTGGAATAATCCACTGATGTGTCATACTTTTATGGTATTACTGGGAGGTGATGGAAACAGGAGTTGGGGCCTGGGTATAGGGTCACGAGGGTGGGATCTTGGGTGCTGTATCTTGTCCTCTGTTCTTTGTATTGGCTGTTTCCCTCTCAGTTTTCTTCCTGGCTGCCATGAGGTGGACTACTTTACTATACCATTCAGCCATGATGTTTCTGCCTCATCACAAGGCTAAAGCAATGGAGCCCATTGACCATGGACTAAATCCTCCAAAACTGTAATCCAAAATAATATTTATCCATCTAAGTCATCTTATGTATTTGGCCACAGGAATGAAAAAGTAACCCCAAATGATGTATCGCTAAAATTAAAACATACCATTACCACTCAGGCTTAACAATAGGTGATATCACTATTTTCTATTATTTTGCATTTGTGAAAATTCTAACAATGCAAAACTCCTAGGGATTTCATGAGTTGTGTTGGCCATCCTAATCATACCACATTAAGCCCCATATGAAAGTGTTTACCTAAGATGACTGAGTATATGATGGCTAATCTTGATATTGTCCCCAGAGCCCCAAGACATAGAATAGAGCTAAAGTTAAGCTCTTTTTTCTGAATCTATGTTTTCAGTGAAACATTGGAGACAGATATGATATAGGTAATTCTGTAGCTTCTTGCATTGTTCAATGCTTTTAATTTCTGTGCTTATACAATAAAATAAAACTCCTTAGTCATTTTAAACAATGTTTATTTTATGAATATTGTCTCTTCTTTTGTAATAGCTTCTGGATATATTGTACCTTGTGCCATATCCTATCCTGAATTTAAGAGTTATTTTTTGGCTTTTAGAAATGAATGCTTCCTTTATTGAATATTTTTTTATCTTTTTTCTTATTTTTATACATGAGCTATACTTTTTAATTCAGTTACTCACTCTCCCTGCAAATTTATCTGAATATCTGCATATATTATGATAGATCCAAAATATTATAGAATTTACATAAGGTCTTCAGCATAATACATAATCATCTTGTTAATATTTGAGTATTTTAACCTTATAATTTATTATTGATGCTCAATTGGTTTAAACTGAGGTAAGATAATACTCTTAATGAGAGGTATAGAATCTGTGAAGACTAGTTATTACTCAATATATCTTTTGTTTTTGGTAAAGATTTTACGAACAGTAAAACTAATTCACATTATGTAAATTTTGGGTTGATATATTGTGAAAATCTATAGCTCAAGCTCATAAAGGGTGTTAAAATTTTCTATATTGTTACTAAATTTTTTGCTCAATCTTTGTATAAATACCAAGTAAAGCATGTTTAGATGCCTCCTGATGAACATATATTAGGGATTTGTTTGTTTGTTTGATCTTTTGGTTTGTTGACAAACTGTCAAAATGCCCTGCATGAGCCAAGCCTTCTGGTGTGTACCTGTCATCCCAGCACTCAGGAGGCTGAGGCTGGAGGGTCATAGTGAGCCCAAGAACAGCCTGGCCTACACAGTGAGTTCAAAACCAGTCTGAATTACATAGCAAGGCCCCGTCACCAACAAGCAAGCAAGCAAACACAACCATGAACTGTACAATGTTGAACTCTCTTTTATCTGAAATAGCATGTTCTATTCTCAAATGTCTGATGTTAATGCAACTACTTCACTTTTCTCTTTTTGTTAGTATATAGTTCCTGTGCTAATCATTTTAAATCATAATGTTTTATGTTTAGATATACTCCTTAAAGTACCCAAGGCTGAATGTTATATTTTCATGTACTCTGATCATATTTTTCCTAGTATTTGTGAATATTTACTCTTTATTAATAAGTTTAAATTGAATGTTTTTTTTAAACTTCCTCTTTGTCTGGTCTTTTCATGGTTTTGTATGTCTCTATTTGTTCCTGAAAACTGATAATTTTTAGGATTATATTTTTCTCTAGCAAATAATCTATCATAAGTCTTTAAAACAATAATTACCTTATAAATTATGAAATATACCATATTCATTCATGCAAGGCTAAAATTTTATCATCTCTGATATTATTTCAGATAAATAAAAAGTAGTCTTATACAATTTATTTTCACTTCTCCATTACATACTCTTCTTAGTATTTTTAAGTCACACAGAATTATTTTAATCTTTCTAGAAATGTAATCAGACAGTGTTCCTAAACATCTCCACATGTTTTGACAAATCTCTTCACTTGGCATTTTAGCACACCCAGCCATCTTTGGAAGTTTTCCTTCTCTTGAAGTTTTTTTTTTTTTTAAATTAGGTTCTGGTTATGATAAACAACCACTATTCTGATTTTCCTGTTTATTAAAAAAGTTTCTAGAAGGTAAGAATATTATTGTTTTATGTTTTTCTTTAATCTGAATTAAATTCTCACATTCACTTTTTTTGTGTCATTTGGGAACTGGTTTATAAATGTGCATCGTAGTTACCACCTATGCAGCACAGTAACTTACTGTCTCTAAGAGACCAGAAGCAACAGGAACTAGAACAGGAACTGTTACCTGGCAACTAAGAAACTGAAGTATCCTGGCTTGGGGAGGGGAAAGCACTTTCTGTTACAAGGAAAGTGACTCACCACATAATAAGAAGCACTTTGAAACTGCAGTGAAAGGAGCTTGACAAGGGAAGATTTTCACCCATTGTCTGGACACATCCAATTTTGTCAAATACGCCCTTTTACATTGAAGAGGAGGAAGAGAGCATCAGAATCAGAGTGATGCAATCTGAGAAAGACCCAGGTACCACTGACTTTAACGATGGAAGGCCCTTAGCAATGAACGAAGATGGCCTCCAAAGGAAAGGCCAAGGAAAAAGGCCCTCTCTGAGACCCACAGAAAGTAATATCACTCTGTCAATACCCTCACAGTGCAGGTATTTGTAAAATGAACTCCTGCCAAGTTACTATGAAACATGTTCTCTGTTCATTCACAACTTTTCACATTTCCATGCACCTTAGAGCTCATGTACAGGACTGGGGACTAGTTCTTTTCTTTACAAATGCATTGAATCATTTACACTGTAACTTTTTAAAAAGAGATTACAGATGTTATGACATTTATTAAAAGGCGTGCTTACAATGCTACCATGTTAGGAAAAGAGACTAGAGATCTCAAGTAACAGAAAATATAAAAACTGAAGGAAAATGAACTGTATCATAGTGTATAGAAGCTTGAATTAACCATGCACTATGTATTTAGAAAATACACTTTTAATATTTTATCTTCTCTTTGCATTTATAACACAATTCACTTCAATAATCACAGAATCCTCTTATAAAGCTTTCTATCCTCCAATCCAGTAAAATACCAAAACTGTATAAGTTTAAATTTGGGCAGGAAGCAAAAGAAGCATTGCTTTTGCTCAGCAGGTATTTGTTTCAGTTCACTGCAGCACTCAGAATGCCGGGCCGAAGTGGAGCCCTGAGATGGTTTAACACTCAAAGCAACCCTTACGTTTTCTTCTATTGTCACAACCTTCTAACTAGAGGATGTCAATGTGTTTGAAAATAAGAAATTACAAAGCATGAACAGGTGAACTAATTTCTTGATATTTAACAAAATATTACACATATAATTTTGTTAAAATTGCACTTGCATTATTCTGAGAACATTTATTAAGATATTTGTAGATGCTTCTTAAAAATCTGATAATTAAGTTGTATTTTTCACAGTCTCCTCTGTCTTTGACATTACTATTGTTTCCCTCTCTTCTGTTTGATCTTTAAATGATGCAGAACAATACACTCTCAAAAGTACTTCCTCTCTTTTATTATTAGTTTATTAATTGACAGGTAAATTGTATGGATTAGTGTAATAGAACGTGACAGCTTGTTCCATGTATAAATTATATTCAAAGTATATGCACATTGTGGGGTGGCTGAGTTGAGGCAATTGACACATGTATTATCTCACATAGTGCTCAATTTTGCATAAAAAACTCTTTACTTAATTTTAGCATTTCAGAATAGTATTGGATGTAGCTATGCCTCTCCCGGGTAGATTCCTAAAAGTATTAAAGTCATTGTGCTATAGTGATGCATACGTGTCCATGTTTATTCCAATGCAATTCACAATAGCCAAGCTCTGGAAATAGTCAAGGTGTAATTCAACAGACAAGCAGATAAAGAAATTATGATATATTATACAGACATAAAGAAGCATGAGTTCATGTCATTTTCAGGAAAACAGACGGTTTTGAGAATGTAATGTTAAAGGAAATATATGAGACATGGAAAATTCAATGTTATATGATTTCTCTTACATGGAAAGTTCAAAATAATTTAATTATAGAGTAAAATAAAGGGCAGATGACATGAAACAGGAGGTAGATTTTTTGAGGATGAACAGGAAGATCAGGGAAAGGTGGACTAAGAAAGATAGCGATTAAGAAGGGTCAAAAACAGTTCCAAGAGCAAATGCTAATATGATGGCTTCCAAATTATTATACCAATACAAAGAATGAAAAAAAAAGAATACAACATTCATTAACTATAGCATTGACTGAGAAGAAGAAAATGGGCAAAGATGATGTACTTGAAAAGAAAATTATTTTCACAACAATAGACTAAGAACAGCTCCCTGGAAATAATGGTAAAGTCTATTTTCCATGAATTATTCTTGTAGTGATCATGTTTTGAGAATACAGTATAAATGAAAATGATTTATTGTGAAATTATGCAATCTTGTCTGAAAATGTACACACAAAATCAACCTAATTAATTCTTATTCATTCATTTATTCAATTTGTAATAACCATTACATTCATCGTTATGTTAACTGACAAATTTACTGAACTTATTCGTACAATGCTATATAGTTTCACTTAAATACAAATCAAATGCCTTTTTTTTAGCTTTGTTGTTTATGACAAACCTTTAAACTTTTGCCCAAGAGGTTTTAAGTGGACTTTTTCGAGTAACAGTTTTTATAACTGAGATAAATTTGATAACATGAAAAATTCTAATATGTATGATAGAGGAAATATTAAGAAAAGACAAAATGAGTCATCTATTGGAGTCTAACAGAGTAGCCTACTTTAGTTATGAAGGACTGGGACACACCACGCAGAGCGTCTTCATTAGGTTAAATGTATGTCCAATACATTGGTTTATGTATTGGTTTATGTATCGGGCATCTGAGAAGAAGGCTTGGAAGAATGTCTGTGGGTAGAACAATGCTTTTTGGAAAATGAAAAAAGAAACGAAACATGGTAGTGGCCACAAAACAGGAAGCATTTGCAAAGAATTGAAGAGAACTGTGGAGAAACATGATTTGGAGGGGAATGGTAAGTTATATTTTTAAAGTGTCTGTGAGGGGTGGGAAAGGGCACGAAAAAATAATAAAGAGACGTTTCGTGCATGTGCCAAATTCCCCACAATAAATGTGTTCATTATGTACTGCAAACATGTGGTGATAAAAATTTTAAACAATATAAGAGAAAAGAAGAGGGGACGGGAGGAGGACAGGACAGGGAAAGGACAAGAAAGAGCGAGAGGGGGAAAGATCGGTTTTAGGAACCCATTCACAAGATTAGGAGTCTGTGGGGCTTAGAAAGTCTGAATTCTGCAGGGGAGGCTGACTAGCAGAGTCTCAAGGAAGACCTAAATCTGAAGAGCCTGCAGACAGACTTCTTTTTCCTTTGGGGAATGTAGGGTTTTTGTTTTTGCTTTCTTTTTTAAACTTCAATTAACAAAAAGAGCCGCATTAATCTTATGCAGAATAGTATGCTCTATTCAAAGCTTAATGGTTTATGTGTTAATCACATGTAAAAAAAAAAAAGGTACTTTCACCTCAATTTCTTGATTGACATTTAACCAAACATCAGAATCATAGAGCCTGGTCAAGCTGACAAAATAAAATTAAAAGTAACAACTGAAGATGGAAAGAAGCAGAGGAAACAAGGTAATATGGACCTGAGTCTTCTATTTGAAATCCTTGAGACCTAGTTGTTAAAGAATTCTGATGGGTGAATCGTTAAAACCATAAGAGTTGCCTGTATTGCATAGTTGATAATGTTTCAAAGAAAGCACAGTACAGAAATTCAGAAACACTTAAACCAAATGGGATAAATAAATCAGTTCGCATCACTTAGGTAAGGTATCATTGCTTATTAAATTTTGGTAATAAATGTATGAAAGATGTGCTGAATCAAGGTCATAAAAGAAAACCTATAATAGTACAGTATCTTTTTTTTCTTTTTCTATTTTCTCCTCAAATGTGGGTTCTTTTACTCCTCCATCATAGGTTCTTACCATAAATTAATATTCCATTGAATTTTATATGGCTATTTTCTACTCCTATGAATTTTTGGCACTGGGTTTTGGCAAGTAAGTAACTTTTAACTGTGCTAGCATATGCCTTGCTTGCGGTAGAGTTTTGGCCTTGATTTGCGTCTCCTTTTACCCTTTATGTATTATACAATGACACAGCTGATAATGCAAGAAATTAATCTAAGTATTTATCCACAGTAAATGACTTCTTATAATGGGGTTTCCAGTTGTTTTAATACATTTTTTCAGTTTTCTTCTTTATTTTGTGGACTGGATATAACACTGAAGATACTAAAGAAATATTTACAATGTAAATTATGTAGACCTGGATTAAAACTTACAGTGAGACAGTTAAAAAAGAAGGAAACCTTTACTTTTTCAGAATACCATTGATAATAACCTAGAGATTTGCCTTCAGCAAAATTCAGATTCTTTTATAACATTAATGAACTCAACTGCTTTGGTGGATCTGTATTTACCAACCAAAAAGTAGGAGAATATCTACTCTGACAGTCTAACTGTAAGTGAGTACAAAGATTTTTTGTCTCTTTGCCAAATTACCAAAGAAAAAAGATGTGTTCTTAGCATACCAAACTGGGATTCTAAATTCAAATTTCCAAATATTTACTACACAAATAGTTTTTAGCTCCTATTTATTTGACTACTTTAGGAGACTAAGACACTGTTATAATCTTTTAAAGTTATACTGTAAGCAGGAGAAACAGTAAATATTATACATGCTAAAAGCTGTGTGAAAGCATTTGGTCATAATATATGGAATTTTTTCCACTAGGAATATGTATAAAGTGCACCTTGTATTTCCTAAATTACTGCTTTTGCCGTGCAATGGCCAGCCTTCACATGAAGCCACAGACAGGGAGTCTAAAGTGCCACTGGTCATTTAGTCCTTGGTGATCAACATAGAATTTCCTCTTTCTGGAAGTTGTATGTGAGATAATTAAGTAACTTTTTCATTCACTGAACATTCACTAAATATTCTATTTCAGGTGACTATAGCACTAGAGAGTATTATACACTTAACCTGGAAGAACAGAGATATACTGAGAGATATAAAGATAAAATATGTAGAATCTTTTGACATGGAAGGACTGAGTTAGAACGCATATTAGTACAGATATATTGAACATGGTAAATAGAATAATTTTTGAGAAGAAAATTTATGGTAAAATTACCTTAGAGCTGAGATATGAGACAAAGTTGGGAAAAAATAATTTTTGGGAAAGGGAACAATGTAAATACTGTCTAAGAGGTGAAAGTTCCACATATATTCAGAATCTAATGAATGTTTTAAAGTTCTGGAGATGAAGGTGAATTTAAAAAATGGTAATCCTAGAATGCTAAACAAAGATAAGCTGACAAAGGATAATTTCCCTTGTTTGATGGCACATACTTTAGAGTTTAGAACTTGGGGAATCACTTAGTATTTTTTATAAAAGACATTGGTCTCTTATTTATATTTAAGTAGTAGATGGGATAATGTTCTCAAAAAAATCGGAGAACACCCTTCAGGAGGTATAATGAAAATTAAAAGACTACAGTTTCATCAGTACCATTTGAGCTGGAAATTTCAATAATAACCATTTTTAACACTTTTCTGTGTCACCTTCAGATTTTATTTCTCATGCTTTCTTAACTTGTCCAGTGTATATTTAGAATCTACAGTGATACATCTTTAAACCCAGGTTGCTATTATTAACTAAGTTAGCTAAGCATAGTAGTTTAAGTGAAAATTATTTATCATCTTTCTTTGTTTTCTTCAAATATGAAAAATCTCTGGCATATCTTAAGTGAAAGGCTTGTCTAATGTTATTGGTAGACATGGGCGGTGCCATACATTTTTAGCATAGTTAATTATACCTAGTATGATTGTGCTAAACAATGATTTGTGATTATGGCAGTATATATGAAATATGATATATAGATTAAATACACTTTAAATTACATAGAGAAAAATTATATGGCAATATGAACATTCATTCATTATTCTGAAAAAAAGGGAGAAGGTGATTTGTCATTTTTAAAAATATAAGCCCTAAGTAACAGAAATATTTTTTCTTACAAAGAACACAGGATTTGGATTTAGAAACATTTGTGTCCAAAATTTGTATCAACTGTTAGCAGTGTGACTTTTAACCTATCATGGGTATATATTAAAAACAAACTTTGACAATCCTCTTAATATTCATGAAAGGAAAGAAAACCTGTAGTCAAGATGCTTTGGTTGGATGTGGCGGTCCATGCCTGTTATCCCAGCATTCAGGAGGCTGAGGCAGGAGGATCTCTCCACATTTGAGGCAAGCCTGAACTACATAGCAAGATCCTGAATAAAAATAAATAAATAAATAAATAAGAAGATGCTTTAATTATGTTGAGATGGTGCTAATTATAAACATATTCAGACAATCAAGAAATTGCTTCCAACAGAGCTGCATATATTCTGTTGGCTGATACAAATGGTCACTGTGAAATATATGAATTATAGTTCTATCAGCTGTGGATTCTAATAGTCAATTTCTATAAGTGAATTTCATGTTTTTCATCTGATGTACACCAAGAAGCTTCCTACAGTTTGTTTTTTTAAAAATTTTCTTAGTATTATTTTAAAGAGGGTAAAATTAAACATAACAAAACAGAACAAAACAGATCATAAGAAAACAGTGTAAGAGACACAGATTTCAAAGCAAGACAACAGGAGATCTTCACTGTCTATCATATTGTCTCTTGTTTTCTTCCAAATAGTTGTCCATATGTTCACATACAGAGAATTCATACAAAACAAAATAGTATAGAACTGATCAGAACAGGATGATGAAGGCATTTTAGGTCTTCAAAACCAGACAATAAGGAAGTCAACAATGGCTGTCATAATGTCTCTCATTCTCTTCAGAATAGCTGTCCATACCTTAATTTGTTGAAATTAAACAATACAAAACAGACTAAAATCACTCTGAACAAAGAATAATAGTATTGCTGGATTTCACATCATGACGCTACGGAATCAGCACTGGGTACCTTAGTGTCTCTTTTTCTTCAAAGTAGCTGTTCATTTCATCATGCATTATATAATCGATTCTCATAAACTGTTTAGGAGAAGTTCTATGCCTGTGTAAGTCTCTACATGTATACCTATCCTTTCTGTATTAGAGGGAAAAACAAAACAAAACAAAACAAAATAAATTCCTAGAAAAACATAAAACAAAAAAGACAAATAAACAACAATAGCAAAGAGCCCAGAACACTGACAATATAGACCTTCAAAACAAGGTGGTATGAGTGTAACTAGGGTTGTTATTTTACATAATGATCTTCAAGAGATCCTCAGATCAGCATACAATAATATGCACAATTGTTCCAATCCTATGAATGTTAAGTATTTTGTTCCAAGAAAACTATCCTGTGTGTTTATATAATTTTAGATAATTTTTCTTTTCCCTTCCTACAGTTTGAAAAGTCTTTTATTTAAGCTCTGTAATGAAACCTTTTAAGAATAAATTCATTTTACTAAGTTACAGTTTGATATAAACAAGAAATCAAGTATGTGCAGTGTATTTCAAGCTGCTAGAGGAAAAGACATTGAAAATTTTCATCATAAAGAAATGATACATTCTTGAGTAGATAGATATGTTTAATCTGAATTAAATATTACACAGTACAACATGTATTGAAACATCACTTGATACCAGAACAATTTATAGTAATTTTATGTTTCTATATCAATGAATAATTGAATGTAAACTTTAAAAACTACATTTGAGGAAAATGTAACACACCGGAATTGTCATGATATGCCTATGAAATGGTATGAGATAACTCATAATTTCATATTTTTTCATTAAGATCTATTAACATGAAATATGTTATCTATTAATTCATCTAAATTATGGAAATATCATTTGCCTTTTTATATTTAAATCTTAAACAGTAACAAGAATAAACCAATTCTACAGAGATGTAAAGCGATATCAGGTGTGAAACTTTCATGCTTTCATCCAATATTATACAGCTATCACATCATATTGATTAATTTTTAATTACATTCTAAATTGAAACATGAAACCTCTATAATTAGTCATGATGTCACCTGGAGCATGACACACTAGATGTCTTCAGGTAGGCATGACAAATTTGATGATGTGAAAACAGACATTTGTTGTGCTAACTTTATTTTTAAAAATTTATCTTGAAAAACCCATAAATTATTGAATTGATTTCCTGTTAAAAGTGGAACATTAAATACATGCATTCATCTTTACTTCCTCTCCAAATATAACCAAAATGGTAATAATGTGTTTACATTAGTAAATAATATATGCTTGAGAACAAAAAAAAGGATAAGAATAATCTACAGCAAAATAATTTTGGAAGTATAAACATATTTGAATTTGTAGAAACTAACAGCATACTTGAACTGTTGCAGCAGAAGTCAAGAAATAACTTGATTTCCATTCAGAAGTAATAAGATACTTCAAACCTTGGCAACCTCTAAAGAAGGTAGAAAAATGAGCTGCAAAGCATAGGATTTGAATTCTTTTAAAAGTGGACTAATCTTTAGCATTCTACTTTACGCCATTCAAAACAGTGCTGTTTAGAAGGAGTGATCTGGAGGTACCCACACCAGGCAGACTAGCTGTAGGAATGCAATCCCATAAACACTGAGATGAGCTGGAATTGCATATAGTGACTGACATATACCTCACATCCCTTCCCGTTCTCTTTCCCTGTCGTTGGCATCTTGGCTCGTATAGTTTGGGCAAGGAATCATGTTCCGAGTAATATAACTGGCCTGAAATAAGTCCCTGAAGATGCTAACAGATTTTCAGACTCACTTGGTAAGAGCTGCCTCCAGACACCGAGCATCTGCTCTGCCTTCGGTCCCTCCTTTCACACATAAACACACAATCAGGGACCGCAGATGTCCCCGCAAACCTGGAAGACAAGATGAGCAGTGATAATCAAAGGTAATTCCTCAGACAGACAAGAAAAATGACACCTATGAAAAGAGTGCTCAGAAAATAAAATGGAAGGTTTTATAAATTCCTAAAGGATAACACTGAAACCATTCTGAAAAATATATGGAAACAAGACACATAGTATAATGAAACCTGAGGCACAGCTGAGATGCCTAATACAAGGTACTGGCAATTCCAGAAGTAGAAAAAGACTTAGGTTACGATGGTTTCAGGTTCTCTGGCTAAACTGGATAGTAATAAGCAATAGCAGCGTTGCGTTTGTGCTGGTGTTACCAGATTACATGGTTTTTACTACAGTGACCTCCCGAAACATTGTTTGCAATCTAATATGAAACCTTTACAGTAAATAGATTTTGATTTTTGTTCCTGGGTCAGTCGATGACATCTGATTCTTTTCTTGAGTTTTTACATTTTTTTCCATTTAGAGTTTGGATCATTCTACTCCCTGCCTCCTGTGAACAGTAGGAATTTCACATAGAGTTCACAACAAAAATACAGATTGAGATTAACATTTTAAAACTTAAGTTTCCCAGAATTACTCGGTGCATAATTTCAAGTGAAAGTACCTTTACCTGGAGCTAACGCTGGACTTCATCTGTGTGTAACAGAGGCATCAAAAATCTACATTTGGAAGTTAAACAGGAAAAAATAACTATTCCAAATTAAATGCTACATGCTGTGGTTTTGTACTGAAAATGTCAGAATGGATGTGGAGGAACTTTCATTCAAGACCGAGCAAGTATGAGGCTTCTTTATAACTTTCTTAAAGATTCACCCGGCTTCACAAAAGAAGTGACATTACTGGGTTTTTGAAATTGTATATAGAGATGATGTAGACATGCCCTTTAAAGGATCAATAACTTAGTTGGTAATGAGAAATTGTGTCTATTTCAAGAAATTCAATACCAGAAAATATAGATTAGGAATTCTATTATATTTAAACTTTCAGACTCAAACAAAAAGAACAAAGAATTCATAAAAGAACAAGACAGAGTCCAAAGTCTTTAATAAATCACCCTGAAACTTTCCCTGCATGCCAGCAACAGTCCTGTTACAAAGATTCAATTAAAATCTAGATCTTATAGCTTATTATGAAGGAGTTTCCCGGAGAAGAAGGTGGGTCTGTCAATTTTCTACTTAAAAGAATGAGACATAGGCAAACAGCCACATGTCAAAAACAATCTTCCTGGAGAAAATAGTCCTTAAGGCAAGACAAATCAAACAAAAATCTGTCTTGGGCTTCAATAAGTCTCAATCTTTAAAATTTTATTTCAGAAGTTTGATCTGGCTGTTGTGAAGTTTGCAGTATATTTGGAGTTCTTTTAACAATATGCAGTGAATCCTGAAATTACCACTCTGTTTTTACATTAAATATAATTTATTTATCCTAATGTTATCTTAATAGACTAGAGTGTGTCACTATTTTTCTGTGGAATTCTTTTTCTGGATCAAATCCATAGATTGTTTCTCTCATTCACTTCTAATCATAATTCTTTCCCAAATTCTTACATTATTTCTAAATAAGATAATAAAACATTCTAATCAGTTAAGCATTACCATAGGATTATGGAGGATAAAGGGGCTCAATAAGAATCAATACAAATGTTACTGATTCAAGCTTTTTCATGAAAGAAACACAATCCCTTTTCTGATTTACATGTTGGGATTATATACAGTATTCTTCAAAAATATCTATTTAAACATCTTTCCATCTTATTCTCAAAAATGCTACAAATACATGCACAGAGATATTTATACACATTTATTTATATATATTAAATTGCTCATGAAAAGATAATTTGAAATAAGAAATCCTTGATAAATATTTTATCCTGGACTTTCGTCTTCAAAACAACACTTGAGTAAGGATCCCTTCGACTTAAAGAAATAATGTCATCCAGTGAGCCAGTGACTATTATCTAGATGCATAGATTGAAGTGCAGAAGATAGCCCCCTTTTTAATTTTGGCATCCTAATTGGGTTTGGGTATATGGATCAGGCAAAATTTTGAAACTTGTGGCTGGAAAGCAATTACTGTGTTCTTAACATATGTGTTTTCTACCTAAATATTTCCACCTCTTTCTTTTCTCATTACAAATTTCATAGAATTGCTTATTCTTTAGTAATGGGATTTTCAAACCTTTGCACTTCTAGTATTCTGACCATAAGCAAGTCCGTTAGCTGCAGTTCAATTCCCCTGTTCTGTAAAATTAAGGTGTAGAAATGGATTATTGTTATCTCCTTCCACCACTGTTATCCTAAATTCTACATTAAAATTGAAGGTCATCTGAAAATATTTTGTAGTAATATGCATAAAAGTTATTATTTACTAAGTAACATTCAGACAATTTGTGTTTTCCCATATAATGTATTAGAAAACACATCAACTACTATGCCTACAAGTTAATTTAAAAACAAACATTTAATCCATCAGTCCAAAAGCAGCATAGGTTTTGAAAGAGCTATGTATAGTGGCAAAACCGCTTCCTTTCCCATTACTCTGTAATGAAGTTGTTGCTTCTGTTGAAAAGACCACTCTGCTTCCAAATTTAAAGTCAGCACATCCACTTCCTTCACAGTTAATCTTCGTTATTCTTGGGATGGAAAAAAAGAGAAAAATGTTTGTCTTTTCATTCTCTTCTTTCTGTATTCAGTGTTACAACAACTGCAGTTTATCTCTAATGTGACCGGAGTCAACAGTTGACTATTTCAAGACATTTAGTGAACTCTCAGAGCCCAAATGTAACACTTCCTGACCCTACCTTGTGCCAGTGATTCCACATGGTGTTTGGAATTAAAAACCATGGCTATTAAAATAACTATTTTATCCATCTTATGTCATTGGCACAAAATAATCAAAATAGTCAAAATCGCCTTTCTGTTCAATGTGATCATATACTTTGGTGAAAATATTCATTTCAGCCAGCAACAAATAAAAAAAATCGAGTTTTTAGGGTTGCTGCTGAGAAGAGGCACTGTCATACTTTGTTTGCGAGACTTCTGTGAGTATAAGAAAATGAGGTTCATGTGCAGTAGTCATTGGTTTAAAATATAAAGAAATTTTTAAAACAGCATTGAGGTCGACCATAAATAAGAATTAAAAAATAATTTTTATTGCGATGATGACTTTGTAGTGAGTATTTCTAGATGGGCTCATAAAATGTAAAGTTGCATATGACCTGGCAGGGTGATCGCCAATTAAATCACCTTATGTACTTACAAACATACCTTTGTATGTTCACGGCAGAAGTACAGATGGGGATAAGATATGCAGCGAAATAAGGTGTGTTTGGTAATGCAGCAAATAGGGCATGCCTGTTCCTCAGTTCGGCTTGTTTGGATCTGTCTGTGAGTCTGACTCAGTGTTGCTTCAAAACATCAAAGGACACTCAGCCATGGAATTAAGCAACTCTATCAGCCCTACATCCCTCCACTCCTTTTAAAGTACTCAGATTTCACTGCCACTTTCTCTAAAAGCATTGCATTTGATTTGCATTTAGTCTAGCTGAAGCAGCAAAACAAACGACAGTTCAGTTATGTGTTAGAAATGTGCTTCCCGTCACAACCAGACAACCATTTGAGCAGTGTGTCACCTGGATTCAGAGTCACACGACTATAGAGGACAAGATGCTCAGCAATTTCCACACTGGAAATTGGTAAACTGTCTCTGGGCGTTGTAAGCCAAATGACACATCATCCTTGATACGAGCTGAGTGTGTGTCAATTTTTTCTCCAGATTATCCTGAGATGTCTTTGGGCAGAACCTATAAATCATTTTTTTTACAATCGATACACCTGTAGGATCCCTATTTCTCTTTTACTTGCACCAACTGGTCATCTGCTACAGATTCAGGAAACAGCCAGGAGTATTAATTTCTTGCCATAAAAGACTCACTGAAATGTCATCACATTCCTCTTCTTTGGTGATCACAAGCCTCCCGGTCAGTCTCCTTTCTGTCCATGAAAATCCATTCATATGTCCACTTCTTGCCACTTTTAACTCCTCCTCTCATGGCATTTGTTAATTTTAAAATACTTACTTCCAAGCACAGGCACATGAGCTTCATCTGATTTCCACTTCAGTGTAATCTCAAGAAAATGCTGTAAGATGCGATTACACAATAATACGGAGCTGCCCTGCCACTTACTAACGAATTATATTAGAACTTAGTTCTAATTTAGCTACATAGATATAGTGGAGAAGCTTAATTTTGTCCACTTATTTGGGTTGGCTGCTGCCCAAGGTAGTAGCCAAGCATACTTGTAGGCATGTGTGAATGGGTGCTGAATGCTTCATCCTGGGTTCTGTGTATGGTTTCTGGCCTTTTCCTGTCTGGTATTTATCCCTGCTCTGCTTTCCAGTGACCAGGAACCATTTTGCTCCACCATGTCTTAGAACCGTGATTCTCTCTCAAAATCAGCTGCTCAAAAAGCACATTACATGCAATTGTTAGCCAAATTAATCCTTTCCTCCTTTAATTTATACCTACAAGGATTTGTGACTCAGAAATGGGAAGATTGACTAATACAGCAAGTTGGAGCCAGAAGCTGGTAGTTGATGTGGATAGACCTCACCATGTGGTTCAGAAGCTGTTTGGTTTGCAAACCCCAGAAGCTGATTTGGTTGCAGGAGGAGTTTAGAAAGTTTTAGATACACAAGCTAAAGACACCCAACAATGCTGTAAGCAGAAGCTAATAGACAATTTTGTTGCAAGCTCAGAAGACTACAACATTGACAGGACAGAGTACAGTGGAGGCCAGGTTCAAGAGATTGTTACTGGAGTAAGGACTTCCCTGGCAATTGGACTACAGGCTATGTGTTTTATACCCTGAGAAAATTATTCTGTGTCTTCCTTGACACAACTACCCAACAAGTACTTGAAAAAATATTCCATATCTGTAGTTAACAAGAAAATGTAACACAAGAACGCTCTGATTCTATCTCATTCCATTCAGAATGGTTACCATCCATAAAGCAAAGAAAAAGTATTGATGAGGATGTGAGGGAAAAGAAACTTTTCTACATTTTTTGTGAGATCATAAACTAACAAAACTCATCAATATAAAGCAATATACAAATTCCTCACAAAACTGAACATAGAAATCCCATTGGAATGTCTCTCCTGGATATTTTCCTGAAAGAGCTGAAGACATCACAATAAGTAATACACATGTACTTATCTTTACAGAAATGCAATTAACAATAGCCAAACTGTGAATTCAGCCTAGATGCCTAACAACAGATGAATGGATAAGGACATTGTGGTATAGTTCCACAATGGAGTATTATCCATTCTTTTTTATTTTATTTATTTATTTGTTTATTTATTTTTTTTGGTTCCAGAAATTGAACTCAGGAGCTTGTCCTTGCCCAGAAGGTGCTGTGTCACTGAGCTATGTCTCCCGGTACTATCATTCATTCTTAAAAATGGGTACCTTTGGATTTACAGTGTTGGAAAAGAGCGTCAGAAGCAGATGACCACTTGTTGCGGTTTCCTTTACATGAGGACACCAAAGTTTAAATAATAATTAAGACAACTGAGAGATGTGGGAAACAGGGGCAGGGTGTTAGAAATGGGGAGCGGACTCAGTGGAGGATTTCACATGAAGCTGTGGGAAGGGGTCAGGCAAGGAGCCTCTCAGAGGAGTGCAGGAAGCCGCAGGAATGAAGTCCTAGGTTTGGTAAGACAGCTGGAAGCCAGAGACCTCAGGAACTTTGAGTGCCTGCTGCAGAGCGCTGTGAGTGGGCTCAGCCAAAGATAGAGGCCTTGTACTAGGCTACATCGTGCAAGTCTTAGGGGTGGCATTTCCGCAGTCCTCTGGAATTCACATCTCAACACCACTATTTGTCCTGGATGCAGGATATAGAACTACAGGACACGATGTTTCCAACAATTTTAGTGGCACATTGTTCTAATTCTTCTCTAGCTGCCTGTTCCTCCATTTAGTAACGTAAATGTTGTACTTGTGCCATTGTCCTACCTTAGAATGATCCAACTTGGTTTTGTGGTTTTGCAGAGGTTCAGAGCTAAGAGTTCGTCTTTATTGTCAGAAGAGACTTTGACTCAGACTTTTCAAAAACACTGATACTTCTGAGTCTCTGAAGAAAAAATTACCATTTTTCCATTTGTACACAGAATATTTGCATCATGTGAGGCAGAATTATGAAGCCATGGCATTTATTTGGAGATTGTGTGTGGCTTAATGGATATGTTTGGCTGTCAAGTTGACAAGGAGTTGAATGTAGCAGTGAACCTGTTTGTCAACACTATTGCTTTGCTGGGACCCAGGGGGATAAAGAGCATCTGCACATGTGTCTGCTGTGTTATGGAAATCTGACCTTGAGTAATATACCTGTCCCTGGCCCCAGTTTTTCTGACACTGCTTCCTAACCAACATGAAGGAAGCATCCTTGTTTTCTCATGCCATCCTCCATGATATTTCTGCTTTGCAATTATATCACTGTAGATAAAATCCCCTAAAATCACAAACCAAATTAAACCTGTCCTCCTTTGTACTGGGGGTGTCAGGTATTGTGTCTCAGCAATGGGAACCCTGAATAATACAGTGGAGTTGTTATAATCCATCTGCATAATCTTTCAAAAACTCACGCATAGTACCAAATTCAGTAGCTTGGTACTAAATTGAATCAATGTTTGGAGCATGGATGTCTTTCTCTACTGTTATATGAACTAGTGACATAAAAGAAACCTCTTGGAAAGTGAAAAGCTTGAACAATTTTATGCTTAAATGATTTCCTACCATCCCATCCTCAAATCGTGATTCTAAAAACGTTTCCAGTGGAATTCCACATATTCTGTGAATTTAGGCAACCTTTAAAGTCTTTCTATACCAACTGTTATCTATCACAAATATGTAATTGCCTAATTTCATTTCCAATGAGATCAATGTTCTGAGGATAAGACTAGTGGCAAGTCTATGCAATGTTAGTTTTTATTGCCTATTTGCACTTGCCTTTGTACACTAGTAATGTTAAGTCCTTACTCTGATTACAGGAAATATGTTGATGTGAGTAAATTGATAGATGACATCTTCACTTGTATAATTATGTGTGTTACATTTGATCTGAAAAATGTATAATAGGATAGTTGTCACTTCCACTTATAATTGATTTGTGTGTCCTCACCATTATCAAGCGAATGGTAAGATCTAGTATAATATCTATACTTCCTAGCTACTGACAAACACATTTTATCTGGAAATTATACCGCAAGGCTTTTTCATGCAATGACTTTCCCATCGCCAAAGAAGTTTATTCATTTATTACATTCTTTGTTTCAAGAGACGGAAACAAATCAGCCATAAGCTAATCCCTCTGTGCATTTCTTAGTTTCCCTATCTTAAGAAAACAGGCAGCTCATTCTATGGATTTAATTTGGGCAACTATTTAAGTGTTTCAATCCACTTCAAAAATGACTCTCAGGGGTTTCTGATGTGAATCTTTAGAATTCACCTTCATGTTCATCTAAGTTCTTAGGTATTTCTGGAATTGAGTGAATGCATATGTGAACATTTTTATTAAGCTGGATGCAAGAGTCATTCGCATGACCATGCAATCAGCATGGGAATGAAACTAGAATCTTCCGGTATACAAACTCTTCTCTGAGGCTGCAAACCTAACTGTTTCTGTGCCCTCAGCAGAGGTCTCAGCTGCAGTGATTGTATGGAATTACGTTATTGTCTTCCAACAGGCATTTTACCTTCTTCCATGGTTTTATAGTATGCAAAGAGTTTCCCATCACAACCCATTTCAAAACAGCAGTGGCATCTTTCATGTATGCATAAATGTGTATGCGTATGCATGTAGGTATATATATGGATGCATCCTGTATTCCTTGGGCGTGGAGGAAATCACAATGTTAGCACTATACAGCAATGGCAGCTGAAAATCCTTAGGGGTTCCATCAGTAAACACAGACAGAGAAGCATGCTGAATATGTATGAATCGTGCTCCCTGAGCTCATCTGAACTTCTCACATTATGTTCTCTTGTTTATATCATTTATGCCTATTCCCTGAGACCTGTTGAGCAACTTCTTTTATGTCTACATGTTTGTTTAGCACAACCAAGGACATGATCATCATTTTCAGCTGAGCATGATCTGATTTATGTGCGCTGTCAGTTTCCACTAACACCTAATAGTAAGCTAGCAATTGTCTTTTCAAAGGATATATTGAGAGCCTGTATCAGATTATCTCTGCATATATACCAGCTGTAGACAATTCTAAAATCAACTGAGAAATTGAATCAAAAGTGACACCTCAGTACACTAAGAGCAACATCTGAGCAAAAGTGTCTTTCAGTTTTTTAAGTAGTAACAATTTTAATGAGGTAAAATCAATTAGCATAAATAGTACATATTTAAATATAAGCATAAACATATACATATTGATGTATGCTTACCCCAGTGAAGCAAACACAGAGTCACTATACAACCACATCAGTCATGCTCAGGTTATCTCACACTCTTCTGTGTGCCTTCTACAGCTCTCTTTGTCCTCTTGTCATCCTATAACCAATGATCCACTTTCTGCCATTGCTGACTAATTTGTAGAATTTTATTTAAATAAAATCATACAATGATCATTTACTTTTGCCTGGCTTCTTTCATTCAACATATTATAGTAATTCATTCTATTAAAATGTCATTCTCTTTGTTACTGACTTGTATCACTTTAAATAGATAGGTCACTATTTTACACATCCCACTGTTTACTAGTTTTGATTATTAGTAAAAACTCTTAATTGTATTTCTGATAGAATGTGTGTTATAGCTATTGCTTTGTTCCCTTCTAGGTGAATTGTCTTTCTTTCACTGCCTTTGTGGCAATTCTCTTTGTTTCTTATCAATTTGGACATGATGTCCCCAAGAGTTTTCTTGAGGAAAGACAATGGTAGAGACATTTATCTAACTTGATATTCTATGAGCTTCTTGTTTCTGAGATTTGTGCTTATAATTATTTTAAGAAGATTTTTAAAGAATGTTTCTTAAAATATTTTCTCTATTTTCATTCTTCTTCTGGATTTCTAATTATGAGTATATCTATTTTGATCCCATTAACATTGTACCTAAGACTTGTGTGCTCTGATCTTTTTTTCTGTTTTCACACTTTTTTATTTTGGATGACAGTTTGGTTAACTTCTTTAGATTTATATTCAAATTCATTGCTTCTTCCCTTAGTGATTTATATTCTACAATATAACTCTTCAAATATTCTTGATCCCTGTAATATTTTTCAATTCTAGAATTTTTTAGTTCACCATGTTTGTGATATTTATCTCATAAAAGTTATATTTCTACCCTTCATGTTGTTTTCTTTTTCAAATACAGACATTAAAATATTAGATAAAAGTACTTTAAATTCTCTGTCTGATGGTTTGACATCTTTTTGTATGTGGACTTTTCATGGTTGCCTGCCTGGTTGAAGGCCTCACTACATCTTTCCTTCTTAGTGTATTTATAGTCAAATAGTTCATTTAGGACTGCAGACACTGACTAAAATAATTTTGTTACTAAAGTCTAACATGAAGCCTAACATATGCTTTTTCTTCTGTCTAGTATTTAACATGTCTAGTATTTAACATCTTTAATATGGTTAGATTTGGCACCCATTTGAAATTTGTCCTGAGTGTAGTCACCATAATCACACCACAGATTTCCAGCTTCCCCACTGACTGCCCATATGTAATATGTGGGAAAATTTCCAGATGGTTTTTCTTAGCACCCCTCCACACCTGCCTTTGAGAATTACCTTGCTGTCTTTTCTTTGTGTTTTTCTGTAGAGAATCCCTGCCTTGCAGCTTTCCAAGTTGAATCTTTCCCATTGCTAGTTCAAGAGATGCTTGTTAGCATTTTGATGCATTGCAGGGGAGGACATCATTCATGGATACTTTGATTAAGGTTTCTTGTTCCGCTATCACTCTACCCTTGAGTTGCTGTGATTCGGACTTCACAAGTCTGTCTGCCACTTTCAGGTGTAGCTCTGAGCCCAAAAGTGTTCTTGGTCTTATTAATGAATTTCTTTTTTTCTTTTCTTTTCTTTCCTCTTCTCTTTTCTTTTTTTCTCTTCTCTCTCTTTTCTTTCTTTTCATTTTGTGTGTATATGTATTTTGTGTGTTATGTGCCTATTTTTTGTGTGTTCCTGTAATTGTTAATCTTGACCAACAAATTTATCGGCTTGAGCGATACTTATAGAATTAAGCATCTTCTGGTGTGTCCGAGTGGGCACAGGTGTGTGAGTTTGGAGATGTCATCTGATGCCCAGCCCACTCCTCTCTGGTGCCGTTCCCCTGTACCCTCATTTCCAGCCATTAGGAGGGAGCAACTTCACCCCACTGTGTCTTCTGACATGACAGTTCTGTCTAGGAGCCAGCTGAGAGGGCACTAAAACCATGAGCTAAAATACGTTCCTCTTCTTTTAAGTTACAGTATCAGGTGTTTTTTCCCTGCAGTGGGAAAGCTGACCAGTACAGTTTCCACATATAGACAGTCCACCTGCAGGCTAGTTTTCTTCTGGAAGAGATAAAGGGGCTGAGTTTGAGTGGATTTTCTATGATAGTTGTCATTCCCTTCCCTTGCTAAGCTGCAAAGTCCATTTCACAGAGAGCAGATCATCTTTTTATTTAGTGCAGGAGATGAGAGGAAAGGTTTTTGGTGGAATTCAGAAATGGCTGCCACTACTTTTCACAACCAAGCATTAGAGCAGGTAACTCTTCTCTGTGGGTGTCTGCCAGAGTTCTTACAAAAGTCCTGTGTGAGGTACGGATCTCAAGGCTTGACACTCATGCTAGACTAAGCAATTTGTTCAGGATGTGTACTGAGAATTTTCACTGACATATGCAAGAGTCAACTTCATGAGTTTCTTTTGCTTCTGACAGGAGTGGGTGTGGACAGGTGCCACCGTGCTTTTCCAGACAAGTTGATTTTTTCCCAGGGTCCTTTTTTCCTGTAACATAAAGAGATAGCTACTTCATGGGACTACAGCTCATCGTTTTTGAACCAGAAATGATCTAGGGAAGTTTTACCTGCCAGCCTTCTAGGCCCAGTTTCAAGTTTACTGCTACAAATAAGAGGAGTTTGAAGCCAGGCATGATGGCATCACCTGTAAGGACAGCATTCCAGGAAGCTAGGGCAAGAGGATTGCAAGGCTGGGGCCCAGACTGGACAACTGACTGAGACCTCATCCCCACCCTACTTCCCAAAAAAGAATAATAAGAAAATAAAGCATAAAAGAAAAGATTGGTGTTGTTCCTCAATGTGAATGCCTTGTGTTAAATATCTAGTACTTCAAGAGGAAAAAAAAATCCATAATGTTTTGCTTTGTTTTTGACCTTCTGCTGGCTTGTCTTTGCTGTGATCTACCAAAGGGCCCTTGGGCCCTGTGTGTCTTCTCTTTGCTCCTGTTCTTTGTTTCTTTATCTGTGGATTTTGCTTATCACAGATGCTTTGTGTATCTTTTGTAGTTTGGTTTTTCTTTAAATGACTATGTAGATGTGCATGTATATTAATGTGAACTTTTATTTATTTTTCCTATGATAAAAAGATTTACAAGTTTTTATGCATGTAGCATTTAGTACTGTGATTTTGACATGTTACTTGTTACAAGGAAGTTAGTAATGCAGCATTAACAGTTGTGGATTCTTGTTGCATTCCACTAACAATGGACAGACATATCACATGTGCAAATGACCACGGAATCTCTTTTAAGTTGGAGATCTTTGTATGGGGAGAAATTATATATACTTGAATCTAATATTAGGTTATGTATCTACACTACATTGAACAATGACAGAAAACAATTATTTTAAAATTCTAAACCAAATTTTCATTTAAAAGTTTTGATAGGAGATAGTAATTGAAGGGAGAATAATTATTTCAACCTACCTTACTTCTGTCAATAAATATTTCTCACATTGCATATATTCTATCAGTTTCTATTGCAAAACCACTTGAAAAATCATTATTAAGAACCAGTAGTGAAATATTATCATCTTGGTTCAGATGTAATATATTCATCTAAATTTGTTTACAGGAAACTTTCAGGAAGTAATCTTCCTTATTTCAAGTTGCTCAGACTACAGCTTGGCTCAAGGGTTTAAGTCTTCTGCATATTTTATTTAGAAATTATTTAAATTCATATGTCTGATTTTGATTTAGAGATCAATAAAGTGAAACTTAATGTCTTTAGCTGATTTTTAGTATTCTCCAGGTAAGACATTGTCTGTAGGAAACACAATTTTCTATGTACTTAGATTTTAATGTTGTTATATTGAAGCAAAAGTGCCTCTAAAATCTGTCCATATTTTTAAACATCAAAATTTATAGCTGAGCATATGCAGTAGGTAATTTTATTTTTTTCTCTCAAGTCAGTACTAGTACCATATAAGAAACTTGTAATGACATAATTAAACAGATTATTTTCCAAGTTTCATATTTTGACTATGCCTAAATGCACCAACCTGAAACAAGATATTTCAATATATGGGTATAAGGTATATTTAGTAAGTTTTAAAAGAAGTCATAACACTCAATAATATAAATCCTATATATTAAAATCCAATATATTACAATGTTTTATGCAATGTGGTTTTTAGAGGGTAGAATACATTATGTTAGCATGTAAATACACTTTCTTCTGCAGCATTATAGAAGATGTGTATGTTAATCTTTACATCTCTGTTTCCTAAAACACACTTTACATTGTAAGGGAAAAAAATGCACTTATTTTCCCACGTAACTTAGAATGGTTACCCGATGTCTTGGTCAGTTTTTTCTCATTGCTGAAACAAAATATCCAAAGCCAAAAGTTAAGTAGGAAAGTTTTATTTAGCTTACAGCTTGTGGAGGTTTCAGTGTGTAATCAGCTGGCTCCAAGGCAGGGTGGTGTGGTGAGGGGCAACAGTTCATGGCAGCAGAAAACAGCAAAAGCAGCAACATCCATATTAAATATGCCTGAAAAAATGACAATATGATAAACTTTATTTCTATTTTATGTCACCTAGTAGAGATTAAATATAAAAGGTATTGATTTCATGTCAATGTCAGATTCACTGATTAGTGTGAATAATGAGAAGAAGCATATTTCCTATGTTATGATGACTTGCAAAAGTAAAACACAGGGATACACTTGAGGTATGGGAACCCCTATCATATCAAACCTATGATATCCCCATTTTACTAATAACAATTGATCTAGGACAGTATTCTACTTTCCTATTCTACCTCAGAACAACTCAGTAGAAATCTTTCTTATGAAACCTCTTCAAGTTCTCTTTACTATATTTCTTCTAAAGCATCTCAGGTGCTTTTTTTGGTTCAGTAAGAATAATAATGTTAACCTAGGTCTCCATTTACTGGAGGCAAATTTGACAATAGTACTATCTTGGTTACTTTCTCATTGTTGACATACAAAACCCAACACCCATAACTCAAAAAGAGGAAAGGTTTATTTTGGCTTATCATAGAGGTTCCAGTCAAGGTTAGCTGCCTTCAAAGCCCAGTGACATGGAAGGGCAGGATGGAGAGGGGAGGTCCTCCTGAATGGTGTCAGAAAACAGAGCAATCAAGGGAGAAGAGGGAGATAGTCATGCCACCAGTGATCCACATGTTCCAACTGGGCTTTCCCTCCCAGCATCACACATAGCTGTACACTCTCACTAGCTAATCCACTGGTGAGCATCACACACTCATAATCCAACCATCTCATATAAGCTCCACCTATGAACTCATGGGACATCTGGGTGCAAACCATTACAGAAACTAAGATATATTAATACTGAATCCATGTTCTAAACATTTAATTGAGCCTATAATACCTCTTTGTTCCTGCCAAAAGGATAAAGGGGTCAAGACTCTCTCCATTGTGATAAGCACATTAGTTATCTGCTTTGTTCTTGTTTGTGTTTTCTTTTGATTGTTATTAGTTTGATTTTGGTACCACACTGTTTATTTGAAGAAGATTCAGGAATTACATAGATCATATCTATATCATTCAAACTGCACCTGAAAAACAAATGCTGACTTTAGACATTATCTTCTTAGGATGAACTTTGTTGTAGCACTCATCAACACATTCCTCATCCTTTCCTTGGTCTTGTTTATGCATATGAAGTTGTTTTTTAAAGGTATTTTCTCACCCACAAATTGCAGCTGGAAGGGAAAATGTGGTTGATTATGTCAGCATGCAGGAGCTATTTGACTTTAGGTTGGAGATCAAAGATAGCCAACAGAGATCCTTTTGCTTTTGACTGATTGTCAGCCAGTCTCTCTAATGGATTGTCTGCCCTGGTAAACTTATATTATCTTCTTGCATTTGCTTTTGTGTCATCATTCAAAGATTTGTCTTTTCAAAGGGCATGATTGCACGGAGAGTTTAAGATCTCAGTAGCCATGGTGGAGAACTTTTGATATAACCAAAAATGTTCATTTAATTACATTTCTGATCAATACGTGAAAAAATGCACCTCGTGGGGAAATAATATGTCTTTTTTATGTAACAGAAACATTGCCTTATTAAATAGAGAAATCTCTCTTTTTGTGTTTTGTGAAGATTAATAAGTACAATTTTTATTCATGAAATCTTTATGGAATTAAGAGACCCAAATTATTGTTTAAATCAAGTGCAGCATTTAGTCCCTTTCTCTCATCAAATTAATTTTGCCTCAAATATGCTTCATTTCATTTTGTAAATGGAGATCACTGAACTCCTAATAATGAATTTTAATTTTTTTCATGTGTTTTGAAAGCTGAGTCACTCTAATTTCTTGCTTTTGTCCCTTTGTCTGGTGTTCCTCCTTTACTCAGGAACTTAAACATTTTATAAATACATACATATTCTGAGAATAGCAACTGTTAATAAATACAACAGTATAAATAGAGGATACATTTTAAATAATATTTCCTATAATTGAATGATATAAAAGTCTGCTCTAGTAGATTTTTGCAAATAACTTTGTACCATATTTAAATACATTTGGAGTTACAGAAATCAATAATTTCCATTAGAAAGAAGCAATAGTTGCCTATTCTTTAAATTTGTCAATTCTTCTAAGAAAACAGCTTTACCAAAAACAAAAAAATAAAAAGTGGTTAACCAGCTGCATTATTGGCCTTCTTTACTATGTCAATTGGCAAGAAATATAGAATGACACTCAGATTTCTCATGCTTTACTTATTTCAATTTGAGTTTTAATGCAAATATTTATCCACTATGTTAGAAAAATCATGCAATATTTATGTCAGAATGAATATTTGGGCATTGTAAACTGTTTTAATTTGCCGTTAAGAAAAGATCAGTGTCTTGAGTTTTATCAAAGCACTAAAATAACGTAAGCATATACCTAGATTATACAAAACTAAGGTTTCTTTTTCATGAGTTAACTTCTAAATTTCTTACATTGGTTTTAAGAATCAGGCAAGTGGTAGATACAAAAAGTGTTTAAAATTACAGAACATAAATCTGTGTTTGTTCAAACAAATCTTAAATTAAGATTTCCATTAAGATTAACTTTTGTGCAAAGTTAATATTTTAAAATTCTCTCAGCCAAACTGTGAGATTTAATACATTAACTTTATATTGTTTTTTTACAGATTTTTGATTAGCTTTAGTTTTAAAAGTAAATTAAACTTAGTAGATAATATTTGTAAAGTTACAAAATATCATTTTAATGTAGCAGTGCTTTTAAATCAATTAGAGTAATCATTAATTAAAAAGGAAGATTCCACCCAAGATCAAAGATTTTCTATTTTTATAACATATTCATACTTTTTTCTCTGGTTTTATTCTTAGTCATCTATGCTGTGGTTTTACCCTAACCTCAGTAACTTTGGCTGCATCCGTGTCTGCTTGCTGGGTTGACCACTCCTCCAAACTCTGCCAGTGAACAGATGTTCTTTTAAACACTACAGAAAACAGGTAGTCCTCTGAGTCCTTTCTGATTCTGCTAGATTCCCCTAAGGGATGGGGGATGAATCTTAGTGTTTGAGAAGGAAAAGGAACTTTGATTGTAAAATCACCAACTTTTCCTGGTCATTCTGATGACATCATGGCCATTGGAACCAAGTTCATTGGGATTTAGAACAGGTATATAAATCCTATAGCTGTGGTCAGTCTGCTTTCTCTCTAGTTTCTCCACAGCTTGTTCAGAATTATTCAGTTTAACATAGGGAAGCTGTCTAACTCAAGGAACCAAGAACCAGAAGCTCTTTGCTGGAGTATGGATGCAGAAGAAATATACAATTACTTTCTTGCCCCAGAGCTGTATCAACTCCTCAGAATGTGGCAAGAACAATGGGGTAAATGTGTTTGAAGTAAAGGGGAGTACACTGCGGAGAACTGAAGGCAATGCGATTTTTATTTTAATGATCTTTGGATTTAAAAATCCACTAGAATTTTCAACCTCCTCTTATAAATGTAAGTTCATGAAAAATGCAAAGGTTGGAGGAATACAGAGGTACAGCCTCTCTGAAATGAGAGATAAGATACTGCATATTCCATTGCTCAGCATGAAAATAAACAAACAACACCAAAAACCACAGCTCTTTGCATTTCAGAGGGAGGTACCATTTGGGACACACTCTTTTAAACTGAGTGGCTTTGCAGCACAGGATCTTGTGGAAGCTGTTGTCGGTGGTGCTTGGCCGTGTGGCCTGGCAAACACAGGCATTCAGAAGTTGCTCTGGCAGACAGACACACTTCATGCATCCTCAGGGCAGTGCTCAGGGAACCAGGAAATGCCAGCAGACGCTATGAAGCTTCCTGGCAAAATGTATGCCATTCTCTGCTGAAAGCTACTCAGGAATACTTCTGAGATTTCTGCTGGACATGGATAGAATTTGAAACTCTGGTCACTGTAGTATTGGGCTTGCACAGAATCTTTTCATGATACAAGGGAAATTGTATATTCAACACAAGGCTAATTTGCTCCAACTTTTTTGTGAAATATATTCTCACACTATCACTGTTTCTCCTTTTAATCCCCAACTACTGCTTCCTGGTGAGTTTGATGTGCTTATTTAAAATTTCAAAAAGTACAATTTGAATCATGCTGCGTTAGAAATATGGGTCATAACCAATCCAAAGTATTAGCTTTTCTTCTATGACCTTATCCAAGAGTTACCTTCAAGACAAAGGGTGAAATGACATTTTACCTATGGTGGATCTTTAGGCAGCAGATTCGACCATCTACTTTATATGGATTGAGCACAGATCTAAAATGTCTTGGGGTGAGAATGAAGTGGTGACTTCCTACCAAGAACATATGAAAGATAAGTCATGAGAAGATTCAGACTGCACAGAACTTAAACAGTTTTGCTTCTCTGTAAGTTCCCATCAGACAACAATCTACAGAAAAAGTATTCTTAATTTTACATGAACAAGTTGACATGTCTTAAGAACATTGACCAATGTCTTTGTAAGCTATCTTTTTATTTGCTAAAATAAATGAAAAAATGCACAACAAACAATGGTGAAAATGTTGTTTGCTAAGCATAGGTTCAACCACCGGTTTTCCCCCAGACTGTGACTAATCTGGTTACTTTTCTCAATAAATGCACACTATACTGTTTCCTGGGAGGGCAGTCAGATAACTTCCCGGTGGCCCATCCATTTTATTTATCTCTTCCAACCTGAAATGAGAAAAGTTTTGTCTTTATGGATTTTGCTCTCTCTCCCTTCCAATACGGGTTTTATTCCCTGTACAGAATGCTCTGCCAGGCCCATTATTGACAGATTTATAGAAAGGCTCATTCAGCACTGTGGCATTGTCCAAGGGACACAGATGATACCACTAGGCAACACAATCTGTTACCCAACTATTGCACTATTTTATGTTGCTCATAGCATTGCTCCAACTCACTTGGGGAGGGGATAATCAGGAAATTATTTTGAGTGGTAAATCCCAAACACAAGTGTTAAATTGGCTTGCTTGCTCACAATGAGAGGAAAGAGGACTATATTTGGAACAAAGAGGTTTAATTGGTGTGCTTTTATTATAACATCTTTCTCAAATGTCCTGATGGGTGGTAATTTTCAATCAACAAGACTGGGCCGAAAGACTCAGCTTATGAACAGTTTAAGATACGGGCAGAAAAAACCTCTGTAGTTGAAAGGTTGGCAGAAAGAAGAGGGAATGTAAAATAAAGAATGAAATGAGAAAGTCATGGCAACTATTGGAAGACACAAGGCCGCATGGAGTGGTGAGCAGTAACAGCTGTACCTTATTTTAATCCATTCTCTCTTTCCTTTTCCAGTCTATGAAGAGTATCAGTGATGACTAAGTTTTCAGTAATGGTGAGGAAATGACTGAAGTAGCACAGTCATATGGTAGCTCGTAGAGATTTCTTCATTTTGGGACAATTCAGTGAGCAGCAGTGCAGAGGGACCCCGCCAGATCCTTTTCATTTGTGCCCTGGCCCTCTGCTTGTGGGTGGGATAACCCACGAAGTAAGGAGAGAGATCAAGGATTTATTCCACTGAGTCCTTTACTGTGAGGCTGCAGGGGCTTTTTTCCCACATAATTTCATTAATCTACGCAATCAGATCTATTCTGCATATTAGATCACTCTTCCTTGATTCTTGTAATCACTCAACTTCACGTCTGCAGGCCCTAGATTATTTTACCATCTGTTTATCCTCACTTGTTCATATCTCTGCAAATAACTCTTTCTCTCAGGTCCCTAATTTGAATCATCCATGTATTTCCAACTGAGACCTAGACAGAATTGGCCTGCTTTATATATTGTTATTAAAAGTATTTTTAAAATTGCATTTATGGAATTAGAGAATGATTTCAATAAGTATCAACTGTATTGAAAAGTTACCAAAGGCTCTGTGATGGCCACAATGTTTAAAAGAGATCACAACATATTATTTTTGGAATATAAGAGAGATTTGCTAAGTAAGAAAATGTATAATGGAAGCAAATATAAAAGTCCTATAATTTATAATGGGGTCTTTATGAAGAGAAATTTTAATGTGTGTGAAAAGATAAGACAGAGTATTGTGCTTATGACTTACAATAACAAGAGAGAATAATAAACACCTGTAAGATAAAAAGAGTATAAACTACTAATTCATCTGTAATGCTAACATAGTATATAACACAAATTTATATGTAGGGTTAAAAACAAAGAGACTACTTACTATTTGTTAGAAACCAAAAATGAATACTTCAACATTATATCCCTAAAATAGATAACATTAAATAAACTTGTTGTCATTATTTTAAATTCTTGTTTATGGATAGAAGTATATGATAAATTATGAGGAAATTTAGTGACAACTATAATGACAACTTAACAGTACTAGAGTGGCTCTTTGACAGTGCATAAGATGAAAAAAAGAAAATCTTCCTTCAGCTCCCCAAAATAGGAGGAGTTTAGGTCCTAAAAGAATGGTGACAAAAATTTCAGATGTTTTTGGGATACTCCCTGAGCATGCAATTGCAGAGATTGTCAAAAGCTGAGTTTTGCTAGTATCCTGAATTCATTTTAGCAAGGAATTTCCTATCAGAATTAAGTAATGGCAAGTAACATATTGATTTTCAGAATATGGAATATTTTGTGTATTTGGGGGTTTTGCACCACCTGAGATTAAGAATGAGGTTTATGTTATTACATGTCCTTGTTTTATAAATGTCAGAGTTGTGAGTCTAAAGTTCAAATAAACAAAGGTGTTTAACAAATAAATGAGCTAAGTTTGAAATTAAGTTCTGAAAAAAATAGTTTATATGTTGACTTTTATAGCCTCATAGACTACATAATAAGCTTTTTGTGTTTGTTAGAAGCATGATGTGACGTAGATTGATCATACATTTGGATTTGAATTGTGCTTTTAAAATATCTTCTAATAACAATGGGCTACTACCAATCTTTTAATTTGTTTAAACTGTATCATGAGATATAGTTTACATGAGATATAGCTTACGTGAAAGTACACTTACATTTTCTTAAGTCGATGAGCAATTGATTATGTCTGAGTTTAATGTAGTTTGTGTTAATGCCAATCATTTCACACAGCTCAGTATGAGAGTTTGCACAGGACAAAGGGAATTCTTGCATTGCATAGTGGAGATGCCTTTTCAGTTATTTTTCAGTGAGACAGAGCGCAATGGATTTGAAGATCTGATTTTACCTAAATAATCAAAGTTATTAGTTCATAACTAGAGGCATAGTTGTGAATTTAGAGCACAATCAGGGGCATCAGTCAAGCATAACAGGCACAGTTCTGTTCACATATGTTCTGGTTTAAAATGGAACACCCATAACAGTTCAGTGGAGCTCAAAATTGCAGCTGAGAAGTGATCAGTTTAACCACCCTCCAAAACACTGTATGGGAAATAGACTGAAAAATTAGTTGACATGTTGTTACAGCATTGCATTCATGAAAAGAGCTAAAATATATTGTCCTTAAACAAATATTTAGATGTATGTTAAAAGTATACAATAAAAATGAACATTTTGTAGTTTTTGGCACATTTGTAGTTTAGGTCACATTTAAAAACCAAATTCAAAATCGATGTTAGGGAGAGCAATTAAGAAAATTTGTAGAGTTAAGTGGTACTGAGGACAAGAAAGAAAATCCAGGAACTGGCTCAATATTTACAAGCAAAGTATTTCATATATGGTAAATTTGTGTAGATTTCCAAGATGGCATCTGCGATCCTTAAAACCTTTGGAATTTGTCTTTAGTGACACAGACAAACATCTAAGCAGTAATATGAGATTCTTAGTAACACTGAGATTGATACTACAGGAGTCTGTGAGTCTCCTATTTTCTAAAAGTTTTTTCTCATGGTAGACAGTCCTAGTTCATGAGAGGGCTGGTTTGAAGTTTCAGTCAATTTGTTGATTAAAATCTTTAATGAAAAGCAGCTAAGAGCAGAAATGAGGACAGTGGTGTAGCAGACTCTTTGTACTTACCAAACATTTCTAACAAACGCAACTTTGTGGAGTAAGTTTGCATGGGACAGAGAGGCAAAAGAGTAAACTAGTGAAGATTACACACTATATAGACATTTCAAATTAAAATTATAAATAAACTATACTGTGCAGTAATAAGCCTGTTCCCAAGTATTTTATTTATAAATTTAGAATAATTTTCTCTGGTTATTGAGGGTGTTATAAAAAATAAATATTCCTAAACAGACAAAACTGTAATAAGAATAGTGCTTGGTATGTGTTAGTACCATGTAAGTATCTGTGCAATATTATTATCATATTTATTTGATTAAAACACAACTGCAGATGGCATGTTGACACACAGGCATGCTGAAATGTCCTTCCGCACTACAGGAGGTTCAGTCTTAGAACCTAATTGGATTCTGGATCAGTCCTGGGTCCCGACAACTTCTTCTAAATTAGTAGAGCTGGATTCCACAGTAAACAACTGTGAATTAGTTGGTACTACAAAAGGTGCAATTTCAGGGAATGTCACCTCTAAAATCATGCTAGAACTTTATTCCAGTAAGTTTTATTTTGGGGAAAGCAGGGCACTCAGCAATAAGGGTCCTTAAATGTCACTGCCTGGGGTTTTGCATGTTATCTTTTTTAGATATCTATAAGATTAAGTACTATATAATACATAAAATAATATATGATTAATTTCTATGCATCTTTAAATTCTCAAATTAAATAGCATGTTCTACTTGAGACCTTCTTGGCACCCAACTGAATAATTTGTCCTTTTAAGATCGATCTTTTCCCCTGTCCCTTCTGGCACTCAAAAAGTCTGATTTCTTTAGTGGAAAATGATACTTACAAATCAATAGCTTGCCGCTTTGGGATGCTTTGCTTCTGTTTCCATTCTAACTCAGTATTTCATGCTGTAGTCTTGAGTTTCTGCTCTCCGTATTTACAGCTGCGGCCGTGAGAAATCTGCCTCATTTGTTTAAGCTTTGCACATGCAGGTATAAGTGGAAGAATTGTGAAATTATAGCATGAGAGGAAATGCAAAGTTTATCTGTACAGTTTAATACTAACTTGCAGATTGAACTTTTTAGCTAAAATGTTTATAGGGCAAAATACATAGGCTTAAAACTATAATTTGTGGCATTTTGATAAATACATAGCTTTACTTAAACACATTCCCTTTGACAGACAGACATTTTTATTTACCTGGAAATGATTCTTATATTTCTAGGTCACTTCTGTGGGATATAGATAGATATATGTTCATGATCGATGTTTTTTTCCCTCTGCTCCAGAACCACAGATAAATGAAATTATGCCATGCGTGTTCAGTGTCGTTATTCTGTCATTCTGCATTCTGTTCAACAGACATATCTTTCAACATGCAATTTTAAAAAGTTGCATTATTCACCAAATGCCTCCAAAAAAGAAATAGCAGAAAATCCTTGTCTCAGTTGCTTTTTACTTGTCACTGAGACAAAATACCTGGAGCCCATAGGTAAGGAAGGAAAGGTTGATTTTTTACAGTTCTTGGAGGTTTCTGTCCATACTCAGTTGGCTCCAAGGCAGCATGGCATGGCAGGGCCACAGTTCATGGTGGCTGCAAACAGCAGGGCACCAATCCGCAAGAGAGAGACACCTTCTTCCCACCTTTACATCTATCCTGGCTCCACCCCTGGGTGGGTGAAACACTCACAGCACCAATCCAAGCGCTAGGCAATGAACCAATTACAAACACTAGATTTGGTCATTTATAAATCCATGAGGCTTGGGGGCCACTGACATAAACAGTGCTGCGCTGTACCTGTTCTCAGGACGCATATTACAAAGTGCCTCTGAAGCATACAGTGACTCTGCTGACTCACTTGGTCCCCTGCCCTGTTCCCAAGACTGTAACCACCTTCATATTTAACACATACATTTTTCAGTCCTGGCTCACACTATTTGCCTTGCTAATGATGAACCACGTGCGTGTGTGTGTGTGTGTGCAGTGAAGGGCACAGAAGTCAGGGCCTCACACACACTAAGCAAGTGATCTACTGCTAAGTTACATTTATTGTTTTTACTTTTTGACCGGATCTCCCATTTTGACCTCCAGCTTGAAACTTCCTACCTCACCGTTTTGGGATTCTGGTACTGATAAGCCTTTGCTGTGTAGTGCTATCCACACGGAGAGAAATAATATTCTCTAAAGATTAATAACATGCACATAGAAAAATCATGCCGTAAAATAATGGGAATGTGTTTAGTATTTCAGAATATATACTTCAGGTACTGGTTTTTTTTTTTGAAGGATGTGATAATATGGATTATATGCCAAAAAAAGAAACAAATTTAAAATGCATTAAAATGAATTAATTTTGTGTTTTTCAACTATAAATGAAAGTGGCTGGAATAAAATTACTGTGGAAGTTTTTAAAATTTCATAGTGGAAATGATAATTTAAAACTTATGAAAGTAATGAGGGCTATTAATAAGCCAATAGTATTTGAGAAGTTTAAATAACCATAAAAATTGATATTTAATGTGACTGTCATTGGAATTCACAATCAGTTGTCTCTATAGATAACGATAACTTTAAAATAAAGTTTCAATTTTATAAAATAATTATTAATACTCATTTAAATGTGTTCCACTTCCCATTATTTATGTCATATCAGTAAACAGAAAGACAATAGAAGTACTACTAACAGAGAAAAAGGGAGTTATTACCTTCACAAAATTAATTGTAATGTAAATTATAAGGCCCTGAAATTCATAAAGTGAAAGGTCATGCATCTTATTTCAAGCTAGGCCAATCTTTGTTTCTTGAAAACTCATAAAGAAGATTTAAAAAGACATATTAGAACAAGTTGAGGCTGCTGATATAATTGGTGACACCCTGAAGACAATTGATTTTACAACTCCTAAAATGCTGCTTTTGAAATCTGTTGTTTGCTGTTTCACTCTCCAAACAGTTTGTCTTCAAAGTTAACTCTTTACTTGACTGAAACTCTAGGAAACACTGCATCTGAACACATTATTGTGTACTGCAGTGTATTATTTCCCTCTCTTTTAACTTGATTCTTGTAAACTTGCAAGATTTATATATTTTAAATATTCTATATTTTATTCTTATTTTTAAACAACAAAAAACTACATGTAAAGACAAGTAGAAAAATTATGGTCATTCATCAACTAATGTTAAGATTCACACCTTTTATTCCATATATCGTCCCTCTGACTGTAATAGGTATCTACAGCTCTTACCTCTGGCATGATTTGAAATAGTGATACTCAGAACAACATCTGAGCACTGCAAAGTGGTCAGTAAATTGACAGCTATATGCTCATTACAGGAGGAGTCAATCAATCTTCCACATGGCAAAGATTATGGTTGTAGTTTGGTTCCCAACCCCCTTTATAGCAAGCCCTTTGATGGAGGAACACGTCCTTTAATTTGCATCCTGGGATGAGATTCTTAAATCCTTGCAACCGGCAGTTGGTCCTCATCTCTCCAAGTCAGATCTCAACACATTTTCCTGTAAAGGGCCAGATAGTAAAAATTTTCCACTCAGGCGCTCACAAAATTTTGCTACAAATGGTCAATTCTGCCCTGCAGTGGGAAGGTAGCTAGAGATAATATGTAAGTAATGTGCTTGGTTGTGTTCTAATAAACATTATTGATGGGCACTTACAACTGAGTATCACACATTTTTACTTTCTGTAATGTAATATTATTTTGGGCTTTCCTAATCACTTAATCACATGAAAATTACTCATAGCTTGTGAGCCATAACAGTGTGGTTTGCTAACTCTTGCTCTAACTTGACCTCTAAATGTCCATTAAATTGTCTCTTGTAACATGAATGCACAACTTCCCCAATAAAGATTAGTATTTTTCCTTCTGTACTTTTCCCATAAAAGCACAGATACTTGGTTTTCTTTTGTATGACATTCATTTTTCACTCAGATGACTGATGTAACAGTGATGTAACTTCCCCCATGTATTAAGTGTGGTTGGAATTTCAGACCCAGAGCATGTGTTGTGAGTTTTACTAGTAAATGCCAATTCTTAAAATGTCTGCCTGTAATCCCGGAGAGGTAGGAGCCAAGCAACAGGCCTGGGTAGGGGGAGATCCAGTACATTAGAAATTGAGGAATTCTAGTGCTCAGGAAAGTGGTTAGATTTTTGCATTACTTTGCATTAATTAACTAAATTTTGAGTTTCTGTTTCTTTATCTAGAAATTTAAATAATTTAACCAATTGTTACTTTTTTTTGTCATTGTACCCGTGTTTCTGATCCTAGGATATAAAGACATGCCAAAATCAGAGAATAGGTTAGATAGGGAGTATCCAAAATACACAGACCTGTATTTTGCAAGGTTAAGAAAAGTATTAAGGGAGGTTAAACAAACTGAATACTTCTTTTATTGGACCATTAATTGATTAGAGTACCAAAAATAGTTCAAGAAACAGTTTGGTATCTACTCCAGTCATTTCGTTTTTGGACTGTTGACTCTGGGTCTGGTACAGTGTGGTACTTAAAGATGTCCTCTGCAATTTGCCAACTACCCACTCGCTGACCTGAGTAACTGCTGATGAAGCCTGGACTCAGGTGATTCTCCGAGGAAGCAAATCTTTAGCATCAGGACACCCAAGTAGTGTATTGGAGCTCTGGAATCTCAGATTCTATGTGTCATGGATTAAAAAGTGGTGGCCAACTTAAAACCAGCTGTATTAAAGTTTCTATCATAAATAGAGACTTGGAGACGAAGAGATAGGTGTTGTGGGTTCTCCTAAGTGTTGCTATTTCAAGCCATTGGTTCTCTGGGAGGGGTTTGTCATGGCTAGCTTCCCTTATATGAATTTGGCCATTATCTTTGGAGGAGCTCAGAACTTTGTCAGTGAGGGTGGCTGTGGTTCAGTTTGGGGGAACTCTGGTCCTTACATCAAGCATCACTTCCTGGCTCCGGAGGGAAAGATGTGCGCTGTTTAATCTTCAAGAGAAGCTTGTCATGCTGGCTTTCTGGCATGTCCTTGACTTTTCATCACTGGGGGAGCTCAGGACCTTGTTGCTGAGGAAGGCTGTGGTACTTTTCAGGGCAGCCCTGGTCCTTGTTTTGAGCATGACTTCTTAGTCCCAGTGTAGAACCTCAACCTATCAGCACAGCTCCTTCACCCTGCTGGCATAGACTTTCTAGCTTCCACCACTGACCTTTTGGCTTTCCCAGCGTAGATCCGTAAAACAGACTGGTGTGAGTCCTTCTTGTGGGCTCTAGACCTCCATTTGGACTTGTAGGAAGCATTGTCATGAACTCTGGGTTTTCATCTGGACTCATGCAGGACCTTGCTGTGGGACCCAGGCCCTTGGCTGAATATTCTGGGTCTTTAGTGTTGTGGACAGATTTCCTGTGCTTTCTGTGTTTAACTCTGGGTGACCGTCATAAAATAATATTATAAATTCTGTGTCTGGATTCTAATTGTTCTCACAACACTTGACTACAACACTATGTATCACACATTTCCTTTTATAGCTGTCAATTTTGCTAACAGCCCCAAATAAATGTCCCATAGAGATGGTATTCTGAGATTACTTATATAGTTTAACTTGCTATTATCTTTATTTGGTGATTAAGTATAGTTAAAATGTGAATTTTTGTTTGGCAAGTTGAAAAGGGTATGGGTGTGGTTGTTACGGTGGAGTTGCATGTCTCTTCAGGTTGGTTTACTTCGGGATCTGCCCCAGGGACTCATGAAGCAAAATTGTAGGTATTTCTGGGTGGAGTATAAATGGTGGCCTTGGGATCTGTGGATGGTCCCTCACCGCTTTCTTTTTGGCACTCTCCCTGCCTTACTTCCCTGTACCTATGAACTCAGCAGCCTTCCTCTTCCATAATCTTCTGCTTTGCTGCCTGCTGGTCATGAATGGAAGCCAGGAGCAAATTTAACATATTCTCTAAATCGTGGGTGTGGATTATTGTTTCTCAACAGCACGTAAACTCACTAATATGTGCACAGATTACTGATTTTTCTTAAATTTCAGCTCCCATGTTGATACAGATAATTGAAAATCTGAATAACAATTAGATTAATTAACATATGTGATAGTTAGTTATTGCTCAGATTGTCATCTTTGAATTTTAGATAATGACAGGTTATATTTTCCATAGGGCTCTCTGCAAACTTTGTTCCCTGATTTAGTAGTTTTCTAGGATGTCAAAGTATTCCAAGGAAGTCTAGAAAAGTGAATCCTGAATTTCTTCCCAGAAAGAATAATAGAGACTAAGTTCCATAGTCAGCATATTGCTTGAGCTTCAGAGATAAAACTGGATTTTTCTTATTCTCTAAAACAATACTTCCAAATAATTTCTCTACAGATAATTTTAAAATTATTATTTTTACTTTATTGCTTTCTTGATATGCTATGCATTATGTTCATAAACATGAGGATTTATCTCCTACTTCC
This sequence comes from Dolichotis patagonum, assembly GCA_004027295.1. Taxonomy (NCBI): domain Eukaryota; kingdom Metazoa; phylum Chordata; class Mammalia; order Rodentia; family Caviidae; genus Dolichotis; species Dolichotis patagonum. The sequence continues at coordinate 82,097 of PVJX010001039.1, read as the reverse complement.
TTGAATACTTTGTTCAGTCTTTTTTTACAAACCATTTTAACTGCTTCAGGACAGTTAGATTATTGGAATTTTCCATGGTGTTGTCACCCTCAAGGTAGAATGCATGGGTTGTTGAAATTCTAAATTAAAAAAAAAAACATGAAACACTAGTTAAACTTGAAGTTCAGGTAATTAGATTTTTTTCAGTGCTTAATATTCTCCTTCTTTACCTTTCATATGACCAATAATTGTTCATGATACAGGTAAAGAATTGGCTTCTCCAGGATAGTAAGGTAGAAACTCCCAGATGAAATAGATATGGACTTGTACCGTACAACACTGTTAACATAGTCATGTAATACACTAGTCCACCCCCATATTTATCAGAGGAAATTTATCTGCTCTTGTTTCTTTTACCTTTATTTAACTTCAAGCTCCTTGAGGAAAAATGTCTGTATCTATCTCATTCATTAATTTCTTTGCAGTCCCAGTACGTGGCCAAGTGCCTGTCAAATAGCAAATTGTTCATACTTACTGAATAAAACATTAACTTCTCCATGTCTCAAAAGGAGAAGAGTAATTTAATCTAAGCAAGATACTTTTTAAAACACAATGGACCATAACTCAAAGGTGTATTAATTTTCTATGTGAAAGTTTTTTATGGTTTTAGTTGCATTTATGTCAAAACAGCTCTTCTATATTCAATCTTAAAGTATGCATTGTAAACAATTCAAGTGCTCTCGTAAGATATAGGAGTAAATCAATGTAACTTTGGATGTCAGTAAAAATACATTAAAGGCAGATTTTTATACTACTTATTGGTCCTCTGTTCGATGAGCTGACACTAGAAGATAAAATGTGGAATCTGAATATCTGTGGCACGTTATCACTAGTCTTCTTGGAATTGAATAAATTTCTTTTCAGCTTAATTTCACACATATCTATTTTGCTGAGTTCCTTTTGGTAGCAGTTTAGAGTGAAATGCTTTCTTTTTCATGTGATGTACTTTGAAATACTGAATTGACTCACACTTTAATAAACAATATTCTTATTCTTTTGAAATTTGTAGAGAAGACCAGCACTGTATTTCCCAAGATCTTTACCAAATAATAATTCTCTTTTAATGACTGAACACAGTTGTAATCAAGACTCATGTTGTCAGTAACATTGTATATTATCAAGTGACCAGAGTATATTTAAAGCATATCTATTTAGAGATAGAGATAGGTATCAATATAAATATACTTAATAGATGGTTTATTACTGGGAGTTTAGAGAAATGAGATACTTTCAGCCAGGATCAGTGAGTGGTTGAAAGTACTTTGTATAATAATTGGTATGTCCAGGTAGAACAGGAAACATCCTAGTGAAAGGATGTTTCTGGAATGACTCAAATATCTGCCCTTGGTTCTATTCTGTTGACCAAAGCCAGCTCTGCAGCCGCACAGAGCAGTGCTGGACCTGGTGTGCAGTCAGAAGGGACGGTATTTCCCTCCCCAGGGGGCACACTCAGTCCTCCTCTGCACATCAGCCAGCTCCCCCTGCACATCTTACGTCAACAGAATTATTCAGTGTGCTTAGAATCACTCCTTGATACAATAAGCCCAGGCCATGTACATAGCGACATTTTTCTACTTCCTTTTACTAATTAGAAGCCCAACCTATGTTTTCTCTGCATAAACATTACAGGCAATTTTTTAGTAATGATTGATAATCATTTTATTTTTAAGTGCTATCATTTAAAAAATATGTTGCCTTGGGCATTTTTGGCCTATAGATTTGATAGATGGGACAAGTTCTTGTATTTGCGTTGATTTGTGTACAAGTTTAATTAAATTGCTACTGTATTCAAAACAACTGATGGAAACACCTTTGGGTAGTTTTATATTTTTGGTGATCACTAGTATCAATATATTGTGAACTCAGGAATTAAGAAATATTGACTCTAAAATATATAGATGGACCTCCTTGAGATGGAATTTGGATAACAGACTCTAGTGCTCTTCTTCCAAATGCTTGCTAACATGAAATTATAGAACAATAAAACACAAAGAAAAGAATCACAATGCTGAAAAATAAAACTGACAGGAAACGTTATATCAGGGTTGGCAGTAATTTTATGGAATCATGACTGGGCTTACAGAAGCTTACCCACAGTCAGCGTTTTACAGTTTTACATTAGGAAACATAAATTCTAAAAACAGACAATTAATTGCTTTGTTCGTTTTCCATTTGTGCCTTCAGAGTCAGAGAATCAGGTGTCCATCCCTCAGGTTCTGTTTTGTGAATATTGTCATCATCGATTGTTTTATCTACTGCCTCTTAAATACAGATCATTTGGAGACTTACAAAAATAAAACTGGCAAAGAGTGTAGACCCCATATAGGAGACTGGAGTATACAAACTTTATTTCATAAATTGGAAGACGAAGACAATAATGGAAACTTCCTCCCCCCAAATAATACTATTATTGTTTTCAAGCTGCGGATAAAGATTAGTCAAAATACATAACTTTCTAAAAACATGCTGCCATCTTGAGTAAGTAAACATTGTCATGTTGGCAATGAGTTCTGATGTCAAATATCTATCTTAGAAAAATAGCAATAGACAATTAAATTGATGCTGATAAAAGCTAACATTTATCCAATGATTACTGAATAACATGCACTCTGCCAGTCTTTATAAGGATAATCTGTGTAGGCCTTTTCCACCAGTGTGTGGAGCATAACTATGATTTCTGTTTTATCAAGCAGAATGATGACTAGTAAGCATAAGTGACTTGCTTGATTTTACACCACTGCCACAGATATTCTAACAGAATGGATTCAGAACAACCTTATCTCGTTACACTCAGTATGATTTTCCTTCACTGGAATTCCCAACTGTGTAAAGAAGTAGTTAAGTGCTCCCTGTTGTAGTGTCTCTATATGTGAACATCGATAAGGTAGCTGGTGGCCCTGTCTCGCTATGGAGACTGAGAGATTATAGTAATATTGAAAGCAAGAGGCGAGTAGAAGCAAGAAGAGCAGTGATACAAAGAAGAAACAAGCAGAGCTGAGAAAATGATTCTAGATCAGTTCCCCCTCCCACTGAAGTAACTTAGTCAGGCCAAGGTACACTCCAGATCCAGGCTTGTTTTTGTTAATTATGACTGTGTGACAAAGTTTACTTTAGCTAAATTCCAACTGAGTTCTTTTACATGGTATTAATACATATCAATAGAAAACAAAAGTAGACCATATATGGCGGCATGGCAGTGTGATCCCAGCATTTTGGAAGCCGATGCAGGAAGATCACATGTGCTAACCTAGCCTGGGCAATCTAGCAAGAACATGTCTCAAAATTTAAAAACAACTGGAGTTATAGGTCATTGTAAAGGCCCTGAGCTCAATCCCAAGAACGGCCAAATTAATACATAAAAAACTGATAATATAGCTCAGTGCAGAGACTCTAGACTCAATGTCCGTTTATACACCCACACCCACATACATAGACACACACACACACACACACATACACACACACACATATACACAGACACACACACACAGACACACACACACATGCACACATACACACAGACACACACACACACTCACACATACCCACAGAAACACACACACGTATTGTTTAGTATTTCTCATTAGAGTTGTTAATTCATGTTTACTTGTTTATTCTTTCTTGTATTTGCTATTGTTCTACTACTATGGTGAAGTAAATTGAGCAGTAGATTAACTGGAATAAGCAACTATTCTGCATGGTAAAGTAGATATTAAATATCTGTTTGACAGCAATAGAAAAGTACTGTACTCAAATCAGAAGTGTTCATGACTAAAACTTTTTAGAAATGTTCATCCAAGCATTTATACCAATCAATCATTTTAGTATATACTTATTTTTCAGCATAAGTTTTACAAAAGTTTGTGTTTATATATTTCTCCCTTTTCTGAAAGGAAAAGTAAAAAAATGAAGTCATGACAATCTCAATAGATCAGAAAATGTAAAAGTCACTTTTTGTCTAGAAACAGCTAAACACATACCACATTATACCTTGTAAATATCAAGAATGAATTTGAAAACCTACTGAATCTTTTTTATTTTCTTGATTTTAATGCTAAAAAGCAAATTTAATTTATGATGCTATTTTAAAGTTCCTACTATAACACAATAATAAGTCCAGCTGTTGAAATAATTTAGCTAAATTAATATAGCTAATGTAGAATAAATAATTTAGCTAAATTGATATAGCTTGCATATTAATTATATTAGTGAAAGAAAAGTAACACTTAGAACTAATGTGATATGTATTTTCGGGGCAAATCAATTATTTGTTCAGATTTCTAAACTTCCATTGTTTAGCATCTCCAGATTTATGACATTATTTTTATTTTTTACATTACAGGGCAAAATCAGCAGGACATTTAGCGCAGCGGCATAAGCGCTTGCCTAGCAAGCACGAGGTCGTGAGTTCAATCCCTGGTACTAAAAAAAAAAATAAAGGACAAAATCTTAGTGAATTGTCCTCAGATATTTTTGGAGAGAGTAGCTGCTGTTATTTTAGAAGTCAGGCTACATGTTTTTATAACTTTATTTTAAACTCAATAAAAATATATGAATAAAATGCTTTCTTTTATTTGTAAACGTACCTAGGAGAATCTATTGCAAGCATATAAATATTTCCTACACAAATTTTCAAATTTGTTCTATTTATTTGTATGAACAAGAGTTTTGTTTCTTAATGGATACTTACTGCACATTTAAAATCTATGACACGTACAGTCTGATGATTTAGAAAGACCTTATAGGATTCTTTTGCACATTCTTCTCCTTTAACAATTGCAAAGTGGGACATTCGCTCTAAGCCCACCTTTCTTATGCTATTGGAAATATGATGAAACTGACTCTCTTCTGAATTCTTTGACTATTTGTTGGGTATAAATCACGGCACCGTCATCAGTACTGTCCCATGTCAGCCAATTAACTTCCTCTAGAGAAACATCTGTTTCTTTTTTTTTTTTACTTCAGACTAGAGCAATGCTTTTAAAAATCATTGAAATCTCCAACTACTTGACAGTATAGCCTTTATTTATCTTTACTCCATCTATTCACCATGCAGTAGAGGCCCACACTTACGAATTAAGTGGGACAGAACACCCACGTTTATTTTCTCAAAATACGCCATTCGGTAGGATGGTGATTGGCTGAGGTCCTCTTTGAAATCTAAAGTTGTATTTCTTGCTTGGGGTCAGAAAACATTACTTCTTATTCCACAATAAAATACTTTAATTTCACATATAGAAAGTAATACAATATGACAATATAAAAATACCCCAAACTCTAATTTCTCTGGAAACAACATTAAGTTGATAAACTGCCCAGCTGTTCGATGAAGTACACAGATACCCTTTAATTTGCATTAATTTATAGTCCAGTAAACTCACCATAAGTTGAAAATACAGTAGGTTCAAAATGCATTTACTGTACCTTGCCAACCAAATGTCACAGCTTAGCAACTTGGCATGGCATATGTGGTTGTTCATTTTCAAGGGTTGACCATAGGGTCATGTGGTCGAGAGCTACAGCTCAGTGATGTGTGGAGAGAGAGACACACAGAGAGAAAGAGAGAGAGAGAGAGAGAGAGAGAGAGACAGAGAGATAGAGAGACAGAGACAGAGAACATATCCTACTTCTAATTACTGATCTAAGAAAAAAACCAAATAATTAAGATTTAAACTTTTGTTTCTACAGAATGTGTATCTACACAAGCTAATAAAAGTAATTTTATAAATCAGAAAAAAGTATGTCATGAAAATATAAAGATAACATCAATAATGCTTAAAAATGGACATTGTCCCCTTAACATCAGAAACAGGATGAGGATATCTGCTCTTGCTACTCTCATTCAGATGGGAAATGGAGACTCTAGCTGGTAAAATTGTAAAAGAAATTTTTAAAAATACAGTGGAAAAAAAGAAAATGTCTTGATTCACATATACCTTAATGGTCTACATAAAAAAAAAAACTGAAAAAAATCTACAAAGATGTCAAGTTGAATAAGTGGGCTTAGCAAATCCACAGGATACACAATAAATTGTATTTCTACAAAGTAGCAGTCAGCAATAAAAATTTTGAAAAAATCACTTATAAAAATATACTTTATAATTTATAATACCTTAATAGTAAATATATACAGACAATTCCACCAAAATATTTTCCAAAGCCTTTGGATCTTGTTTATGGGAGGACTTTTAAATTTTGGAATATGGACTGGGAAAGCCCTAGAAGGCAAGCAGAATTAATGCCTGGTTTGGGTGGGAGCTCGTAGGACCAGAATATTGACAGTAAAGAGTAAAATTTGCTGCTGAGGTTTCAGAGCAAACCAGGAACTCTCCTGGGAATTAAACTGTGTGTCCTATTTCTGCAAAGAATTTGCCTGTGTTTTGTCCGTGCTCTAAATCATTCCAGGAGGCTGAGTTTAGGAGTACAAACTAATTGACTTGGCAGGAGAAATTTCAAGGCATAGACTTTTCATGGCCAGGTTTATAGGGAGAATTGGAAACCAAAAACAGAGTGGAAGATTTTAAAACTTCAAATTTTGGCTAGAAAATAAGCATGTATAAATTTGGGGCCCAAAGATTTGTGGTTGCTGAAAAATTAGTGCCATTTAAGGGAAACCAATTATCTTGAATCAGATAAGAAGAAAAATGTAATGAAGGATTCTCAGGAATCAGCAAAAAATGCAATTATTAAAGTTTTCAGGGTGGAACTACATAAGCCTTTCATTTCAGAAGAGATTTCCTGGACCCCAAGGAAAGTTTCCTAGGGATTAGAGTTTCTCAGAAAATCATATCACCATGTGCAGCTGTCTAGGTACTCAGGAGTCACAGCAGCCATGGTCCTAGGGGGCCCATGGACTGCTCAAATTGGATGCAGACCTAAGCATTATCCACTTGATGCTGGTTTTATAGACATAGAGTTGTGAGATAATAGTCTTCCACCTTAATTTCCAAGAAAAACCTGGGAGGCTAGGTAAAAAAAAAATTCCTAAAAGCAAATGCATGAAGCTGTGGGAAAAAGGACAAAACTGTATCAGGAACAAGCATTAAAAGAAAAACAAAGCCTTATATTTTTGTGTCACTTTAGAAAAATCGGATTGTGCCTGAGATTAATACACTCACAAAACATATTTGTTTGTCTTCACCTTTTTCACAAACAAGTAGTTAAAGCACACTCACATTTTTGTAATTGTTTTACAGATGAAGAAAAAGTGGTAGATAGAAGTCAAAGTTTAGCACATGGAAATAATGATTACTCAAGTTAGAATGTGTTATCATTAGACCTGGGCAGAAAGTGCTGTTACCTGAGTCCTGTCTTTCAATGAGGCTTTCATATGAAAAACAGAAAACATAATTTTAAAAGCCCAAATAGGTGCAAATAGGGGAATTTCATTAGCTCATAGTCTTGGAAAAAAGACTACCTAAGACTCTAAAAAAACCTGTGATTAGTAACTTGACTCTGAATAGAGAAATATAGTTAGAAATGACATGTATGTGTGTGCACATGGCACTTGCAGCCCGCGGCACACTATGATACAGTGCAACCTGTGACCTTAATCATCTCCCCTCATACCTGTGCAACTCATGTCGGCGCTCTGGGAAATGCTTCTCAACATCTTTTGACCAATATTTTGGAACAAAGATTCACTATATCTGAGTGCCGTACATGCTGCTGTTAATTTTCTAGGCAATCACACAGAACAGTGTTTAAAACATTTCACATTGCCATTGAAATATATTTATACAAAACTCAAAAGCTATGTGTTTTAATATGTTACATTTATGAACCCTTCTATCAATTGTTGCATTATCAAATAATTGAACTTTTAATAGAATTGTCAAAAAAGTATAAAATGTTTCAGAAATCTCAGAGTTGTAAAAATTAAGGATATTTATATGAATTTTAAATTTTATTTTAATTCAGACTTAAATGTAGTGTGTTATTTAACCTTTTTCTGAATGTAGTACTAGGGATCAAACTCTTGAGAATGCCAAGCAAGCAGTTTTTTTTCCATTCATCGAGCTTTGTACCCAGTTCATTATTTAACATTTTAAAAGAAAAATAGCATTTTAGAAAAAATAGAAATACTTTAGTTTTTAATTTAATTTTTGTTATATATAATATACAATTGCTTGCTGTTTTTCATTAATATGATAGTGTATATAGAAAATACTATGGAAAATAATTGTAGTAAATAGTGACTTTGGAAAAAAGAAAACAATGAAAATGTTACAAATATACAATAAATTGTGCATTACATGTCTTTGTTTCATTTCTCATTTAATTAGCATTAACCCATTAACAGACATTCAGCTGTATTAGACAATAAAACAATTTAATTGTATTTGATATTTTGCTCATTTCTGTCAATGTAGTAGAAAATCTTATACAATTAAGCAATTCTACCTTTATAATATTGCTTATTGTTAGGGTTGATTTGCTATGATAGCCAGTCATCTGGTCAGACTCAGTTCTAGATATTATTGCAAGGTATTTGTTGATGTGATTATTTATGTGGTTGAAAAAAATGGATTACTAATCAGTGTAAATAAGCTTTATCTACTCTGTCTAAGCAATTAAGAGCAAAGATTGAGGACTTCTTAAAAAAAAAAATAAAATTTTGGCTGTACACTCCCACAAAGGATTTGTTCTGGTCTCCAACTTTGGAACTTCAGTCTATAACTTCTGTTCTTAGCCAAATTTCTCGTCTGCCAGAATGACTGTCCTATCTGTTCTGTCCTTGAAGAAGCCTAAACACTGAAGTGATATTTTTCAAGATGGGATATAGAGCACATTCTATTTCAGATTTTACTTTATTGATTTACTATTTTAAATATTTAAACATTGGGACAAATTGTATTTGTACACTTCCATATTATTCTTGATTGTCCTCACAAAAGGTTTGGATGTATTTTACAAGAGTTTAAAAAATGCATCGGCCTGATCAAAGAATACCAAATACCCTACATAAGCATGCGATGCATAGGTGCAATTTAGATGAGAAAATTTACTTAGAAGTGGCATGAATATACATGTGACTAATATTCAGATATATTTTATTATTTAAAGATATTAGAGGATGTTTTAGTCAGCTCCAGTTGTCAGAACAAAATGCAACAGAGTGAGAAGACAGTCACCTACAAGTCAAGGCTTTTACCAGAATTCTACTTTATCTTAATCTTAGATTTCTTGCCTCCGGAACTGTGAGAAATACACTGCTATCATTTAAGCCATTCAGTGGATGGTACTTTTTTTTTAGCACTGAAAGTTTCATCTGTAAGAAACAGCTGAAATTGTGAAAGTAGTTTTGAGGTTGAGTAATGGATAAAGGCTGGAACAGTTTTGAGTAGCCTGCTGGGAAAAGCTGAGAGTGATGTAAAGGAGTTCTCTCTTGTGATTATGGAGGCCAAGCAGTCTAAGACACTTGCCAGGGTAGACTTCTGTGTAGACTGAGTCCAAAGGTCTGAAGAGCAGGAGAACTTTTGGTACAAGCTCCAGTCTGAGCCCAAGTCCAAAAAGTAAAAAACAATGTTCCATCTCTAGGGCAGTGGAAGAGAGACAGTGAATTATTCATTACTCTGCTTTTTTGGTTTGTTTGTTTGTTTTTCTATTCAGGTCTTCCGAGGGTCACATGAAGGTCATTCACACTAAGGTCACCTGCTTTGCTTAGTCTACTGATTACAATATTAAAATCTTTCCCAAAGACCCTCACCTGAACATCCAGGAATAGTGTTAAACCTGGTATCTGGACACCCCAGGGACAACAAGCTGAATAAAGCCAGCAGCATCCTGGGAAGTTGTGTGTGTGGAGGAGTGAAGAACTGTAGATAGAGTGAACAGCAAGTACTTTCCTTGAGGGTGATAACTGTAGAGAACTGAATGATGCGAAGGAGTTTTATGCTGTAAATCCAAGGAGAGTGTTTTAAGTGTGGAGAAAAGGGTAAATGCAAAAATTTAAGATGAGCTTTCCTAGCTCTAAAATACAGAGGGGGAAGGAGATGTATGACCCTGGAGACTGAAGCTGAGTCAAGTGGTTTAAAGATGCTTTGCCATAATATACTCTGGAATTTTCCATAAGTATAACTGAAATGCAAAAGAAAGATTATGCTACTCAATTCACTGGAAGGGAGAAAAATAAGCAAGGAAGCAGGAAAGAAAGAATGGCAGAAGAAAGGAGGGGATCACAAGAGTAAAAAAGAATGAAGCAATAAAGGAGAAAACAATAAGGAAAAGAGAAAGTAACCTAACATTCTGACTGCACAATAAAAAATAAACTCAACGGTTAGAAATGAAAAGAATCTATAGCCACAAGGAAAAAAAATTCTTGGATCCAGGACATTGGGAATAGAGAAGTTTGGATCAACCAGAAATCTTTCTCAAAAATGAAGCTGGAATAGTTTGCTAGTGAAATGAATGAAGACAGTAGAGAATTTGGCAAAGTGAATGATTGCTCATAAGGTTTATAGACAATTAAATTGAATTTGGCCTAATTTTGGGGACAACGATATAGAGACATAGTTGAAATTCTACTGGGGAAGGAGAAATCAAGATTTATAAGCAGATGTGTTCAATCAAAACCTGTGTATAACCACAGAACTTGAGGCACTCCAAGTGGGGGTGCAGATGAAAATAAGACCTTTTTCCTCATCAGCTATGTTTCTCTTTCTAAATATTCTTTATTTCCTTAAAATCATGAATTAAACTGAAGTTCAACACACTCACACATGTATACATAGCAGGATGGGTATGCAATCCCTCTTTAGCAGTTACTAATGTTACAAAATACATGATAGATTAGAAATTGTAAGAAACGTAAAAGGCAAAGTAAATAGAAAGGAATAAAAGTAGTAAGAATAGGTAAGTTCTAAAAAGAGAAGATGAATTTAGATTGCCATTGAAAGAGACATCTGAATACCTACAGCCACTGAAATCCGTCTTTCAATTAATTTGTTCATATAAATAGGTATAGAACCGGTAAAACATCCTCTAGTTGGAAAATAAATGCAAGAAAAAGAAACCCTGTGAGCATATCATTAGGCAGTTTGTGTTAGCAGAAAAGGGTGTCTAACACAATCATGTAAATGTAAGAGGCAGAATAATTAGAGCATTTTATGTGGGAATGGCTTGGTCAAGTCTATTTCCTTCAAAATTATAATATTAATATCCATTTATAGACTGACTTAAAATTAATAATATGTTATGACTAGAGAATAGAGGTAGATTTGAGGAATTCAAAGATATAGATAGATAGATAGATGATAGATAGATAGATAGATGATAGATAGACCTGATTTAACTGAATTTTACATATTATTGAGATTTTTGTATCCAGCAGATGAAGAATGTGTATTTCAACCTTTAAATCTGTTGAGAGATTGCATGACTATTACATTTCTTGGAGCTTGAATTAAAAAAAAAACTGTGCAACAGCAGTTCATGTGTAATTATACCATCTGAGGAAGACTGAATTGGCTTATTCCAGGGTTTTCTAGTAGAAATCTCTGCTAATTGTAAATGTCTTAGGAGGTTGTCATAAATATTCTTATTGTGCTAAAGCAATGACAGGTGACAGGGCAGAGTCATTACCACGCAGATATAGAACTGAGTGGGGCTAGAAAAGAGGTTTCAATGATGCAAATATATTGAGATGCAAAGTCTTACTCAGCTCTGCAATTTGAGATGCTGCAATTAGATATTGAGCTATGTCCTAGTTTTCAGGACTGAGATCTCTTGTGACACCCATCAGTGTGAATATATTGCATCTGCACATTTCCCACTGCATGTCCTCAGGCACCACTTGACAAATCTGCAGTTAATTTATATACCGTCCAACAGTGTTCTCAGTTTTAGAAACCCATGCGATGCAAACATTTTCAACAGTTTGGGTCTAATATAATTGTGCTGAAATGTTAATAATGCGATAATCTTCCATGTCTTTCCTGACACGCCAGAATTATGGACTTTAGGAAGGAGACTTACACAAGAACAAGGAAACAGTGTTCAGCCTCGTACTGTCTGCACGATGTTAGTGAAGACAAGCTTCTTGTTTTGTTATGATAAATTAAACAGATTTATCACAAACCTACCACAGACTTCTCCTAATCCTACATAGTGCACCTTTAATTGATTAAGCCTTCTAAAAATCACACTCACATGATCTTTTCTGTGATAAACAGTGAAGGATACTAAGTTTGACTCTTCGATGGCTTTTGTACTATGTGAAATTTGTCATTTGTATTATTGATGTAGGAGAAAAACCATAAAGAGGTAAAATCAACTCTGTAAGTAAGCAAGGATTTCCTTCTTATTGAGAAAGGGGATAGACAAAATGAGTTTGTCTATGGTGCATATCAATTGGTAATATTCGGGCTGATTTTGATATTTACTGGGGAGAAATTTCCATTAGATTTCATTTAGTGTGGAAAATTGGACCCTGTTACAAACTCTATAGTATTCCGTGCTCCAGACAGGCTCACAGACCTCTCCATCTGTCAAATATCATGCTTTTTGGTTTGGAACATATTCCTTGGTTTGGAGCATTCTGTTTGAACAGATGGAGTGGCTTGTTTGTAGATAAAATTAACAATGCATTTCTGTATATATTAGTTCATTCTAGTTTTTATAATTTTTTCCCTGTGATATTTAAAACACAAATTATGTGTGTTTTCTAAAAGAGAGTATGAAAATGCTGAGTTTGAGCAACTCAGAATAACTGCTGGAATTGCAATTAGCCTGAAAGGTTGAGGGAAATTATTTGACACATGGCAGGTGTCTTCTGAATGTTTTTAAAAATACTACAAAGCAAAATAGTCTTTAAATCCCAAAAATTGTTTGAATTAGAGAATGATAGCATTGAACTGTCAACATGACTTAATAATTTTTGTGAAAATATCAGTTTCAAAGATCGCAAACTATCTTTTCCTCAGGAATAGTGAGAACGTGAGAACTTGTTTAGTAGAAATAGATGATACTGATGCACTTCAGAAGGGAAAGGCATTACCTTTAGTGACAAATACATAGCAGCAAGTAAGCCTATTTATCTGCTTTAATTGTGTTCATATTCTCCTTCTGGTTTTAAAGACTTATTTATGTGTATTAAATACAAGCATTGTGTACACACACATGCACACAAAACACACGAACAAACCTCAGACTTGGTATGCACCTGTAACCCCAGTATCTGTGAGGCTGAGGTGTGAGGGTTGCTGTGAACTCAACCCCCAATTTGTGGCTACATAATGAGTTTGAGACTAGCCTGGACTACTCAGAGATACGCTGTCTTAAAAATATAACATCAATAAATTTCCAACTGTATTTTTATTATGGTTTTTCTAAAAGCAGCATGAGTCTGTATATTTTGTTCATATAGGCAAACTGCATAGAAAGTGAAAACAATCTTTCCTTTCTGCATAGTTTATTCCATATGGTGACATAAATATTTCCATGTAATTATATTTCTTCCAACCTATTTTGTATTTTTCAGAATAAATGTGGGATCATCTCTACCTTACCTCAAATTTACTTATTATTTTTTCCTAGATGATTCTTGAATTTATGTTACCAAATTCCCTTTGATCATTAAAGTTTTCATTATTTAAGTAAGCGTTTAAAATATACGTAATATCGTTGACCTTACTGCACTACTGAGGCTTCCAATTTAGGAACAAGATGTGTTTTTCCTCATTTAATGCTTTTCCATTAAATTTTAAGACCACACTTTCTTCCCATTTCCTCCAAGTTATAAATGGAAGAACTTCCTTCTTTTAAACAGCTACTGTCCTGTTACCTAGATATTCGTATTTAATATACCATTGTGTATATGGATTATACATATTGTATATAAATATATGTGTAGAGTGTATAGACATATGTATATTGGCATGCTGATAGTAATTAGATTTATAGACTATATCATCTCTCTATGTTTCTCTCTACTCTGTATTCATCTATGTCTATATGCTTTACCTATCTAGCTAACAGGGTAGTAATATCTTCTTTCTGCAACTAATTTAATTTCTTTATACATATCCTCAGGAGTGGGACTGTTGGATCATATGATAACTGTATTATTGGTATTTTTAGGAAACTGCACATAGTTTTCTATAATACCTGTACCAATCTGCTAAGTGACACAAGTCAGGCACAGAAAAATATCATATGATTTGCTCTAACTCTCAATCTACTAGACATCAGAAATGCTGATTTTGTGTTCCCTGAAATTGAAGAATGGATATTAAGAAACAATGAAGGTGAAGAGTAGGAAGATTTATTGGGAAAAAGAAATGGGGAATATGAACGGGGAAGGGAAATAACTCCTGAGAGATGGCAGGGGTCTGGAATGGGTTGTTAATCAATCCAGCTTTCTGAAAAAGTTCTATAGAGTGAAATTAGAGGTGAGTACAATGTGGGATAAAACTGTAAGCGACTAGTCAGATAACATAACCACTGAACTAATATCAATCCAGTAGTAGCAAGGCCATATGGGTGGAAGCTTTAACCTTGGTCGATAATCTATAGTTTTAGTAGTTTTAGTGGAAGGGAGAGGATGGCCCATCCCTACTGAGATAATGATGTCTTTATATGGGCAATCTCCAAAAGGTGTAATAATCTCAAGTTTCCATTTATCCCTTGGGGAAGTCTAAATCTGGCCATTATGACTTTAATCTCCTTTAGATGTACCTTTAGTCAGTTTTAAATGTTATCTTCTATACTGACTCCCTTGAGAGCCAAGTCCTGTTTGACAGCTCAAAATATTTCTACTTAATTTACCTGTCTATAATAATCCCACATCTGGGCCTGGGGATAGAGCCCAGTGGCACAGTACCTGCATGGCATGCACAAGCTCTTTTTTTTTTCTTGGTACCAGGAATCAAACTCAGGACCTTGTCAGGCAGGTGCTTCTACTGCTAAGATATATCCCCAGCTAGCACAATTTTTATTAAAAATAAATATATACACATATATATTTGTTTTATCACATCTTCCCAACATATATAATATATAAAATGAATAAAATCAAATCTGTCTTAATGACAACTGATAATATATTTAATAGTAATAGTATATTTAAAAACATACTAACATCTATTATGCTATAAATTATTCTTCTAAGGATTTTACACATAATTTTTGGTTATACATGCTTCTTTAAAAATTGCAAGCTCTTTGAATTAACATATAATCAAATTAACATTATGGGTATGGTTCTCTCATTAGATTAAAGTTATAATTTAGAAGTATTTTCCACTTCTGTGACAAAAATCATATTATCTGCTGACTTACATTAAATATTTAAATATGTTAGTTAATTTTTAAATCATCATACATTTGTTTACAAAGATTTTCTTTACTGAGGAAGTATTGAGCTCATTTATAGAAATATATAATATCAATCCTCATCTTTAGCAGGAATCATATGTCACTAAATATTCCTTGTAAAAATAATTAACTTTTAAATGTATTTCTAGAAAAAATTTATAAAGTATATAACATAATAGCCTAAGTTTGCAATATCTGTTCACTTGCTTCTATGTATTTCATAGTTTTAAAAAAGTATTTAGTATGTTGTTGCCCAACCTGGAAAAATGAGACAACCTGATGTAAGCAAACTTGTAGGTAAAGGTTTTAAATGACAAACAGTTCAAATTAGATGGGCATTTCTTATCAGCATGCAGTCTGAACGTCAGTCAGCTGCTTTACCCAGAGACCTTGGGATACATGTAATGTATGTTCCAAGGAAATGACAAATCCCTCAGTGGAATAAATACCTTCAATTACTCTTTTACTTTCTCCAAAGCCCAATCTCAGTGATGAGAACAGCGGCAAGTTTACACAGCTGGCTAAGTGCCCACCATTTTTGCTGTCACAAAGAGAATGATTCCTGTGAGAGACACTGGTCTACAACACCTGATGTGAGTAGCCAACCTTGGAGAGCTGCCTGAAACACTCCTCTTCTAAGGGCAAAATTCAACATCAATGATTTCCTATAGGAGCAGTTCCTGTAATCTAATTTTCACACAGAAGTATTTCTTGTGTATGTGTGTGCTGCAAAACTGGAAAGCTGTCAGATTGCCACTTTTGGATTTTGTTTTGTAATTATTTTTTTAGGTGACACAAATGAACACAAGGGATGGGATACTCAGAAATGGTCTAACTTTACATTATGTTTATCTTAACAAAAGAGGCAGTTTTGATATTTTGTAAAGCAAATTTGTCTTTAACACTAGTGAACTTCCATTTCATTTAAAAAATACATTGTAATCTGACTATATCACAAAGAGTTGTGTTTGAATTTCTTTTGCTCTTTAATTGTCTCTGTGTGTCTCTCTTCCTTCACTCTATATATGCATACATGCACTTTCACATGTAGTTTTAAATACTCTGTGGAACAGTTTCTAATTTATAAAATAGAAATAGATCAAAACTTGGTTATTTTGACATATTTAATCCATGTGAAGCATTTTACAACACTTCCAGTATATATTCAGTACTCAGTAAATACCAGTGATTTATCATAAATAGGTGGAGTATCCTATGGACAATTTATAATGACAAGAGTTAAGAAAAATCAGAAAAATTCAAGAGGATGTGTAGATATGAGCTAGATCTTGTGATTTTCTTTTTTTATTTTAAAGAAGGTAAAATTAAACACAGCAAAACAGAACACAGGAAAGCAATGTAAGAGACATACATTTCAAAGCAAGACAAGCAGAGATCCTCACTATCTATCATGTTGACTTTTGTTTTCTTCCAAACAGTTGTCGGTATCTTCACATACAGAGAATTCACACGAAACAACATAGTATGGAACAGATCTGAACAGGATAAGGAAAGTGTTTTAGGTCTTCAAGACCAGACAATAGGGAAGCCAAGAATGGCTGTCATAGTGTCTCTCATTCTTTTTAAAACAGCTGTTCATACCTTTATGTACGTTGAACTTAAACAAAACAAAACAGGCTAAAATCACTCTGACCAAAGAATGATAGATAGTATTGCTAGATTTCACATCTTGATGCTGTGGAATCAGCACTGGGTACTGTAGTGTCTCTTTTTCTTCAAAGTAGTTGTTCATTTCAACATGTGTTATATAGTTGGTTCTCATAAACTGTTTATAAGTTCTATGCATATATGAGTTTCTACATGTATATCTATCCTTTCTGTATTAGAGGGAAAAACAAAACAAAACAAGACAGAACAAAACAAATTCCTAGAAAAACTTTAAATGAAAAAGTCATATAAAACTGCAATACAACATGATCTACAATAGTTACTATGATGTCTCAGCAGTATATAACAATATTAATAAAAAAATTTGACACATTATAAGACTTCAAAAGCAGATAATAATCAAAGCAGAGTGAATATCCTAGTGAATCTTGTCATCTTCAGTGTAGTTGTCTATACTCTTAGACTTGATACTATCAATCATTACAGATTTGAATAAAATCAATCAATATAAGGCAGCAATATAACAAATCAGATTCAAATAAGATCAGTCAAAATAAGACAGTGTAAGTTATACAGGGCTTCAGATTAGGTTAGTAGGAAATTAAGGATGATTACCATAATATGTCCTGCTATTTTGGGGATAGCTGTCTGTGCTCTCAAATCTAGTGTAAGTAGACAAACTGAAACAAAGTACAATCCATCTAAACAGAGTGGTGAGAATAATGTAGATTTAAAATCCTGTTACACTATTAGCAATGTCCTCTGCCTTCCGTTTTAAGACAGTTCCTCCCCTTTCACTCCCACAGGGTGCACTGCACATTTTGGGTCCCACTAACTCCCTCAGTTTTTAGATTGGGGGAGCAACCTGCTATTTACCCTAACTGGTTCTGAACCTTCTGACTCCTGGGCTTGATCTCAAGTTGTATTCCTTTACCTATAAAAGTCTCAAGGTTTTCCTTCATTATACCTGAGTAGTTCTCTACTGCACAAAAGTATCATGTCTTTTCAACCTATCTGCAGGTGCTGGTCAAAGTGTCCCTATTTCTCTCTGGTTCCCTGACACAGAGAATTGTTTTCTCATATTTGACTTTCTGTCCATAAACCCTCTTTTAGGTTAATTATGTTTCCAATACAGAGCATCTCGATGGGCCCTGTCTCCTGATCTACTCTGCCTGTGTTTCTTTTTGTTAGTATATCAAGGCCATCTATATTAGAGATTACAGACAAACATCTCTACCTCATTTCTGCTATACTATTTTTATGCCATTGGTTGTCTATGTTCCTCTTTCTTTCCACTGTTTGCCCCATTCATTGAGGCCTCTCTGCCACTGTTCCTGAAATCCTGGTATTTTTTTCTCTCTCTCTCTCTAGAATGTCCTTGAGTATTTTTTGTAGGGTTGGATTGGTGATCACAAATTCTCCCAGTTCCTCTTTGTCATGGAAGCATCTTGTTTCTCCATTAATTTCTAGAGACAGTTTTGCAGAGAACATCAATCTGGAGTGGAGGTTATTTTTTTTTCAGGGCTTGGATTACTTCACTCCAAGCTCTTCTTGATTTGATGGTCTGTGTATAGAAGTCTGCTGTGATTTTGATGGGTTTTCCTTTATAGGTGATCTGTTTCTTTTCTCTGACAGCTTTTAAAATTCTGTTCTTACATTGAATTTCTGGGATCTTGATTATTATGTGTCTGGGTGTAGTTCTGTTTTGGTTGTAGGTGGCTGGAGTTCTGTATGCTTCATACATCTGCATATCATTTCCTTTTACTATGCTTGGGAAGTTTTCCTTAATTATTTTTGTAAATAGCCTTTGTAATTCCTTTGCTTTGACTCCTGCTTCTTCATTCACATGTTTTATTCTTAAGTTATAGATCCTCCTGTTGTCTTCTAGCCTTTGTATTATTACTGCCTGTTTCCTTGTTATTTTTAAGAGATCTTTCCTTTCATGATCACACATTGCAAACCTGTCTTCAAGCTTTGATAGTCTATCCTTAGTTTCTTTCAAGCAGTTTTGCCAGCTTTTGATGGAGTTTTTAGTTTCCTGGTAATCTCTTTGAATCTGCTTCATGTATTCTAGGTTTTCTTTATATTTTTCATCAAATGTGCCTCTCCTTCTTTTGTGTTCCTCCATTCTTCTGTCTGTGTCTTCTTGAGAGGTGCTTAGTATTTCTTTTATTAATCTACTTATATCTTGCTTAACTTGAATTAATATTTCAGTTTTGAGCTTGTCTACAAGGTCCTGAAGATATCTCTTTATGTCTGCTGATGCCGTGCTTGATGTTGCATGTTTGCTGCCCTCAATCTCTTTTGTATTTACCTCTCCTGGATCAATATTCTCAGGGTTGGGGTCTGGGGGTTCTTTCTTATTTCTTTGTCTCATCATGTTTTTGGTTCCTTCCATACAAGTGTATAGTGTAGTTCCCAGCCGCTTTCCTTGTTGTTTATGGTTCTTCTGGAGCATACAGGGTAGGGGTTTCTGCCCTCTCCAGTTTGCTGTTGGTCACTGAGGTGCAGGCAGGGGCAGTGTATGCTGGTCCCTCCCCTCTGGGCCAGCCAACCTTCGTGGGCCTTCACTGTGTCAGTGTGTGCTGCATGTAGGGAATTGGTTTGGGACAACTTATTTTATCCTGGCCAGGGGTGTGGCCCAGGCCAAGCAGATCTTACCAATCTGCTCTTGGAAGGGAGCAACTAACTGAAGTCACTGCTGTTCCCAGTTCGGGCTATTCTGCCCAACTCCAACATGTCAGTTGGTCACCTCTTTCCCGTGGGAATGTTTTATTCCCAGAACTCACCGTAGTTTAATGCTGGTCCCTCTCTTGTTCCACTCTCCATTGGGCTCCCTGACCTCTGACTTCAGCGCAGCTGAGGCGCAAATCCATGGCACCTCTGGGTGAGTCACACGCAGGGTGTTCAGCTCCATGCTCAGGGCCGCTCAGGCCAGTCTCATCAGCATGGGTTCAGGTGCTCCAGCCAGTCTCGGGCTCAAATTCAGGCAGCTCGGTGAGAGTTCCATGCTTACAGTCTTAGCTTCTCTAATGGTAGTCCCGGGACTTCATATTTGAGCAGCTTGTTTTAATTCAGTTTCTTCTTGGGTTGAGAGAATCCATCTACCTCTGTTTGGGTCTCTCCAGGATGTTCTAGTCTGGCGTCTGAGCTGCTACTCTCAGAGAGGCTCCGTATCCTGTTGCTTACCAGTCCACCATCCTTAGCTCCTCCCTCCTTGTGATTTTCTATATCACATTTTCTACCACATAGAAGACTTCAAAAGACAAGTACAAAACTTTAGATGAGCATTTATCCTTGCATTTTAGTATTTTCCCTGAAGGTGAATGAAGAGACTAATAACATCTGGCAGATGGCCTTTTTTGAGGTACAATTGTCAAGACTTGAACATTTGCTATAAATTTGGACAGAAAATTTCCAGTCAGAGGAAATAGATAAGCTGGGATCTGGCCTCAGATACATTATGCATCTTTGTTTAAAAAGAGCAGATAGAATATTTACGTGTTGCTTGAGGGACCCAGCACCAATCTCCTGCAAGAAGTTGCTGAGATGTAGCACCTCTTCTACAACTTGGTCATGGATTGAAATGCATTGTTCCTTCCCTTTTCTGAAAGTCAAAGTAGAGATTTTAAGAGTCCTCAAGCTAACACTTTGGGTCTTTGAATCTGGAGGGAGAGAGTAACAGAAGCCAGGGAAGCCAGATGTACATAATTTAGAGAAAAGATGAAGTTCCTTGTCCAGCAAAACTCTGTGAGTATACCACCTTGGCAGCAAATCATCCCCAGAACTCTTTTTCTGATTCTGCAGCAAGCAGAAACACAGAAACAACACCCAGTATTTGAAGACAGATTTATTTATGTTGAGGAGTACTGATCAGGATTTTTCTCAAAATATCAGGCTCTGAAGACCCAGGGAGGCAGGTTTTTATGACTATGCAAGAGGAAGTACAGAAGTGTGTTGCTTGGTTGCATTTGATTGATTCTTACAATGTGCATCACAGTGACTGCCCTTTCCAAGAGACAGAAGTAACTGGAACTGCAACAGGAACTGTTACCAGGGCAACTAAGAATTGCAGTATATTGGCTAAGGGACATTTTCTGTTACAATCTATGTGGATTAAATATTCTATTGCCTGTTTCATAGAGGTGGCTTCTTTAGAATCTTCCTATTTCAAAAAAAAAAAACTCCAATACATTCAGTTGTTGTTCCTGTTTTATACAAGAAATCCAGATCAGTTATTTGTTTGTATGAATGCCTCAAGTAATCCACGGTGACAGCTACTGTGATAATGGCCACCACTAAGGAAGGGGGGATCTCTAAGTGGAAGGTTAAATCAACAGCTCAGAATAAAATGGTGTAGAACACCTTACATAGCTGGATGGAGGGTCACAGAACTCAGGACCAAGTACATTTGAAGGAGACCTCCAGAAACGCAAGGTACTGGTTCTTCCTCTATGGAGATCGAAGCCACAGAAATTAATAGCTTAGCACTGTCCATCCCTGAGTTTATACCGAGCAGCCAGAGGCAGGCCTACAGCTTCCCAAGTATTTGGTCAGTGTTGTTAATGTTCATTGAGAAAAACAACTCAGGAAATAATCAATTCTGAATGCTTATTCTGAACCACAAACTTGTAGAAGCATTTCACTCATGTATTTTCTATACTGGAAAAGTCTTTAGAATCTTCATTATGTGAACTAAACCAACATGAGACATAAACAAGATACAAAGAGATACAAACACAAGTTAATTTGCTTGTTGATGATACAGAGTTCCCATTTATTAACTTTTCTCACTCTGAAGTTTCCTGTTTGTTTTTAGCTACATGTAACTCATGACTTAATTTATGACTTGCAACATTGATGATTCACTTCACGTTTGTCCTGATAATTCTTTTAGTACCTTAACCCACCCTATTCCCTCTCATCTTGATAAAGGCAACATTAAAATATGAAGTGACTATTTCCTGGCAGAACCAGGATGAAATTTTGCTTTTAAATTCGCTACTTGCTATGTGGACTGACTGTTTAATTTATGCGCCTGTACTCTGAAGTAGATGTCGTACTTGTAATAGCCTTAATCTCTTCTGATAGTATTAGGATGAATTTAGTTAATCCACATAAAGTTTTCAAAAGACTACTCAGAATAAAGAATATATTAAAGTTTTATTCATTATTGAAAAATAAGTTGACAATACCTAGTGTGATCTACATACACTATATGATGCTACTTTTTAAAAGTTAATTAGTAAAAAAACAATATACTTACTTGAAAAGTATTATGATTACCATATCATGGTCTATTCTATTATGAAAAGCAATAATATTGCATATGTCACATTTTAATTAATTTATCCAACATCCTTTATTTTGAATTCAAAACATGCATTTAACTCCTTTAGCACAAAATATTTCATATGTTTTTATACCTAAACTCCTTTCTTGACTTGACTGATTTCCAAAAGCATTTTATGTTGACAAATTGTGATAGCACCTCCAAATGGTATCAGGAAAGTGTTATAATTCCTAGCCTACTAGATGTCCTATGTGTTGAGTTCATGTTCCCCAAAACTAAGAATGAATTCTGAGGAATGACAGGTGTTAAGAGAAGGAATTTTTATTGAATGAGAGACAGCTTCTGAGAGAGGTAGGGGAGAATCAAAAAGTGGATTGCTGTGGACTCTACCTATAGGGGAGGCTTGACAGAGAAAAATCAAGAGGTGGGTACAAAAATAAGGTCAACCAACAGGATTACAAGCAAAGACACTTAAGCAACATTGATCCAACAGTGACAAGGGTATATGGATGATGTCAATAACCTTGTTCTGTAGTCTTAGTCTTGTCTTTTTAGTTCTAGTTTTATTGGATAGGAGAAGATGGTCCATCCATAATGAGATACAGGAAATCTCAAAAAGGTTGTACCGCTAACCTCAAACTCTTTTGTGTCCCTCAGAAGAGTATGAAAATATCCCCATGGTGACTGTTATCTTCTTTATATGCACCTCCGGCCAGAGTTCAGATGTTCCTCCACCTCCAGTTCTCACCCTCAAGGGCCTAGCCCTGTCTGACTGCCTGCAATGTATCGAACTAACTTAGCTGCCTATAATATACCCCCTACCTGAAGAAGTATCCCTAACTGCCATGAGGGGCAGGAGTCAAATATTGTTCTGGCTACTTCCAGCTGAAGGGGGTGGCAGTTGTAATCAGCAGTTAGAGATGCTCTACAGAGGGTCCATCTAAAGGCCCTTGGTAGATGTCATGCATTGTAATCTAGGATAAGTGTACAGCTTTAAGTCTGGAGGAGACAGGGCCAAAGACACAGTTAAGTATGCATGGATACATAATAAGATCAGCAAAGTTATTATGGATACACACAACAAATGTTTCCACCAGGGAGAAGCAATAATAAATAACCTTCCAGAAAGAGGATATGGCAAGAATCCACAGTGCTTCAAAATCTGACATGACATTAACCTGTCATTTAGTATCTGGGACAGACACTGAGCTGTTAGCAGAAGATTAGGAATGTATGTACACACAACATTCAGCTTTTACAATTGAACAATTACTCACTTGTGATGTTGTAAGAATGTGTAGTGCTATTCAATTTTCAAGAATTGACTTCTTCATTCATAAAAGAAACCAGTCAAGGTGTTATTTAAGGCCCATTGAGTATAGTTAGTCAAAACTTTTGTGTGCTGCATGACATCTTCTAATCCTAGGGAAGGGATAAACATAGAAACCCAGTGATCATACCGGTGAAACACACTTCTAAACCACTGATATCATAGATGGGATAAGTCTGCATGTTTGTCAATACTATTGTCACTCCTGCCTTGAAACCATGCAAACTTCAGTGTGCATCTCCCTATTCATCCAGGGAATAGTCAAGGCTTCAGACTGGCTCCACAGGACCAGTGAGTTCTAGCAGGGACTTCCCTTCTGATTCCAGAGCAATTAGAGGAGTCTTCAAATTGTAAAGTTCTTATGTATACACACTGCTCAGAAGGTATCCATCTCAAATATCTAGGCTAATGAGAATAGGAGTGATCTTTCTGTTCCCAAAATAAGGGAGCCTTTCTACTAAGCTGTCCTCTGGTGGGGGTTAGTCATATATAATCATCTCATCTCCAAACAAAGCCACCTTGGTATCTATGGTTATTGGCCCTTACGATAGATCCTTACTCTTAGCAGGAGTTTTACTGGTGCCTGCAGAGTGGCTTCAGTGACACCATTAGGAAAATTCAATTATGTCCAGGATCATTAAGATCATAGCTGATAGGCCACTCAGTTACCTTGTAACAGTGAGCTAAACTAAGAACCACTGAACTATTTTGTGTCTCATCACCAGTTTTGTAGATTATTCCAATAATAACGTGGGGATACCCACTAAGGAAGTCATATTGTACTCAACAAGGGGAGCAGGCTACATATCCAGTAAGACTGTTATAATGACTCTGTACATTCGTGTGCTCACATTAGAAAGGAATGCTGTCTCTTTTAAGTGGTGCAGTGATTAGCAAAAGAACTAAGTGCAACATCTTAGATCACTTATCTGAAGGCCTTATCTTCTACTTGAACAATAATTTTAAGTCTTCTATGAGTTTACAGGAGTGCTCAAAAGATTGCTCACACTCAGTGGCAGGTCTGCATCCCAGGGTTTCAATCAGCTGTGATGTCTTCAGGTGTCCAGGCCTGCTACCTGAACAGCTGATGGAGTTGATAACATCACAGTGTATGGTCCTTCCCAAGCTGGTCCTAGGGAAAGGAATGATGAGAGAAGAGACTTTACCAGCACTAAATCTCCAGGGTGGAATATGGGATTATCCTTCTCTTCAGGCTGAGCTTCCATTAGCTTTTGAAAAGTCTGTTGGAATTTAACCAGTGAAGTGACAATCTTCAGTAAGCTATGCATTTATCAAAAAGAAAATTGCTAATGAGGAAAGGAAGTCTCTAAAGCATTTTAAATATACTGAGGTCTAGAATTTGCAAAGTATTTCTTACTTTGATAGGAGGTAAAGGTAGTAACTGAGGTCATTGCAGGTGGATTCATCAAGTCATTTTGCAAAGACATCTCTTATGGGTCTCATTAATTTTTTCTGCTTCTCCCTGTGATTGTGGCCTCCATACTCAATGATGGTGATAGAGAATGCACAGTACCGAAAGATGCCCTGTGTGACTTTTGCCTTAAAAGAAGCCCCATTATCATTTTTCAAGCTCCCCAGAAGTTCAAATCTGAGGATAATTTCTGAGATCAAAGCCTTCACCATCTCTTATGCCTTCTCTGTTCCACTAGTAAAGGCCTGAATCCAGTTTGTGAAAGTATCTACCCAGACCAGTAAGTATTAATCCCTTACTTTTTGGCATATGAGTAAAATCAAGCTGCCAATCTTCTCCAGTGTACTTAGCACATCCATGTATACCTGGAGGAGCTACAATCTGGCTGAGAGTTATGTTTATTGACAGAGCTCCCATGTTTTAACTATCTGTTGTATTGTCTGAGGAAGTTCCTTTCCTATGACTAACTTTGAGGCCACTCACTAGGTCTTGTCTCCCTCAAGATAAAGGTTTGTTAGAAAGACTTAATTATTTTCTAGTAATTAGCACCAGAAAGGAACAACTTACTTTCTTCTGGTGTTAACCATACTGATAGAAATAACTGACATGTATGGGAGAGAGTCCATTTGACTTCTGACTGAGAATATTTGGTTTGAGTATGATCAATGGATCATTCCCAGATTATAGGGTCCTGAAGGGGCCCCCTCAAACAGCTTCATTGGCTGCTGAGTTGGCCAGTTGATTACTTTAAGATACTTGAGAACTCCTGTATGGTGTTCTCTGCAATGAATTACCACCATTTTGGAGGGCACATAGACAGATAATAAAATGCTGTCTATCTCCTTATGATACAATATGGATGATTGATAAGTTCTTTCCATGTAGCTGCATAGGCATGAAATATTAGGAAAACATACCTTGAATCAGTGTAAATATTGACTTTTTGTCCATCCTTGAGTTGTTAAGCCCTGGTTGGGGCTATGAATTCTCCAAGCTGAGCACTAGTCTCAGACTTTGAAGAGTTTGCTGTAGAGTCCCTCTTGCATACCCTGCCTTTCTATTCTATCTACCATGAAGGAACTGCCATCACAGAAGATCAAATTAGGGTCAGTACGGGGTGTGTCTGACAAGTTTCGTCTTACTGTGTATATATGGAAAATTACTTGTTCACAATCACATCTTTCAGCCTTGGTGTCATCCGTTAATGGTAGCAAGGTGACAGGATTTAAGGAGGAGCATGTCTTTACTTGAATGACTGGTTGTTCTAGAAGTAGAGTCTGGTATTTAGGAAGTCAGTTGTCTGATATCCATAGGCTTCCTTTGGAAGAAAGAAGTCTTGCTATATTGGAAAGCATATGTACAAAAGATCTTTACCTAAAGTCAGCTTGGAGAGAGATACTCCAACACTAAGACAGGTATTGCAGGCACAGTCTAAAGAATGCAGGCCAACCCTTTGCTGCAATGTCTAATTCATAACTCAGTACCCTAGAGTCTGCCAAGCAGATCCCCAACCCTGTGTAAGCTCTCCCAAAGCCATGCCCTGCCTTTCATCAAAATACAAACTGAAACAGTCCTGTTTGTAAGCTCAGTCCTGGGGCATTTAGAAGTGTGTATTTGAGATTCTGGAATAAAGTTTGGGAATAAGGTTTACAGTTATAATACTGGTGTCCACCTTTTGAGATTATTTTATAAGAAGATAGAGGACTTGTACAATTTCACCATATCGTGCTATCCAAAATGCAACAAAAGCATATAACTTCTAGTAATTCTTAGAAGAATTTTAGGGTCTTTAGCTATGGAAAAGAAATATTTGGTTTTATTCTCTTTTCCTCCAGCCTTTGAGATCCCTTGGACATATTAAGCACTAGATATTTTACCTCAGCTCTTCAAAGTGAATTCTAAGGAAGGACAGTAGTTAAGAGTAGAAAATTTTATTGAGAGGGACAGCTCCTGAGAGAGACAGAAGGTAACACAGAACATGGGTTGCCATGGTATCCAATTGTAGGGAAAACTTTATAGAGAAAAATTAAGAGGCAGATACAAAATTAAAATCAACCAATAGGATTACAAGTAAAGATGCTTAGGTGATGTTGATCCAATAGTAGCAAGGGTATGTGTATGACTTCATTAATCTTGGTCTATAAACTGTAGTGTTAGTCCTAGTATTTTTAGTCTTATATGTAGTCTTAATCTTAGTGAGTGGTAGAATATGGCCCACACATAATGAGATACATGAAATTTCAAAAGGGTGGTAGTACTTCTAACCTCAAACTCCCATATAATCCCTATTTTAGTATATAGAGCTCTCTACTGTGACTCTAATCTTCAGATGTGCCTCCAATTCCCAGTACAAAAGTAAAACAAAACAAAAACAAAGCAAACAACAACAACAACAACAAAACACAAGAAGAAAAAGGAAAGAAAAGAAGGAAGGAATCCTCAGTAAAGCTATAAAATTCAAAAATAGAGCAGGGGAGATCTTAATCGCAGAGAAGTAACAAAATAGAAAAAATGGCCTAAGGGCATCACAAGAATCAGCAGAACTCTACCCTTTTTGGCCTCAAAATTATAAAATTGAAAGGCTGCTTTGAAAGGAGACTCCCAGAGCATCATGTTCTAGAATGGTAGTTACCTTGGGAAACTGATACTCAGGATTTGCGTCATAGGCCTTTGACCCCTAGAGACAAGTGAGAAGGAAGCTTGGATAATGCACTAGCTGGCAGAAGACCTTGGAGTCATCCATGTGGTGCTGGTTTTAACTACATGCAAGATGCAAGAGTTGTGGGGTTAGGAAGGCTCCCATCAAGATTTTCAAAGAAGGCCTAACTTCCAGGAGGTCATGCAGTGTCATCCTGAGAGGGAAATGTGTGAAGCTGTAAATGTGAAGACAGAAGTGGATCGGAGACCCTGCAAGGTTGCAGAAGCTAGGAACAAGTATCATCTGAAGAAAGACACAAAGAGTAGCAAAGGGAGACTCCATGGAAGTTACAGCACCAGAAGTGCCACCATGATGGAGCTACCCAAGCACTTTAGAGTTCACAAATTTCCACAGATTGCAAAGGATGCTGGAAGTGGAACTGTGGGATTTAAAGTTTGTCCTGCTTAACTTCGGTCTTGCTTTTATTCCATCCCTGGCTATCTCCCTTTTTGTACATTTTAGAATGGAAACGTCTATCGTGTGCCACTGAATTTCAGAATGTTTACCTTTCTTTGTATAGGGGCTTACAACAAAGAGTTTGCCTTAATCCCAGAGGAGATTTGGAACTTAGACTTTTCAGCAATATTGAAACTGTGAGAACTTTGACAACTCTCGGAGTCAGGCTACATGCCTTTTGCATTATGGAATGCGCATGAGTCTTTAGGCTAAAGGCAGAATGTTATGACTGTGTTTAGATGTCCCCTGAAAGCCTTATGTAGTCATAGGTGGGCCTTTTTCAGAGATGGCTGGATCTAGAGTGTGAAGCTGGAATTGATTCATGGTGTAGTGCTAGGGCACTAGGATTAAGACGGTCAGTGCTACCTTCCCTAAATAGCCTGGATAAGATAGAAGGGATAGAAGGGTCTGCAGGCATCCCTTTGCTGCTTTGCTAACTCCTGCCCAATATGAACTGTTCTCTGCCATGCCTGTGTGCTATGACACCCTGCCTTGGAGCCAATAGATTATGGAATGAAAATTCTGCAAACTGTGAGCTAAATAAAGCATTCCTCCCTTAAATTTGGGCATCGGGTATTTTAGCTAGGACAAGATACTACATGGTAAGCTCAGGGCATCCTGAACTACACAGCAAGACCCTGTCTCATAAGACAGAAACCAAGAATCATAAAAAGAAAAATAATCAAAAAGAGTATTTTACAAAAGACCTAAATAATGCACAGAAGAATAAAATGGCAACTACTAAATGCAAAATATATTTACTGACTAGGATTAGTGAATTGGAATTAGTACAGTAAATATCTAGAAAGACAAAAAAAGAGAGAAAGAAAAAGAAATGCAGCAAACTGAGAGTTAGTCTGTGAAACCTAGTAAAGGAACTAATAATGAGTATTGCTCAACCTATTGTAAAAAAGAAAGAAGAATGTGTTAAAACACATATTGGAGTAAAATTCAGAATAATTGGAACACAAATCTTATAAAATTTTGAGAGAACAAAAAGGGGGATATTTATGAATTTATTATGTTTCCAAAGTTAACTTAATAGAAAATCTGGCAGGAATAGCACAAGGAAGAAAATTCCAAGCCATTGTCTTTTACAAATGGAAAAAAGAAATCCCAAACAAAATAAAAGAAAATACAACCATGTTTTTTAAAAAAAATATCTTTCAAATGGTGTGTGTTCCAGCAGTGTAGCATGTACCATTATAGAACCAATCTAAATCTAGATATGAAATATTTAACAATATACTGCCATAATGCTAAGTACATACAAAGTATTCAATACAGTCAATGCATATTCATGATATATTACTCTAAGCTTACTCTAAGCAATCTAGAAATAGTCCTTAGATAACATACTATCTTAGAAAAATACAAAATATTATGGTTAGTTGTGCAATAAAAAAAAAAATTATTCCCTGAATTTCAGAACAAGGATTTCCAGTAAAACCAATTGGTTTAAAACTTTTACTGCGACTCCTTTCCAGTGCAGGAATATAGGAGACCCTTAATGTACTTACCATGACTACTACTTAGTGTTACAAAAGTTTTTATTTTAGAATTTATTGAAATAAATATAATTATATTAAAAAATTGGTAACCTCACAATCTGAAAGCCAGGAACAATAACTGATAGAGGGAAAATTTCCCTTTAAAAGGAAAAAATTTATTGATAAATAAATTTATTTTAAAGTCACATTTTGATATTTAACCTTAACCAAATAGATGGCCATTATTTTTAAGTGTGAAGATTATATATGTTTAAAGTTGTCTAAAATTAAAGACAATAAAATCTGACAAGTTAACTCCACAGATTTGATGGGTTTGGGGCAGTATTAATGAAATTGAATTTTTTATATGTGCTAACAATAGCTGTGGTAAATATATTACTTTGCTTATGATAACATCTAAAACCATATAATACCTAGAAATAATTTTATCAAAGTTATATTACTTAGACAAAGTTTAAGAAGGTCAAGTTGAGAGCCATGAACTCATTTTACATCGTAACAATTTTAGAAAGCTGGCTACATAACAAGAGCATGAACATTGATTCGAGGAACAAAATAGATTATCTAATTATGTGTTATAAATATTGTGATCCAATTTATCACAAAGATATGCTTGCAATATCATAGGAAAGTGAATTTCTTTTAAAATATTGTCAAAAAGTTATATAGGACTCAAAGAGCACAAAGGAATGAATTTTAATTTAGATGAAGTTTAAAATTCCTATTTGCATTATAATTGATCAAAAAATATAAGCACTAACTGCTCCTTTCAATGAACTAATAGAATGAGTAGTACTATCATCTTAGCTACCTCGTGTGTGTGTGTGTGTGTGTGTGTGTGTGTGTGTGTCTATTTCTTTCTTTCTTTTCTCCTTTCCCCAATCCCAGCTGTTCAATCCTTTTGAGCACTTCCTTTCCCTTTCATAATACCTATTATAGCTTTTGGATCTTATTTATTTTTTCAGCTTCTCAATTTTGCATGCATTTATCTAGTAATCTGAGCAACTATTTTGAATACTACAATATTCAATATAATAACCAATATTCAATTCAATACAAAATTCAATATAATATTCAATATAAAACCATTCAATATAATAACCATTTTTCTCTTTTGTTGTTTTGAAATTCTGTATTATTTTTAATTTTTTAATTCTCTTTAAAATAAAAAAATACTATTTGCTAACATATTCTGTGAAGGTAGGGAAAGACACTGATTTTTGGGAAAATGTTTGCTATGCCATAGAAAAAGGACAGTTTTTTGATTTTTGTACTAATCAAAGGATAATGGATATACCTTTTTGATAGTTAGATGGAAAATACCTGAGAAAAAAGCAAGACTCATACTTTACGCTGTGATGATTTTGTCTTACAGAATTTAGGTTCATCATTAAACATTAGAACCATCAATTGAAAATGTTATTTACAGCATTCATAGATTGAATAGAATATAATTGATGCCTTTATAAGGTATAAATGGGTTAGACATTAATCCACAAAAGGGGAGAGTTTTAGTGGCCTGTCATTAAGAACACTGAGTTATTTTCTAGGAGTTGTTACTGCTGATTTTTAAGTTTGAATTTTTGGGGGTATATTTGCAAAGCACTTATGAATAAAAACCATGATATACATTTTTTTTTTTCGGTACCAGGGATCGAACTCACGACTGCCTGCTTGCAAGGCAGGCACTTATACCACTGAGCTAAATCCCCAGCCCCCTAATATACATTCTATTTTCTTTGAAATCCTTTAATTTAGTCATTTTATGTAAATGTTTACCATGAGACCCTCTACTTTTTAAGTGAAGAGACTTGTAAAATATTGTGCTTTGGCTATAAATACAGTTTGATTGTAACATTTTTTCCTCCACTTTTCATAAGTTTTACTTAAATTTTTTGAATTTTAAATTCTGTATATTGATGATAGCTTAAGAGACTTAACTCTGTGTTTTAGATTTACACTATTAATGTTGACAAACATAGGTGATGTATGTTCAAGAAAAGTCATGGTTTTGTGTCTTTCCTTAAAGAAGGCAGAATATTTTAATATTAAAAATGTTAGCTCTAAGGTAAGTTTGATGGGCCATGAGACAGCTCTACTGTTTGCTACGTGGATCATGGAATGTGGGAACATTTGTGTCCACTTTTTGGCTATGACATGCTACAATAATCACAGCAGACTTAAAGGTTGTTGAGCAGGTAAAATACTTAATAAAATATGTAAATTTAGTTGTATTTAAGTCTTACAAAATTAACCATAAATTTTTACATTCATTCCTAAAAAGACAGGTATTTAATTTAGAAAATATCCTTCGGGCTAGACCATATGATGGCCCCCTAAAATTTTGCTAATTTTATATTTATTTCTTCTTCAAGGCCTTGTTCATTACTGTCTAACCTCAGACTGAATAAATCAATGTTTTCTGTATCCCCTATTAGCTTACATATTCTTTGCTCTCTTTCTGCTTTCTCCACTCCTGAGTCTTCACCATTGCATTTATTCTTTCAAACTGTAAGAAACCAGTAAGAGATGCATTGGAGAGAAACGAAAAGAATTCTGGGTTAAATTAAGGAAACCATATGCATAAACATAACAACTCTGAGGTTTGTTTTTGTAACAATTCTCTGCATAATTGCTAAATTATTTATATTATAGCCATGATTAAATTTTGAAGTTGCATGCCCAAAAAGAAGATTAGAGACCTACAGTTATTAGAGGTTTTTAGTTCTCCTGAAAGGAACTAGAAGAATGGCATCATCTCATGGTGCAGAACTAGACTTGAATTCAAGCATCAGCGATTTCCTGGGTTCTGAGTCTGCAATCTCTGCCACAAGCTTTGAGATCAACAGGGACTTAGCCACGAGTGACTCAGCAGAGCCTTGGGGATGAGCGAGGCTAGAGAAGGAAAAGTGGAGTGGGATCCTGAAGTTTCCTTAAACCAGATAAATTCTATTTCAGGTGCATTACATGTAATAAGCACTCATATGAAAAATATGTGTATGCTATATATATATATATCCATATTTTAAAAAAACACTGCTTGATAAAAAGATTCCAATGATATAGGCAATTAGGAAGGTCATTGGAGTAAGTATCTCAAAGGATCCAGCCACTAGAATATAGACCTAGATATAGTCTAGCAATATTTTTCTTTAATCATCTTGTGCATAGCAATAATCTGATTATCCAATGACACACAACTTAAAGAGATCATTCTCAAACCAAGCTGTTGGGTTACAAAATTCATTCCCAGTCCAATTCTTCATTTATTCTAAGAAATGAGCTCACATAAATGAAATTATAATAAGATACACAGAATGAGGATAATTATTTTATTGGATAAAATGGGTGAATTCATACTTGTAATATGTTTGCTATGTTTGCATTTTAAGCAATATATCTAGTATTCACAGTAATGAACAGAAATAGCTAAGTGGAAGTTTAATAGTTTGTGTCATGTTTCTCCTAAAATATGTGAGTGTAAGATATATGATTTTGTACATTGGAATTTTCTGGGCTTTTCCTCATTTGATTTAATCCTTTAGTTTTGAAACACAAACTTCCTATCACCGCTTCTGCACATTCAACACATAATGGCATTTGACAGTAAATACACAGCCTCATCAAATCACTTATCTCCCCATGCTTCTGCAGTAATATTGAGAGAATCTGAATAAATCACATCTCAAAGAATACAGCTGCTCTCAAACAGCATAACTAATGAATTACCTTGACTGGAAGAGAGCAAGTAATGTCTTGCATTTATAATCTAAGACAGCTGATGGCCCAGTCCTAGATCTGAGTCAGTCACCAGAACTAATTACAACTTGAAAAATTATAGCCACCTTTTATGCTCATAATTAGTAAACACCTAGTAGCAATTTCTTAAAAAAATAGATTTCTAGAGTGTTTACAGATTGAAATCCACAATTTGTACTGATATATAAGCCTTTGCTTTTGTGTTATTTATGCCCTTTCCTTTAACAACGTGATTATTCCCTGGTCATCAGCTTAAGGCAGTAATGACAATATGAGACTATAGAACATAGTGATGATGTCACTGCATAAAATACTTAAAAGGCTACAATAAAAAGCAGACATAAATTAAGCCCTTATTTTTCTTGTGTGAACATTTATATTTCTGTGTAAATTCAATAATATTTTAATATTTCCCCAACGCCATTGAGGAAGAAAGTGGCTAATGGCTATTGAAACAAATTATTGGTTTACATAGGTCAGAAATTTTTCAAAATATGAAAATTTGATATTTAATTAATACATTTAACATGACACACACATTTTATAACCATTTAATTCATTACATAAGTAGGTTACTATCTGACAGGTAAAGTTAGTATTTAAAAATAAAATAGCCATCGGTGAATAACTTTCCCACATAATCACATGAACTAGAAACACATAGTGTTCTAAGAAGGCAGTAGGGTAGGAGAGAGGGAAAGAATTTGTCCAACCTTACAATTAACTATAAAACAAAACACAAAAAAATAAAAGCAAAGAAAGAAAATTGCAATTATGGGACCTGGAACAAAATTTGTCCTTTTTATAGTACCAGTGAAAATATTAGCTGTAAAATATTTTCAGGAAAGCATTTTAAGTCTTCTAAGCACCCCCAGCCACAAAACAATGGCAAATCCCCAGCTAGTAATTTCACTTTTGTGAATATTTATTAAAGAAATAAAGTGAATGTAAAACATAGAGGTTATTCTCTATGTGTGGTAACAGGAAAATACAGTACCAAAATTCCTTCATGCATTACAAATAAAACCATGGCAAGATAAAATATTTCTCAGTGTGATGAACAATAGAATGTACCTTTTCCTCTCATTCTCCTTAACAGATACTTCGTGGCAAACCCATATCTCAGCAATGTAATTAAATTGCACATTCACCGTGAAATATCAATTAATGCACTTCCCATGCATATACATTGCCCAACTTAAAAATCTGGGATCCCAGATGCCAATTTATTTCCAGTGCAAAAGTCTGTAGAAGCTCAAACACCTTTCCATGTTATGAATCAATCATATTATGCAGAGAGTTTTTCTTGAATTATAAAATCAGTATCATTTTATCTTTCACAGTCAACATATTTTGAAAGATATAAACAGGCATGCACTGGTGCATGATTGGACTGTGCTGGGAGAAAAATGTCATTAGGTGATTTTTGTCATTGTGCAAACATAGAGTGCATTCACACCAACCTAGATGGTGCAGCTACTGCACACCTAGGCTGTGTGGTACAACTTACAGTTTCTAGGTGAAATCCAGGCTACTTCACTGAAGACTAAGCAGCTGCAACACAAGGATAATTATTTGTGTTTCTAAGCATGAAAAAGTATAGTAAAAGCATAGTAGAAATGATAAAATATGGTCTCCTTTTATAGGATGCTTTACCATGAGTGGAGATTGTAAGACTGGAAGTTGTTCTAAGTAAGCCAGACAGTGAAAGTTGGATGAACAGAAAGGTTGGGGACATTTCTGTCCACTACTGTAGACTATAACAATTAGTTTTCCTTCTTCAGTAATAAATTACTTCTAGCCAATTGTTTCTCCTTTACTATAAAGATTTTGAATTTAATTAACACAGCTTGAAAATACAAATATATATATGGGTTTCTTTATAATATATATGTTATATATATATATATATGGGTTTCTTTATATATAAATATATATGTATATATACATATGGGTTTCTTTACATATATATAAAATATATATATATATATATAAAATATATATATAATATATGTATATATGAGTTTCTTTATATGACTCTATTTTTTTTCCTTTCTAAGCTTTTCTTGTAAAAACTAAAATCCACATTAACCTAGGCCCACACAGGATCAAGATAATCAGTTTTGCTGTGTTCTGTTTTCACATTTTGTCCCTCTTAAAGGTCTTCAAAGGCAACAACATGCTCAAAACCATCCTCTTCCATAAAAACAATGCTTGGTTCTCTTGCAGGATTTTTTTTAAAGTGAGCAAAGAGGATTACACTAAAACAATGAAGAAAGTATAGTGTGGTATGAAGCATGATCAAAATGCTGTTTGAATGTTTTAAACATTTAGTACACGAAAAGATACATTACCATTAAACTACCTCAAAATAACCCCCCGAACATGACATGTTTATCCTGTAATTCTTGCTACTTTCTGAGTGGCTGTGGAAGTCTTCCTCTGTGTCCTCGGCAGGGTTGATTAAAATACAGTGAATCCCACCGCCAAGTGGAACCTCAGAGATGAATGGTCTCTATAGTCAAAGTATCAAGAACCAAGATGATTAGATAATTTCCTTCATGATTTTATAATGATGCACGTAGAACTGTTTTATAAGTAAAAATGAGTATTTCCTGAAAGTAATTCTTTTCCTAAATTAAATATTATTCATTTAATTTATTCTGTAGGCAGAAAACAGAAAGATGATACCTGATGGGTCTTTGGAAGGAATAGGTGTCTACCAAGAAAAACAACAGAATCTCCTGCTGCAGTATCCCCAGGAGGCCTGCATTAAGAGCCCTGTAGCCAGAATTGTTTGAAGAATCAAAGAAGATGTCAGTGATGTTTAATGCCAGCCCTTTTGTCCATTGCTGAGTATGTTGAGTGAATATCTTTAGATCTTAGGAATTTGGGTTTAAACTCAGTCACTGTTACTTACTCCCCATTGGGGACCTTAAAGCTGCCTATTAAAGTTGTGAAAAGAGGAATCTACAAAGCATCTACCATGTATCTTGCTTATTAACAGAACACAATAATTTCTGGTAATTTCTTGTGAAACAAAATAATGTCACATTAAACTGCCTACAGAGAACTGAGAAATTGTTACTGAAAAAACAATGCAATAGCTGTCCCTCAAAGATTTTTCTAGGTACTTGTCACGAAATAAATTATTTAATTTTATCACTAACTTAAAAGATAGACACCACCAGTATACTACTTGACAAACAAGTGAAGGGAAGAGATACTTAAGAAAGTTTAAGTTTCCTCAGTTACTAAGTATTAAATATAGAGGTGACAGGTTCATATGGAGAGGTAGCATTATAATTTTTGAACCCTGTGAATTAGGTTCAGAATCAGCACAGTTAACCAAATTGCTATTTTGTCAATGTATTATTTTAAGTATTTTTTTTCTTAAAAAAAAACCCACTAGCACATTGGCTATTAGGTCTACTAATAATAATTTGAAACATTTGGTTAAACACATTTCTTATCACTGTATTCACACTAAATTTCTTTTGAATGTTAAATTAAATATAAAAATTACAAATAAATGAGTATTTCAAGTTTACAACATTGTCTCTGGAATTTTATAAATAAATATAATACTCTAGATATGTTTGAAATTTTGAAGATAACTTTCAAACTTTCATGCATTATTTGAAATTTAGTAAGTAAAACTAAAAATAATCTTACTTTACAACTTATTTTCATATGAGGTACTTTTAATCTAGTAAGAACTTGTAATTTGCCATCTTGTAATTATAATTCTGAAAAATCAGTAAGATATTTACTACAATAGTAAATTATAGTCATTTCAATAAAAAGAATTTAGCAGTACATTATGGTTAATGTGTCGACATTTTCAAAATGAAGTCTAAGTTGATTAAGGAGTTTCAAGGATATCAGCAAAACTTAATCCATGGCAGTTCTAATTTCCATGTATGCAATGAGTGTTTCTAAGGTACAATACTTGAAACAAGAGTAAATGCAGATAGATAAGTGGAATGTTACATGATTCATTATGCTTACTAAGTACATTATACTGTATGTTTTCTGATAAATAAGGAGTTGCAATTTCTTGGGCATACTGAAGTCAAAACTTGGAAATTGAGTAGAGAAATTGTATATAAAAATTAGAAAGAACAACTCTGCATCTAATCTAAACATATAGGTCACTAAATGATTTTTGCAACCTTTTTATCAGTTTAAAAAATTCCTAAAACTATAGAAAGAGCTAGAAACACTTCCACTTAATGAGCTCATCAGAGACCTGAGTTCATAATTTTAATAGCTAATTCAAAATTTAGAGCCCCCAAATTCAAAGACCAATCCCAAAAATGGGCAACTGAGACGAAGACATATTTCTCAGATGAAGAAATACAAATGGCAAACAAATATATGAAAAAATGTTCAGTGTCATTGGTCATTTGAGAAATGAAAATTGACACCGAGATTCCACCTTACTCCCAAAAGAATGGCAACCATCAAAAAATCAACCAATAACAAATGCTGGTGAGTCTGTACGGGAAAAGGAACCCTTCTCCATTGTTGGTGGGAGTGTAGATTGGTGCAACCACTATGGAAATCAATGTGGAGATTCCTCAAAAAACTAGAAATAGAGGTCCCATTTGGCCCAGCTATTCCACTTCTGGGTGTTTTCCCAAAAGAATTAAAAACATTACACCATAGCAATATATGTGCACCTAGCACAATTTGTAATAGCAGCACAATTTGTAACAGCTAAATCTTGGAAACAACCCAAATGCCCGTCACCTGAGGAGTGGATATTTTTATACAATGTAGTACTACTCAGCAATAAAGAAAGATAAATTTTTACAGGTAAATGGATGCAACTAGAAACCATATACATAAGTGAAATAAATCAGACTCACATGTATAGATATTATATTGTCTCCCTTATTAAGAAACTGAAAGAGTAAATAAGATCCAAATGGTGCAATAGATATTGTAAAAGGGAAAGAAAAAGAAAAGAACAAGTGGGATGGGGAAAAATATATAAAAGGAAAGATCTATCTATCTATCTATCTATCTGATAGTACAGTTAATTGTACTTCTCATTTTATTAGAGTGTGGATAGAAATTGAGTGATTGTATTGTTTGATCTGTTTTGCATGCCTGTATCTTTAATATGAGCCACTGTTTCAAAGATAACAATATACAATATAGTGACCATTGTTAATTTCCTATCAACTTGTTTTGAAATCCTATATCATTTTTATTGCTTTGTTTTGTTTTTATTGTTTTGTTTTATTTTAATCGCTTTAAAATAGAAAAGTTATCATAGTCCTGAGAGTTGAACTCCAAAAAAAAAAAAAAAACCCAAAAAATTAGACACAGTGGCTTTCTGGGTAGCTGCCAGTCACAGCCATTGCTTCATGCCATACAAACCAGGAAGATCCAGCCAGAGGAGTTATAGGCACTGGAGTATGAGAGGTTGGGCATAAACCCCACTGAAAGTCTAAACATTCCCTCAGGCCACAGACTAGGGGATTCCTTCCTGACTTTACCAGTATTCCTTCTAGAGGGATCAGGAAAAGTTTTCCACCATAGTGTTATCAGGATGAGGCCAGTTGCAGACTTCCCTGAAACCACAGGGCCCTCTCTTTCCTATCTGGGTAACAAAACAAAGCCCTATTCTACAGAGGAAAGGCAACTGCAACATTTGTAGCCTGAAGGAAAGATGCAGAAGTGCTCCTGGGCATGGGGACCAGACAGGAAAACAAAAACAAGCAATCAAGTAAAAATCTATAGTTTTGGATGAAGGGCAGCAATATTGGCTAAGTGCAACAGTAATTACAGATGAGGAGCAAATTTATATTGTGAGCCTACAGTGGCCATAGAAGACTGGGGCTTCATTCAAACAGCAAACCTTTCTCACCCCTACACACAGTCACTGTAAAACAATCCATACAAATGACGGTGGAAGAAAACTAAGGAAGATGACAGAGAGATGATTAGTGAAGAGCAGCAGAAAGAGAGAACCTAAGGTCAAAGCTGAAAATAACTAAACTAGAGAGAAGAAAGTGCAAGTCAGCCCTGAGTCCTAACCCAAGGTATTGCTGTAGTAGAGGAACTTGAGTCCTTTGGATAAAATACTTCATGCCCAGCCCAGCTCCAGATAAGAAGAACAGAACCAAAAGTGTGCTCATTTTCAAGTGTACACTTGTTCCCCTGTACATATTTTACAGCTTGTCTCTCTCGAAACAAAGTTTGTGAGGTTAAAAAAAGGTAGAGAATAAACCCTGCCTGAAAAGCAAAATAATCATCATGACCAGAATCAGATATGAAAGAAACAGTGGAAAAGACAAGGACTTTATACTGCATGGGGTCAGATATTTTCAGCAGAAAATGAAAATTGTAAAAATTAAGAAGCACTATGATAAAAAGAGAAAAATTTTAACAGGCTCATAATAGACTTGAAAGAAGAAAGACAAAAATGCAGCAAACTTGCAGATTGGTTAATAAAGATTCCCAAACTGAAAAACACAGATAAACAAAATGTAAACAAGGAAAATAGAGCATAAAATCAATGTGGACTGTTATCATATGCAAGTGACCCACAGAAGGAGAAAAACAGAATTGGAAGTAAGAAATATGGGGAGACATGGTTCCTGCAAAATTTTCAAAATTAATGTCAAACATCAAGCCACAGATTCAAAAAGCTCAGACAATAAAACAGCAGCATAAAAATCAAAAAGGTAATCATACTTATAAAGCTCAAGTTACCGTACATGAGAGAAAAAGTGAAAATCTTGAATATAACCAGAGGCGTAGATTTCATATCTAAGAAGACAGCAGGATAAAATTTACAGGAGATTTCTCTTTAAAAACTGTGGAGACAAGAATACCATACAGCAAAATTGTTAAGTGCTAAATAAGAAATCAAGTCAGACTTTTGAAAAATATTCTATAAAATATCTTTTGAAAGGCAAATAGAACATATTAATAAAATGAGATGAAAGTGAGTGTTTTGTCAGCAAAACGGCAAGAAAGGTACAAGGAAGCAGGCAGACATGCAATATAGATAAAGGAAATGGATTAAAGCAAAAAGCTAGAGAGCGTTTTAAAGGAGACAGACAACCCTGATCATGCTTTTCACTACTCTAAAAGGTAATTGAGTGGTTAGAGAAAATGACAAAAACCATTGTTACTGTTTTTTTTTTTTTTTTTTTTTTTTTTTAGCGTATGTAAGATTGAAAAGTATGGCAGTGTCACAAGAACAAGGAAGAAAGACTGGGAATTACCACTGTAGCATTTGGAATGTCCATAATATATGTAAGGTGGTATAATATTCTTTGACAACACAAACCTATTTCGTTACATATAAAATAACACCTAGGAAATAGACATTTTAAGAAATAATGATGCTTAATTTTATATACAATAGAAAGATCACAAAATACAACAAGTGCATGGGAGGCAGGAGACAAGAAGAAAGGAAAACAAATGTTAAATATGAAAGATAACGCCAGGGATATAGCTCAGCTGCACAGCACCTGCATGGCAAGCATGCAGGTGAGTTTGCTCCCCAATACCAAATAAGTAAGCAAAGTCAGATTTTAATAGAGCAATATGATTACCTTTTTAAGTATGGATGTTCTACATCGTTAAAAGAAAAAAATTATCAGATCATTGTTGGGATAAGAGAATAATGTATAAAAACTCTTGTCTGTAAGAAAAACAACACTTTTCAAAAAGACTTTCACTCATGTTCAATATCCTTATATCTTTCTGGAATGGTAGTCATTGCCCCTTTGTGAACTCAATGTTATAAATTATTTCAAGATTATGTTCTATGTTACATCAGAAATTATCTTTTTTCTAGAAGATTGCAATGTAGACTGCTATATTGAACAAATCTATTATAAACTCAGCATTTTTAATATAGCATAGTTCTATACAGAAATTTATTTAAAAATTGATTATGTGGAAAGCACTTTTAAAGACTAGCTTGGGAGAAAGCGTCCTATTTAACTTATTTTGCAAAAATATTTATTTACATAGAACACAATATACACTATAATTCTGTACTTAGTAGATAAATAAATAAAAATAAAAATATCACCATATAAAAATTTGGAAATAACACAAGTTTTAATTAAGGATATACTAGTACTTTGAAATCAACATGGAGAATGTCCAGAATAATGCTCAAAAATGTATCTATAATACTCATGATATTTGAGGAAGCAAATATGATGTCATAAAATAAGTAGAAAGAATATGTTAATGAACACAGTTGTTTGGTTTAATGAGCTCTAAATTACACATAAAACGGAATCACATTAAGAGCACATTCTCAACAGGTCTGGTATTTGACAGACACAAATATGTATAAAATAGTAACCCCTCCCACAAAATATTTCATTATTCTGGTCCAAGGTTTTTGTTCATTTTATATACTTATCTGCTGAATAATTCTCTCATTAAGTGGTAATCCAGATGTATGAAATATTCCTGTAAGGTATAGCATGAACTGTAGCTATAAACAGAAATTTTTATTGCTTCCAATGATTCATTATGAAGAAAAATAGATAATAAGCTCTACGTTATGAAATCAAATAATATAAAATAATTAATAAAAGACTATTAAGCTACTTAAACATTAACTAAAAAAGTAAAATATATTATAATTATTTTCAGTGTGACTTATAAATAAGAGTATGTTTGGGATAAATAGATGATTATATAAAGAATAATAGAAAACATACATACACATTTTATTTGTCAATATAATACAGTTAACTGCATTAGTTTCTCCACAAGAAAAAATGTTTAAGTGGCAGAACAGCACCTATTTATAATACACAATTTACATTAAACAAATAAAATTACAAAGCCAGGATATATATTAATCAATGATGCATATTACAAAAATCTAATTACAGTAATTGTGTGCGTGTATCCTAGCCTTATTTCCTTATATATTCCTTTTTGCAATAACAGGTTTATTGGTTATGATTTATCAGAAGATAGAAGCAGAAAAATGTATTTATCTTTCTAAATATGCTTTAAAGATATCTAGTTTTGTATAACAAGCTATATATAGATTGATATTGTTAAATATCAAAATCATTTATCATTTATGTTAAAGAAATATGCTGCCTTTCAGAAGCCATTGTTTATCTCATTGTATGAATGTTCAAGCCAGGGAAAGCCTCCAAATTATGCACATACCATCATCCCATTTTCT
This sequence comes from Dolichotis patagonum, assembly GCA_004027295.1. Lineage (NCBI taxonomy): Eukaryota > Metazoa > Chordata > Mammalia > Rodentia > Caviidae > Dolichotis > Dolichotis patagonum. The sequence goes on along the minus strand of PVJX010001039.1, from coordinate 39,439 downwards.
TAATCAACATTGATTACAAAATTCTTGCTAATTGACTCAATTGTGTTATGCTTGTCTTGACTCATCCAAATCAAGCAGAGCTCATTAAAATTCAAGTTTCCTGTAATAACATCAGATTATACCTTAATATGATCCATTTGTTTAGAGACAAACTAGATCAAATTGCAATATTTTATACATTATAAAAAACAACTTTTGCCAATGCGCTAGTGTTTTTTAATGTAGCGTTAGAGACACCAGAAATGACATTTTCAATTTTTTACACTAGTTATTTGGAGGGTAAAATGAAAAAGAAAATGCATGTATAAGCAATTATAGTGAAACTGTATGTTGTTACTTACTGAGAGGAAAAATAGTTTTCATAAAATGAGTTATTTAATGTGGTTAATTTTTACATTGAAATTTTATCATTAACACATGGCTGAAAATTTTAATGTTCTTTTGCTAAGAGTAAGATGGCAACCAACAAAACCATGAATTACTATCTCAGTTACACTTTATATAAAATTTGATTTGACAGTGTTTTTAAAAATTATTGTGTGGTTAAACAAACTTTTATTTGATGTCTAATTCTGTGAGTTTTACCACACAAGTTGTTTTATGGACCAACTTACTGTTGATAGAAAATATTTCTCTTGTTCCCCAAATCTCTGTCATGCTATTTGTTTATAGTCATCACTTCCGATGACTTTTGGCAAGCCCTGATAGGTTCTCACTTTAGTTTGCCATTTTTTTTTTTCCAAAAGCATCACTGATGTGGAATCACTTGTACGTAACCATCTCAGAATGGCTTCCTTCACTCAAGAGAATGCATTTGTAGCCTCCAAATTTTTGTATTATTCACATGTATCCAAAACATTGTATTTACTGATTCCATTTGTAGTTATAATCTGGTTTGTTCATCCACTCAGCTGGTGAAAATCTTTCTCCAGAGATTGTACAATCTGATCATAGATATGAACATTTTACGTAGATCAACATTTTATCACTTCATTTGAAAAGTAGGAATATTTTCCTGGTTCAATCACCTGTACTGTCCCCCTGCTAATTTGTAGCTCTTTTACATATTTCACACACACACACACACACACACACACACACACACACACACAAACACACACACACACACACACACATGCATAAATGAAGCCCCTGTAAGGTACTGCTACAATCGTTGCTTTTAACTTTTAATTGTACTCTCTTGGTGTTATTATTGATGGGACAAAACACTCAGTCTCCACGATTTTAAGGATTGGTTTATTCAGCTCACGACTTTCTTGCTCCAAGGCAGAGACAGCCTGGGGGGAATGCAGAGGAAAACTACTCAACTCGTGGCACTAGAGCCAGGGAGGGGAGGAAGGAGCCCAGAGATGAGAATACATGTGACTCACCCCCAGTGAGCGCAGCACCTCCTCCCCTAACCCCTTTCTAAAACCCCAGAGCCCAATATGAGATTTTTGGTGGGCATTTTAGATCCAAACTGTGACATTCTGCCCCTTGCTCCCCAAAGGCTCAAATCTGTTTCATTGTGCAAAGTCCATTTAGTTTATGTTTCTAATTTTTTTTTTTTACTTTTTTAAATGAGATCTCTTGGTATCATTTAGATATATGTAATGATCACATTCACCATAGGGAATTTGTACCTAGACATGGTATATCTTGTTTCATTTCTCCTCCATTTCCTTTCCCCTTCAACACACTTCACACAGTCCTATATCTAGACAAATTCTTCACTAGAAAACACACACACACACACACACACACACACACACACACGTGCCCCCGGTCTGGTTATCAGTACAGTCCACATTCTTCGAGAATGTTCATGATTCTCCCGATTGTCGGCCTTCCCCTCAGCATTCTGATTGGCTCATCTCTAGCCATCAATCTCTGTCACAGCATTTTGGAGCTTCTCTAGGCCAAGTCCCAAACCGTTCAAACCTTCTCCTGTCACCAGGTCCAAAGTCTTCTGAGCCACAGTGTCTGGTAAGTAGTCACAGCAACAGCCCCATTTCTCGGGTACCAGTTTTTTACACTAGTCAGCTTCCTCATCACTGGGGCAAAACACAACACACAGAGTTTAAAAGAGGTGAGGTTTATGTCACTCAGGACCTCCAGTGGGTTTAGTCTGTTGTTGACAGGCTTCAAGACAGAAATGATAAGGTGGAAGGGAAGGACGTAAGGCTGCTCACTCTGTGGGAGCCAAGAAGCAGAGAGGGAGAAAGAAGGAGACACAAGACAAGGAGAATCCAGGTCACACCCCCAGGGACTCGCCTGTTACAAACAGGCCCTACCTATTAATCTCACATTCAGGCCTAAACTCTCAGGGATTAACCCACGGCCTGGCCTTGTACTGATGAAAAAGTGGTCTTTAAAAGTCCCCTAAGTGAAGACATGAGACAGTTGGGAGACAAGCAGGAGGACCTTGGGTCTATCTCAAACCTCCCATTAAGTAAGTAAGTAAATAAAATATATATTTTAAATACATTTATATTTTAAATAACTCAAGATAATATTTAGTATCTATTATATTTTCTGCATATTTATAACTTATGCTACAGGGTGTTACCTCGGTTCACGAATGCTTTTGTTTGTAAAGAAATTGGGTCACAGATAGAAGCTTTTGGCAAAATTTTGTGGTCTTTTGTAACCCTTCCATTGGGTGATGAACACAACCTTGGTGATCTTTCCCAGATTCATGGAGTGAATTACATTTGTGAACAGAGACACTACTGGGCTTCCAAATTTCCTTCCGCTAAATTGCTTTTCTTTCCAGAGCATTTCCTTAAACTTAATTTAATTTTTTTTCAAGCTACAAATTACTTCATTGTTTTTTCACTGAAGCATTCTTCTATATCACCATCATTCTAAGGGATATTTTTATTTAATATGCCATTATGTTTTCATAATTCTTTTCCTTATTTTTCAAGAACAAAACAAGCAACTCAAGAAAAAAAGTATCTTGCCCCTTGTTTGTGATCAGAGTGTGCAGTGAGCCCTTTGCTTGGTGTTCACACAGCTTCCTGAATGTGTAAGGTTTGTATCTTTCAACAAATGTAGGGGGTGAGACTTTCAGTACACTGTTACATTGCATATTTACTTTCATTATCACCACATGCTTTCCTCTCCTTTTAAAACCCCTCAGTTTCAAACTTTTGTCATTTTTGCTCAGGACCCTGAAGTTCAGTTTGTTATAGTCCTCCAATCTCCGTATTAGTTAAGTTTCCTAGACAGATAGAATCAATGTAAAATACACATACAACACAACAAATCATTTATTAGGTAGGCATATAAGATCAGGGAGAAAAGGCCATCTGTAGAGTCACATTTGGAAGCATTTAAAATTCTATTTTGGAAGCTCAAGGGCCAGGGCATCCAGCAGCAGTAGAAGGTTAAAACCTGGAAGCTCCCTGTAGAGTCAATGGCCCAAATCTGTGTTGGAAAACTGAAGAGATTGCATTTGCTGGCTAAAGAGTCTGCTCTGGAAGCCTAAAGGAACAGGAGAACAGCCTTCAAGGTGATAGCAAAGGCTGATGCTCCTACAAAGAAAGCGGAGATTTCTGTCTTCTCTTTAATTTTGTCCATGCTGCAACCAGTGGGTTGGTGCTGCCCGCATCTGGAATAGGTCTATCAGCCTCAGTTTGTGACCTACCGGATAAGCATCGACAGACATATGCAGAGCTTTCCTAACCCACTAGGTGGTTTTTACTCAACCCAAGATGACAAATCACACTTAAAAATAAGACAACAATGACATATTCTCTCTCTCTCTCTCTCTCTCTCTCTCTCTCTCTCTCTCTCTGTCCATCTTTCCCTCTCTTCCTCTCCCCCTCACTTTTGCTCTAACTCTTCAATTCCAATTCATACTGAATGAAGCTGTTGATTTATCTTCAAATCTCTAAGTTCACTGACTCTTATTATTGAATTGTGTTATTGAATTGGTTCAGTAGGGTTTTTATTTCTAAAATAGTCATTGTGTTCTCTTTCCGATCTTCTATACATTTTTACTTTGTAATTTAGCATTTTGAAAGTGCTTTTAATTCTTCATGTAAACATTTTTCTAACAGCTGCTTTAATGTACTTGCCACAGGATTGAATATCTCAGTCTTGTCTGGATTTCCTTTCCCTGAGAAGTTGTTATTATTATGATTCATCATAAACTGAGTAATTTAAGACTGAACTTTCACAGTTTGAATTTTATATTACAAAAGACTGAATCTTGTTGAAATCCTGTGGGGAATGTCAAGATGTAGATACTATGAAAAGAAGAAAGAAAGAAAGAAAGAAAGAAAGAAGAAAGAAAGAAAGAAAGAAAGAAAGAAAGAAAGAAAGAAGAGAAAGAAAGAAAGAAAGAAAGAAAGAAAGAAAGAAAGAAGAAAGCAAGCAAGAAAGATCAGATTCCCTAAATTCAAAGATCATTCCAAAAATGGGATATAAAAAGAACCCAAAAAACAGGCAGATATTATGGAGAGAGGACTGAGAAGGAGGGAGAAAAGATTCAGAGGAAAGGAAACACAGCTGGCTTGGGGCCCACTTGTGTGCTGCGGCCCCAGAGAGCAAGGCGAGCTGCTCCCATTTCTTACATGGCTGCCTCCTGCACGCTTATTATGCCTGCCGCTTCTGTCACCACCACTACCATCGCGGCGTGGTGTGAAACATGCAGCACGAGACAAAAGAGGAGAAAGGGGAAGAACATTTGTTGCTATGGCTGAGATCCACCAGTATGTTCCCGCAAAACCTCCTGTGCATGGAGGGTGTGGGTCGCAGGGGCACTTGTGCATCGATGGATTCATCCACTCACGACTCAGCAGTCGTGAGGAGGTGGGCTGGCTGCAGGTGGCCACCGAAGGTGACTATCCCCCTTCCAGGCTAAGACAGGCTTTTCTGTCCCTTTCTATGATCTTTAAGAAGTGCCCTTCGTACTTATCAGTTAGATTAAACAGGGTTTTTGTTTTGTTTTGTTTTGTTTTTTTGAGTCTCTGTCTTTGTTTTTCTTTAGCTTTTGATCCACAGTGCAGTGTTAAGTTCCCACATGGGTTACGTTCCGGCCAGGAGTTAGTTTAGGACACTGTGTATTTGGAGAGACTTTGAGTTATGGTGACGCACCCTGACCGACCTACCTGTGCTCTTCATGTTCCACCCTCCCGTGGCTGTGGCGTGTGCTATGCCAAGGTGTGTAACTGTATTCCTTGAGGAGGAAGGGACTGTCCTTACCTCGTCTTACCAGACGTTTCCCATAGAGAGCATTAACATATGGTGGAAATAAATACTGAATTTTCCCCCTAGATTTATTATAGAATTCCACAATTACATAATTTTCATATATTGCTTCAATGTATGAATAATTAATAATGAATATTTAATAATTAATAATATGAATAATAATAATTTTTAAAAATCCAGGAATGCAAGGATAAAAATCTTTAGTTTTAAAACCACATGTATGGGACATTATAGGACAGAAATGGAGGTTTGGGTTCATATAAAATTAGGAAATATTTTACTAATTTTACAAGAGTTTGTCAACACTAAATCTAGGGAGAAATTTATTTCCTTATATATTTAATTTCTGTATCTAAAAGATGTTTTATTATATTTTCACTCATATTTGATTAATATAAATGAAAACTAGCATACATTTAAGCTAGCTTTTAAAATGAATATTTAAGGATTTATACATATAGAACAGCTACAAGTTACTCTAAATGACAAATATACTAAAGGACAAAGTGACATATGCTTATTTGAGTAGTGCTTTCGTCATATATTCACAGGTATATTTCTTCATCTGATACAACCTGGGGTAAGTAGCAATTAATTTTTAGTATTTATTTCTTGAAATATTAATTTTAATTATAGTGTAATAAAGCAATTAGATTTAGTAATTTCTGTTTACCATGAAGTATTGAAACTAAAATTATCTAATTCATTTTTATTAAGTTTGCTGGTATAATTTAGATATGCCTAATGATCACATTCTTCATAGGGAATTTGTACATTACATATCTTGGATCCTCTTCTCTCCCCCCATTCTCTTACCCTCCCTGAAACCCCACTTCCTGTCCATTTTTGCAGAGCTTTGTTTCCATTTTTTAATTCTTTTGTCATTTTTTTTCCTTTTTCCTTCCTTTCCCTAGCCTCACTCCTGAATTCCACTTTCTTTGGTACAATGTCTTCCTATTTCCCAACACTTTATTATATATTTTAGTTTTTATTTACTCTTCCAGTTTCTCACACCAGAAAGACACTGAAATACTTACACATGTGTGTGAAATGTATTATGCTTAAAAGCATGGTGTCCAAGCCCATCCATTTAGTTATATATGTGTCAAGTTTATGCTTCTTTGTGGCCGAGTAGTACTTCATTGTATAAAAAGGATCATTTTTATCCATTCATTGGTGGACATGTAGGCTGTTTCCAAGACTTAGATATTATCTGAAATGAATAGACACTTCTCAATTGAAGAAGTACCAATGACAAATAAATACATGAAAAAATAGTCAACATCACTGGTCATTTGAGAGGTGCAAATCAAAACAATGCTGAGATTCCATCTCACTTCAGAAAGAATGGCTATTATCACAAAGTCAGCCAATAACAAGTGCTGACAGGGTTGTAGGGAAAAAGAAATCCTTCTCCATTGTTGGTGGAGTGTAGCCTGGGGCCACCACTGGGAAAATCCAGTGGATTGTGTCCAGATATCCTCCAGGGGTTCCTGTGTCCAGGAATCAGTGTGGAGACTCCTTGAATAACTAGGGCTACAGGCCCCATTTAACCTAGCTATTCCCCTTCTTGATATCTTCCCCAACGAGTTAAAACCATCATAGCACAGCAATATATGCACAGCCATGTTTATAGCAATACAGCTTGTTGTAGCTAAATCTTGGAAAGTGTATAATTCAAAGTATAAGAAGTGAATCCAAATTTTGCTCATTGTAAATTGTAAAACTTATGAATTCTGTATTAATTACATTTCTTTCCTTACTGAGGCAAAATATCCAATACCCAAATTAAAGGGGAAAAGTTTTACTTAGCTCACAGTTTGTAGAGACTTCAGTCCATGGTGGATTGGTTTCCAGGTAAAGCAGCACATGGCAGCGGAGCATCAAGGAGGAGAACAGTTCCTCAAGGAAGAGAACAGTTCGTGGCCTCTAAAAGGTAGCAAGAACAATGAAGGAGAAGACAAACCTCTTTCTGTGCTTTAGACTGTATCCAGTCTACTAGGATGAGGGCGGTACCTATCCAAGCAGCAGGATAATTTAGTAATCACCCACCCTTAATTCTAGCACTCTCACTCCTAGCATTGCACTATGAATCAATCACACACTCTGGATCCAGCCACCACCACTAAAAAAGTTGCAGTGATGACCGCATGCAGCTTTGGGGGATATCTGGACACAAATCATAACATCATCTAACCATTTACGTGGCTAAATGTTATACCAAAATACTATTTGTTAACATCTATGCACTTACCAGATGGTGGATTATTGTTTGTACATATGTTAAATGCTTAGTGATAAAATACTTGTTTTTCCATGGATTATAATTTATAGTATTTTTGCAGATAGGTTAATTGCTGGCTCTTTTAGAGATTTGAAACATTCACAAAGGCCATTTATGAAGACTAGAAAAATTCGAAAAAATACTGAATATTATGTCAGTTGCTAATAAATGAGACTTGTATCATTCATAATCCCAGGATGTGCAATATATTTTTAAAATTATGAGAAAGTTCAAATTTTAAATGAACTTGTACCTGACTGGTGCCATTTTTCAGCTCAGAAATGACAGTAATCTAGGATCTATAGGAGTTTCACACCTGCTTTATCATTTTGGACAGGGATTGATGTTCCATCATATAGACACTTCAGGTACTTACACTGTCACTGTTGTATAATTTAAATGATCATTGTTTAAAATGATGAAAAAATGACACAGTAACAATCAGATAATGAACTTTATTATAATGTAAAAGATCCATCCATTAAATTGGATTAATGGAACCTAAGAAAACAATGTAAATGTGTTTTGTTCATCATTTCTTTCTTGGTTGACTAACTGACAATTGTATTTTGAGGTGTTTTATTTCTACATTTCTCTGCACTATTTTTCTGAAACTGTGACTGTGTCTTTATATTTATGAATATAGCATTATTTCACAATGAATGTTCACTGCGTGTGGTTATCCGTTTGGATATAAAAACACTGAATACTTTATACTTTTAAAATTTCATCAAGAAAATGTAAAATTTAGCTTTATGTATTAGTATATTGTATTAATTTGATAAAAATCTGTAACAACTTTTGAGGCTTTTCTAAAATTAGTCTATAGTTATAATTCCCTTTAATTTTAAAATATCATGCTCGTTGTTATTTTTATAAATGTGAATATTTTTAATTCTTTTCCCCTAAGACTTAAGACTTTTACAACCACGGCACTTTCCTTGGCAATGGGGAGAAAGAATCCTCCCTCATTTTGAGCAATTATATAGAAGAAGTAGCTACATTTTTTCTCATAATCAAACAGTTCCCTTAAATCCATGACACAAGTTTTGGCATACATTCAAGATGATTTGTATTTTGACATATTATAAAATTAAACAATTGATTGGTATTATAAATATTATTTGGATAAAATTAATATTTTAAGATAAAGGCAAGTATTTTTATATCTAATTAAAATATGACAAAGGAGAGAAAGACACAAAATATACAGGTTTCCAAAATTTAATGTTTTTCTTCAGAGCATAATAAAATTCACAGAGAAAAATGGCCCAGGTATAATCAATTCTATGACCAACTCTGGTTTGATATTTACTTCCATCAATGAAAAACTGAAGAGGTTTGATCCTGGGAAAACATTTCAAATATTATGTACTCAAAAATATTTGTATTGCTTTTGCCATCAGTTTTTACATCATCTTCAATCCCTGAAACAAAACGATAATAAATTTGTAGACCAGTGTTTTACCACTTTTATTTTCAAGATTTTTTTGTGTATGATTACATTGTGAATATTTTAAAATGGCAACTTGATTTTTTGCATGTTAAATACAATTCTATAAAGAAAGAAAGTCCAAAAGTGTCATTTATTGAAATAATGAACTAGCATGAAACAATGGATGCTAGGTTTTCTGAATTATTCCAAGGAGGCTTTCAAGAGATTGTTTTATACATGATACACGTATTGTTTTGAAGCCATAGTTGACATAAATGAAAAAAAAACCAAAATGAAATTGTAAATTGGCCTTTTGTAGATTGTAGAAAATTTAGAAAGACTGATAAAGACAATTCTTTCCAATTGTCACATATATAAATTAATTAAAGGTATGTTTTAGAATTACCTCCACTAAAGAGTTACTAGTGTAGAAGTCCTGTCATGTAAAATCAGTTTGGCTCTGAACTTTATTTGCTCCTTAAAGGAAACAGAAATATGAACACACGATATATCAGTCTTATAACTGTCAATTCCCGAGGTTTAAGAAAGTATATTTCAATGATCAGCTTGATATGGCAAACAACCTATTATTATCAGGGTTTAAAATGAGTCTGTCATTATTCTCAAAGATGATTTTAATTCATTTGCAATGGCATTTTGGAAATATTAATGAAAATCACAAAACATTAATTCCATGTTATTAGTAAATATAATTACATAGAAAATGTATCATTGGAAGAGAAATAAATACTTTTAATGAAAACACAATTTCTTGAGCAGTGTTTATTAGATTAAGGAGGGATATTGGTATGGCATGTTTACTTCCAGAAGTGCTGTTTATAGTTCCCTTTATGATCCTTTCGTGAAAATTAGAAACTACAGGTGTGATGAAAACCTCCACGGTTTTCATAGCACCACGATTCAGCTCCAAGAATACAACTTTGAATCAGAAGCATTATTTAAAAAGTAAAAGATATGGATTTTTCTGGTATTAGGATTATTATGAGACATTGGCATGAAGTGTATTATTACTTCTCAAGCATTAAAGTGGCCATTATTTCAGTCACAATGGAATAACTTTACAGCATGTTCCTAGAGTGATTTGTACTAGAAACAGAAGTTCTATCTGATAGAAACAATCATTTGAAAAATACTTGCTAAACCAAAAAAGGAAACTATAATATGTTCGTTTCTTCTCCATTATTTTCTACATAAGGAAACAGTCACAGCTGTGATTAACTAAGAAGTCAAGGCTGGTCATTAGTGAGGCCAAATGCTAACTCAATCTTTTCATTTTGCCTCCAATACTTTACCCTTTAAACTTTGAAATAATCAATTTTTCACTCTATCATTTTTATTAGCCATTGATTATCTCCTGCAAGTGTCCCTGGTAGTGAAGAACACTTTAATAATATTGAATTCAGTATAACAACATCCAGCTACACCTATGCTAAACCTTTGTCAACACAGAGAAGTCAGCCTCCTTTATGGACTTTAAATCAAGGGAAAACCTTATTTCTCATGATCTAGCATAATAGAAAGCATGATCAATTCTTAATTCATTAGCATTTATCAATTCATTATTAATAAAACTTCAACACAGACTAAACTGAGTGTCTCTTTATTGGGCTAGGTTTCAATGGTGAAATACATACCTTTTCTCGAAAAATGTCTTATGATAATATGTTATTATTTAGAAACATCAAGCTTTTCTAAATTGGGTCACTCTGCTGTCAGCATGCTCCTGATAAGACTGCAGTAAAGAAAAATGACTTAGAATTCAGCCATATTCACTTTAACTAGGGGATCAAATTGAAATAAGTTTTTGACATGCAAATAAAAATAATCCAATTCCCAAATCAAGATACTCAGCATTTAGCATCTCATTCTGGTAATGAGATTAGCTTATTCTGGAATACATCTTCTTGACTTTTACATGCAAATATAAGTATCTCCATGTTTTTATGTGTCACAGCACACTACCCAGATGCTGACATTGAGAATAAGCAGGGAGGATATTCAAAAAACTGTAATGGGTTATATTTAATAACTACAGACTGTATGGGGCATTCCCTTATTAAATATTTACCATCTGCTACAAAACCAGATGGCCCAAGTTGATTTTTTGATAATATGGTTCACAGACATGTAATCACTTTCCTCTTTGTAAAAAGTATAATAAAAGAGAAAACTCTTTGTACTCAGTGTATTCGTCAAGATTTTAACGATTAAATGCTAAGTTTTTAGAAGCTAAAATGATTATGGTTATTTTTCATTATTTTTTCAAAAAGCTAAAAATTCTTTGAAGAAGATCTACTAAGTAAAAATGCCAATTTTTGTAACACTTAGAAATCATCTAATTTTGTTAAATAATGAACACTTAGATACTATTATAGTTCATTGAAAATACTTGGAACCTAGAAAATTGTGTCTTTTTTAACTCACCAACTCAGTAAGGAAAAGAAAAGCACAATTTTCTTGTTTTGCTTATCATTTGGGACTAGTGGATAAAAGAGGTGAATAGCATATGATTCTGAGAATGGTGTAGCATAACAAACAGGAATCCTTTACTTTAAGAATATTAAAATTCATTTTTCTTGCATAGAAATAATTAATTTTTCATTGCAATTTTGAGTAATACATAATAATATGTGCAAATAATTTTTAATGGTCTACTCAGTACTAAACTTATATGAACTGTAAATAAAAAACAAATGACATGATATTTGGTCAGATCATTGTAACAGTCATAGTTTCTTAATTGTATGACTCATAAATCTAAAAAAAATTGATAGATATCAAGTATGCAATAGAAATGAATAATAGAAGACACTTGAGACACTTCTTTTACTTCCACCAGTTATAGTCTTTATTCCTCCATTGGTACTTATAGCATGATGTCGTGGTATAAATGAGCATTTACAAAATTCAATTTTGTTTGTAAGTATCTGTTATAGTTTGTGTTTAGCTGTCACACCAAAGCCTGATGCAGTTACAGGTGGAATTTTTCAGAAGTGGCTGGATATAGAGTGTGAGAAGCTAGAATTGATTCATGGTTCAATGCTATGAAAAAGGGGACTAGAATTGAAGGTGTGAGTACTGCTCATCCTAAGTGGCTTGGATAAGATACAGGGATAGAAAGAGCTGTGGTCATCATTCTCTTGCTTTCTTTGTTACATTTTGCCTGACATGTTCTGTTCTTCTCTGCAATGCCTGTCTGCCGTACTACTCTCCCTTGGAGCCACCCGATTAGGGACTAAAACCTCTACAAACTGTAAGCTAAATTACCTTCCTGTCTTGGGTGTCGAGTATTTTGCCTCAGGAATGAGAAGAATAACTAAGACAGAATTTGGTACCAGAGAAGTGGGTATCAGAGAAGTGGGTTCATTGCTGTGATTATGCCTGACTATGAGTTTTAGGAGCCTTTGGAGCTGGTTTGCAGGGAGAATTTGGGAAGTTTCAGAGATGCTGGCTAAAGAAGTAGACCTAGAAAGCCTTAAGTGCTACTCAATGGTAGGTTCTATTCAGAGCTCAGAAGACCAGAATGCTGATAGAAATGCTTCCATTACAGACAAGACTCAGGAGTTTTCTGTGGGAAGAAGAATTGCATCAGCTGCTGCAGTCCCCACGATGTGCTTTATGCCTTGGCAGAAAGCTTGTCTGCATTTTGCTCATGTCACTTTGTGTGGGTCTGAGATTAAGGGCAGTGGGCTAATTAATCTTACAGAAAAATATTTCAAAGCAGTCTAAGGGTCTTTGGGGGTCTTTTAGCCAGATTTATGGCAAAGATGCCAGAAGAATGATTAAAAATGTTGTGAGTTTGGCAAGAAAGAAAGTTCCAGTAAATATGTGAACTGCAAAGGTGAAATAGAGGAGAAACTGGTTATGAAAAGACTAGCAAGGAAAAGCTAGGTATTGCAGAAGAAGACAACAGAAGAGATGGCCTGAGGGCATCACAAGAATCAGCAAGACTCCACCGTCTTTAGCCTCAAAATTGCAAAAGTGAAAGAATTTGCTGTGAGAAGGGAGCCCTAGAGCACCAGGTTCCAGAGTGATGGTGGTCTAGTGCTCATATCTTCTACTTTGAGTAACTATTTTAAAGATAGCAATATGCAATATATTCACTTTTGTTTTTCTCCTATTCTTTTGTTGTGAAATTTTGTTTTACCTTTTTTCCATAGAAAATGTAAATAAAAAATAAGAAGCAGATGCACTCTGAAGAAACATAATGCTAACAGTGTAGTGGATCATGTTTGCAGACAAATAATTGATTGTCTTGTAGAAGGACAGTCAACATTGTTTAAAGGCTCACATAGTCTAGAGGCCACATGGTGACCTCTACACTATGAATTATATTTTGTTTTTTTTCCCCAGGAATCAAACTTGGGGCATCATGCTTGCCAGGCAGGTGCTGTGCCACTGAGCTACATCCCCAGTCCTAAATTATTGTTTTAAAATATACTAAATTCATAAAGTTGGGGGACATATGACTAATAATGGAAAAAAATGAGTTCATAGAAATATAGTGAGAAGTGACATATATATATAGTAATAATTAGAGAAGGACTTTAAATAGCTATTAAAAATCTATACAGTTAAAATATAATATAGTGACTAGAGTTAAATCCAAGGAAATGAAAAGGACAGATATCAGTGGGGAAAAAAACAGGTAATTTGATAAAAAGAAAAAAATGATTATTTTTAGTTGGTAGAAGCATAATGAGTATTTATTAATTTTGGAAAAACACTATGGTGACATATCTTGGTATCTTAGGTATACATATATATATATATATATATATATATATATATATATATATATACTCATTCATTGTAGTGACGGAATACTTAGGCTTAAACTTTTTCTTGGCCTCTTTAATTGTTTCATGTCCAGGTCACTTATCCTGTATCTGTGTCCCTGAGAGTGGCTGGCTTATCTTGCCCCTTAAAAATGCATGATTTTATAATGCAAATCATTTTTATTATGTTCATCTTCATTAAATTTAACACAGTTCCAAGTTTATGACAAAGTTATGAAGAATATAATTTATGAAACTTCTATGCAAAATCTTCATAAATATGATACAAAATGTCTACGTAGAGGTTTAGGAAGACCTACACATGTAGTGCAACCTCAGTTCACAACTTAATTCTTTCCACAACTCTGGTCACAAACCAAATTGGATGGGAACCAAATCAAATTTCCCCATAAGGTCAATATGGAAACTAACCATAGAATTTGATTTGGTTTTCATCCAATTCAGTTGTGACCAGAATCATGGAAAGAATTAAGTTCATGAACCAAGGTACCACTACACACATGTATGTACACCTGGGTAAAAATACATTTCCACAAAGTTATTAAGACAAAATTTAAAGTAATCATTTTAGATTAATGCTGTATCACTTATATGCAAAACAATGCATTTAAGTGGGAAAATATGTTGCCTTATATCCATGTTGATTTATTTGAATATAACATGTATGCTAATATAATTAATCCTATTATTTGGGGCTTTTGCCAAATTAGTTAAAAATATCAGTAATGTGTTATATGCTGAAGATAGTACTTTCTCATTCAGGAAAATTTAAGTGATGCACCATTACGTGAAGTGTCGCTCATTTTATACGATCCATCAAAAAGCTATTGCCTGGAATGTAACTTCTCACTTTCTCTTTGCAAAGAAAAAACATGGAAATCTACATGTGCCAAGTCTTGCATTAAGAATATGAATTATGTGACAGGAGCTGTAATTATGTTCCAGGGGCTGCATATTCTGGCAAGCACTTTACATCAACCTGGATCTGCCCGACGTAAGAATAGGCATGTTTATATTCTCTATGTTGAATACTGATAATATAATATTTATAGTGTGAAAGGCATGCTTTTATTCTGGTGTACATTATATTTATTAATTACATTTGCATGCAGGGGAGGATACTAAGTTTGATGTGTGTGGTTGATCCCCGTCTGAACACACTGCCTCTATGCTCCTCTTGGTACTTTATGTGCCAAGGCTGCTGCTTACCCACATTTCCTCTCACCATTCTCAAACCTTTCTAAAGCATTTGGAGATAAATTCATTTTCACACCTTGTCACACTAAAAAAATCACCCCAGAAGTTCACCTTTTAGGTTAACACAAGGTATACACATTGTCTTTTTTCTTGCCACTATTTTTATCATATCTTTTAAGCATAATTGAGAAATAAGAGAAGAACACCAAAATTTCAAATCAGGCTTTACTAGTAAAATAGGTGCCCTGTGTTATATTTGCTTAGCATGCATACTTTTAGTGAGGTGTGGGCTATTTTGAGATGCTCGTTTTGTTAAGGGTGTTCTTATCTGAATGTGATCACTTTCCAGTTTTCTCTGTAGCACACGTGTATTCACAGCTGCTGTGTGTAATTCGCGCGGATGGGAAAGAGCTTCACAGACTACTCAGATTCACGAACACACACAGAGGTATTTTGAAGTTCAGAGTTTCTAAATCTGTGCTTCACAGTAGCTAGAACTTGGAATGTTATTAATTTCTGTACAAAATCCAGAACTGTGGTTAAAGTGTATATGGAATACTCGATCATGGGCAAAAGTTAATGCTTTTCTTTATTTTGGACCATTTCTGACTATGAATATGCATGGTGTGAAGCCAGAGAATGCTCCATGCAGATTTCCCAGAAGTAAAAATTTCATTTTAAGCCAGGATAAGCTAAAATCTTCATTTTAAACCAGGGTAAGCAGTTCAGTTAAAATTAATTCTTAAGTATACTCTGCTAATAATAGTAGATATGAAGACATTTATTTTATAGTCTAGGTTAATTAAATTTATATGATTCAATTATTTTTCTTGACATTATTCTTCAAATTCTGATAACATGAAACTTCTCATAACATGCACCTATATACCAAACATTACAAGTAATATAAGATTTTCAGAAAAAATAAAACAAAATTTATTATCTTAGATTTTTCATCTGCTATTTATCAAAGTAGGTTTCACATTCAAGGTACTTATGAGACAATCTTAGTGAAAGATATTTTGTGAATTTTTTTAGCCTTTTGTAGGTGTTCTACAATTCTTTCTTGTATTTGCCCTTAGCCAGGGCATGATAAAATATGATTTTTCTTTTTCTATAGAAAAAGCTACCTTTTCTATTTGCCTTTTATAATTAATTTTAAGTAAAACTTAACCTGTTTACCCCCCAAATGCATTGGGGAAAAAATAGATTGTGAATAAAAACAAACTGTGACTTTTGGTAAATGCTTATCTCAACAGTTGGCTGTGGATGTGCATAGGTGTGCACGCAGAAACTTACTAGTCTGAAGCTCTTGGTCTGTAATGAGCATAATACAGAATTTGCTAAAGTTGAGCATTCACTTTTCCACCAAGTCATATTATTAAATTTAGCAAGCTTCCTGCCCCTTGGTCCATAATTTTTTGTTTATAGAGTCTATAGAAAAAATAATGTTACATATTACTAACCAAACTATTTGAAGTCAACAAAAAACATGTAGGCCCAGTGTCTTCTATGGTATCATGAATGACTGAAGGGATATTATGATAAATTCTCTGTGGAATATTGAAGGCAATCAAAGAACATTTAGTATTTGTTAAATGGCTTACTGAGTGAATGATTAAACCAATTTTGCTAGGTTTGAACGTTATTAGCACAAAGGACAGATCTTCGTCACTCCTGGTGTAGCTCTCCTAGGGAAGAATTTAGGAGTGGGTTCAGATGCAGATATGTGACTAGGAGAGCATGATTATGGATCCATCCCGTGCTTTCAAACATATGTGAGCCCACTCCTTCTGGGCTGTTCACATAACAGTATCTCTATGAACTTTATTATTTTGAAAGCATGAGAAATAGAAAGTTGGTCTGTAAGAGAACATGCTGAAACAATGTAGAGATTGTACTGCAAGTTTATGCATACTGCAGGAGCAAAATCAGGGGCGTGTCCCTGGATAAGTTATTCACAGTTCAAATGAGAGATAAGAAAATACAAACAGGAAAATTTTGGGATTCTAAATTTAATGATGCCTATGAATTACAAAGAGCATGGGTATAATAATTTAGTGTCAGAATGATTGAGATGATATTTCTGGCACTGTAGGAACTCCTGTGTAAGTCCAGGGGCATGAGCTATTGATCATGCCGTCAGACACACCTGCTCTCCACCATTTATGAATGTAACTATCACACTCTATCTTCAGATCATCCTTTTATTGTTACTGAAATTCCATCTCCAATTTCTGTTCACTAAAAATAATCTTTCGTACCACAGAGGAAAAAAGCATTTTAAAACATGCTTGCACGTCTTCAAATTCAGAACTAAATTTTAAAAATCTCTTTCCTTAAATCCCAATTTTCACCTGATTTAAGATAAATTCCTTATACAGTGATTCTCCATCTCTTTTAACATTCAGTAACAATAGAGCAAACTGAGTTCCACACTTGGGTGAAGCAGTAGAATCAGAAGGTGAGCTGGTTGCCTAGCAACCTCACCTGTGAGTAATTAAGCATCTCTTGAGAATTTTTGGATTCGGCTTCAAATTCTTGGCCTTATTACAAATAACTGTTTGAACTGGCTGGATTTTGCTGAGGTATTACACGAAAAATGGTACTGGTCAAGATAAGTAACTGGGTAAGAAAAAGATCTCATCAATAAAAATCATCTATTGATGAGGTTTACATATCATTCTTTTCTTTGCAGTGAGTTTAAGGCACATGAAAGGATATGTGAAGATTCTGTGATGGTCACATATGAAAATCCACATTTCTTTCTTGTGAGTCAAAATATACAGTAAGATTGTTTTCTGATTTCTAGCCATCGTGTTTTCTTATGCTCTAGGTCACTGCTGTCCGTGCATAGACATGTCTGGGCCAGCTACTCCACTGCACTGTCAAGATAGCTATGAACAAGAAAGACAGATACGCATTTGGAATGAATGTAGGGCACTAATTAAAAATCTATCTATATCTGAAGTCTTACAAAATATTCTAAGGCAAAAGAATTGTGCTGTCAAGGATCTTCTTTGGAATATCTCTTTTAGAGAGGTGATATTGCCACGAACAGGCCCCCTCTGAAACGTGCCAGCAGTCAAAGTGTGAGTGCTCTTAATTTATACAACATGCTTAGAATATTCAAGACAGACCTGTGTATGGCTTACGAGGCTGCACATATTACTAGTTCAAGCTGTGTGATTTATGTAAAATCTCCATGAAAAGTAATAACAACTTTACTGAAGAAATAACAACTGAAAAATAACAGCTCTGCTGTATTATAATGTTTATAGCTTTGTAGTTAAACTGTTATGAGGTAAGGGTTAAACTGATCAACCAGCTTCATCAAATAAAGAATAAAACAAGGTGAAGATATTGTAGCTGGAAATCTTATCAGAAAAAGCTATAATTAGAGAGATGTAGAATGCCTTATTTTATATAACAAAGATGCAACACTGGATGATAAAGACATATGAATCTACAGAGAACAAAAGCCCCACTGTTTGTTTTACAAAAGAAATTATGAACTTCAGTTAGGAACTCACTATGAAATTATAAAGTCACTATGTAGCCCAGACTGGCCTAAGGTACTTAAATGAAAAATCAAGCATAATTGTCAATTTTAATAAATAAAAAATATACTTATTACTTTAAAGAAATACAATGATGTCTTAGAGGGAACAAGATGGATGAGCTGATGTGTGCATTTTTTAGAGAAAAAATTCAGTAGTAAAAATAATCAGTATCCACTAAATCTTGGAAAATTTTCAATCATGGAAAGTGAAATGGTTTGGAAAGAAATGAAACATGTCCTCCTCTTTAGAAGCAACCTGTCCCCAGGCTATAGGTGTCAGCAATAGTTATGTTACTAAGGAAACTGACAAAATTTAAGGGCAACCTGATTATTTACAAGAGACTTTTGGTGGTTTCCATGACAGATGTCTCTTGGGAGAGACTCAGAGCTCAAACATTTCAAATTCCACACAGACTGAGGGAACCAACACACTAAGATCGAATCAAGCACCAACAATATTAAAATCAGTTACTGTGCATTTAAACCATTTTTCTACTAGTTTTGATATGCAGGCAATGCAAACATTACTTTGCAAAGAAAAATTACTATTTTAGATAAAAAAGGGAACTTGAAGAAAGGGTATGTCTTTGAAGTCAGCTTTAATATATACCTCATATTTATTAATTTTGTGAT
This sequence comes from Dolichotis patagonum, assembly GCA_004027295.1. NCBI lineage: Eukaryota > Metazoa > Chordata > Mammalia > Rodentia > Caviidae > Dolichotis > Dolichotis patagonum. Next base: position 20,285 of record PVJX010001039.1, on the reverse strand, counting down.
TTGGAATAATTTTTAAACTTGTAAGTTTGAATATTACAATTTACAAATTTTTAGTTTGGCACTGCAATACATTTTTCATGGACTTGTGATCTCCCTCTTTTAGATATCCCTCTGAAGATTAAATAACAGAAGAAAACATCTGATGCCTGAGACTGGAAAAGTTTACAACTTTGAAAGAAAACAGAAAAGTAGCTAAAAAAAAAAAGGAGGAACAGGTTGAAAAGTAGTGGAAGAGGGCTGGGGAGACAGGGTTGGCCCCTGACCTGTGGTCAGGAATATTTTCTGAGAGCTGAAGGATGTTTTATCATCAGCTTTTTCGTTCCTGTGACTAAACACTGTTCATCATACAGTGGCCACGAAGCAGGGAGAGAAGGGAGGAGCTGGGGATGAGAATGCAGTTGTCCCAAATGTGTGCTCAGGGTCCTGCTCCAACTTACCAACCCCCATTTCCCAGTTTTAAACTTTTGAAAGACATTTGAAATTACTCCATTCCTGTCCCCCAGAAGCCTCATGTCTGGCTCATTATGAAAAATGCATTTAGTTCATCTCTAAGGGTCACAAAATTCTTAACTATTCCTGCAGTGATGCAAATCCCAAGTCCAAAATATCTTCTGAGTCCCATTCAAATGTTTCCTTTGTCTTTGTGTTACTTTTTCCTAAGGTAATCTTTCCAAAATGACCCTCTTGCATCTGGGGTTCCATCGTACTGTTCCACTTCCCCGGAATCATCAATTGACTCATCTGGTGACTAAACTATGACTTAAGCTGAGGTCTAAGTAAATCCTTTTCACAAAACCTGGGCCGATACATCTTGTAACTTGAAGATTTTTCAAAATGAATCTGTCTTAAAATACTCTAGCTTCTAGATATGACATGAACTGTGATATTGCTCATTAAGTAAATAAACCCTTGACAACCTCAATTCTTTTGCTTTCATATCAATTTTTAAGCCTGAGTGGGAAATTTGATAGCTAATTCCAAGCAGAGTTCAAACAAATAAAAGTATGGCTTATATAAATAGTTCGTCCATATTGCATAAAGCAGTTAAGTCAAGTAATGCCCTTGGAAATAAGCATGCATTTTCCTGCAAGGAGGCAACTTAAACATTCATAGTATCTTCACTAGAGTTTTGTTTTGTTTTGCTTTATTTGTTTGTTTTTTGAGGCAGGGTCTCACTATGTAGCCCAACCTGGCCTTACAATCATAGCAATCCTCCTGCCTCAGACTCCTGAGTGTTGAGCTTGCTGGCATGTACTTGTACCCAGCTCTTCACTAGATGTTTTTAAGATAGTTCTTAAATGATTTCTCAGTAACATTTAATGTTAAATATAATGTTAACATTATAAACGCTATCCTTACATGAAAAAATTTTACTAGTGAGAAACAAAATGATTGGGTAACATTTAAACTATAATGAATATACCGATTAAATCTTAATTAAAATATATAAAACCTTGCTGAGTCAGGATTAAAAGTCTTCACTAAAAGTAGACGCATTTTGATTGAGGAGTAAGGATATTACATACCCCCAGGATGCTAGATCTTCACTTCTGACTTACATCTTCTATAGAGTGCTTTGAAATGTGTTTGGCCACTAGTTTCATGCCTGCATTGCAGTGAAGCACAAACTCGTGGGGTTAGCACAGCTTCAAGAATTGTACAAAGTCTAAGGCTGATAAACCCAATTCATTTAGGAACCCATAGGTGCTTTGCTATGCTTCCTAGCTGTGAGCAACAGAAAGCTGTGAAAAGGCATACCTATAGTTCGTGTGATTCTTAACATTTTCTGGATGGGTTTGGAAGGAAACAGAGAAGTTCCTCTTGGTTGTGAAAACGGGTCACTTTTCTCATCATCTGGTATTTTCTTATCTTTCACATGCATTTTGTGTAATTTTACCTCAAAATGCATTAGAGAAACATGTTTAAATTTGGATGTTTCTTTGCCAGAAATAACTTGGAGGCATTTCAGAGTAGCTTATGACAGTCTCATACACATTTCTGTGCTGAAAATATGATGCTCTTTGCAAAGGAAACTTTCTGGTCCATACTTCAACATGGGAAATAATAGGTCAAGAAACTACTGTGATAAGCATTTGTGTGAGTGTGCTTTGTTACCTATTGTGAACATAGCTTCTGTAAGTGTGTCTGTTCAGAAAGACACTGTTCACGCTTGGCCCACAATCTGTACAGGAAGCATTAGCTAGGGTAAAATATGGTATCAATCATAATTGCTTCTAAGGATAATAAGGACAATTATTTTGAAACTTTTAAAATATTTTTAGGTTGTGAAAATTTATTTTTAAGGACAGGTTCTTCTACTCCTCTTAATTTTAATTCCATATTCAGTCATGGATAATTGGTATTGTTTTCTTTAGTAGTTTGTGGTTTTCAGAGCTTTATTTCTCATTGCAAAATAGTTTGCCAGGTGGCGTGGACTGGTCCAGTGCTTCTCCACATCTGAAGATTATCTCTAGATGTGCGGAAAGGGCAGCACCCCAAGGTAAAGGACAGCTGGACAATGCTGCATGGGCCCTTTCCTGTACCTCAAAGAAACAGGAGATACTCCTGCACCTCGGCCGAGCGCTCACCTTTCCCCAGGGTCCTGCAGACTGGGTAAGCTGCTGCCTCCTGTGAACCCCGAGATTCTCGCAAGGCTAAGATGTGAAAATGGTAGCTGTCCTGAGACTGGGGGACAGGCACTCAGAAATCCAACTTCTATGGTCTTGCCGGCAACCTGTGAATAATAAATATGTCCCGCGGTATGTGGGTCTCTGGTATGTGGGGGTTCCTTCTTGCCAGGTTCAGACAAGCTGGCAATCAGTGCACAGTGAAACTGCTTTACACCTATGAGCTCTACTTAAATATTACTCATGCTAATCACTGAAGTTCCATGTCAGGAAGCCAAGCATGCTGATGCAAGGCCTACAACCACTACAAAGTCCAACATAACACCATTCCGGCTATGAGGGGAGAGACAGAGACAGAGACAGAGACAGAGACAGAGACAGCTTGAGAATGAATCCAGATATTTACAGGTATAATTCTACTGGACACACCCACACACCCACACATGAATTCTCTATTGAATTTCTGCTACTTTCCCATAGAAATGAAGTGTCCTGCTCTGGGCAACCACTTCTCAAGTACACTGCGTAGTTATTGGGCTTAAAAATTTTGCTTTCTCTTTTTTTTCCGTCCTAACCCATCCTTCCTTTTTCCTTATCCTACCTGCCCTATTTAGTGGACAATAATCTCATTTCATAAGTTTTCAGTAGTCTCACCTTGAAGCTCTTAACAAGAAAGGGCTGAGGGTATGTATCAGTCACAGAGCACTTGCCTAGTATACAAAAGGCCTTGTTCTCCATCTCTGCAGGAGAGACAGAGAGAGGGAGTGGAGGGAGGGAGAGAGACAGAGAGACAGAGAGACAGAGGGACAGAGAGACAGACAGAGAGAGAGAGAAAGAGAGACACAGAGAGAGACACTGACAGAGACAGAGACAAAGACCCTTAAAAGAGTGCCATTAGCACAAAATTCACACACAAGTTCTTAAATCTAAATTCACACAAATCCTTAAATCTAATTAATAAAAATGCTACAAAAAAAGATAAACTCAAGGCTTTTATAGAAAAGTGGATGCAACTAGAAATCATTATTATAAGCAAAATAAATCAGACTTGCTCTGTAAGTATCATATTGTCTCCCTTATGTAAGAAATTGAAAGAGTAAATAAGATACAAAATGTGCAATAGATACTGTGAAAAAGAAAGAAACTGCTCAAAGGAAAAGCCAACTGGCATGGGGAGAGGAAAAAAGAAGGAAGGAAAAACATATATATAGTCACTAGAGGGCTAAGATAATTGTACTGCTCATTCCCTTAGTTTGTTGAAAGGAACAATTTGTGCATGTATTGTTTGATCAGTTTTACAAGCCTATATCTGGCAATCTGAGCAACTATTTTGAAGACAACAATATGCAATATAATAACCATTGTTAATTTCCTTTCATCCTGTTTTGAAATTCTGTATCATTTTTATTGTTTTTTAAATTCTCTTTAAAATAAAAAATGCAAACAAAATAAAATAAAATAATGCTACTTTGTGAAAATAACCGTTTTGCAAATGTGTGGAACCTGTTACCTAATAATTTGTACATAATCTCCATATACTTTAAATTCGTGTTAAAATATTTCCTCATTCTGTGAGTTTCCCTTTCACTGTGTTGGTGATTTATTTTGATGTGCTGTCATTAAGAAATCAGCCAATAACAAATTCCAGCATGGCTGTGGGGAAAAAGGAACCCTTCTCCACTGCTGGTGGGAGTAAAGACTGATGCAGCCACTGTGGAAATCAATGTGGAGATTCCAAAAAAATCTAAGATTGGAAGTTCCATTCCATCCAGCTATTCCACTTCTGGGTATTTTCCCAGAAGAATTGAAAACATCATACCACAGTGGTATGTGTGCACCATTGTTTAAAGCAGCACAAATTGCAATAGCTAAATCTTAGAAACAACTCAAATGCCCACAAGTATGGAATGGATAAAAAGAGATGTGATATTTTGTACAATGGAGTACTAATTAGTTATAAAGAAGGACACCTGAGGCTTTTATAGGTAAATGGATACAACGTGAGACCATACTCATAAGTGAAATAAATCATACTTACAAGTGTAAATATTTATTGCCTCCTTAGTATGAAAAAAACTGAAAGAGTAATTATGATCCAAAATGTATAATAGACATTATGAAAATGAGAGGGAAAGAAAATGCTTGAAAGGAAAAAAAAACTGTGATGGGGAAAGGAGAAAAGCAAGAGGGGAAATCATTATATATATATATATATATATATATCCACACATAAGATAATTATATTACTAATTTCTGTTAGTTCATCAAAAAGAACAGTTTATGCCTTCATTGTTTGATCATTTTTATGCCTAAATTTTATAATCTGAGCAACTGCTTTGAAGATAACAATATGTAATATATTAACTAGTATTAATTTTCTATTATTTTGTTTTGAAACTCCATATTTTTGGTTGTTTTGCTTTTAAAATTGAAAGAGAGTGAAAAATGAAAGAAAAGACATTGATTAATTAATGTCGATATTCTATCATTCATTTTGAAGTTTCTATCAGCTCTGAGTTTAGTTAGTATAAATTGTAAGTCTGGTTGTCCTCACCTTCCTATGGAGAATTAAGAAGGGGGCACCATAGAAGCAGAGGAGGGCTGTGTCACTAAAGGTTAGAAACAATAGTACTAGGCAGCGTAGGCAGGTGTGATGAGTATCAAGATATAGTTAGATAAAAGAATAAACACTGACATTCTTCAGCACAGTAGGCTGATTATAATTAATGAAAATATACCATAAATTTTATACATGCGTAGAATATTTAGAAGAGAAATGTTTGAAGATTGTCAACACAAATAAATGACACATGTCCTAGAGGAAAATATTAGTTACCTTGTTTAATCTATGTACATTGCATTCATGTAGCAAATTATCATTGATACCCCATAAATATGTGTAATTACTATGTGTCAATTAAAAATAAAGAACGACTTAAATAGACTAATTCTGAAAATAGATGAACCTATTTAAAATGCTGGAAGACAACCATTACAAATAGGGAGTTCCAGAAATAAAATTATGGGTCTACAAACACATCGACAAGACTGGATTGGAGCAAAGTGAGCATTCATTGTCTGCAGAGAAATAAGGAGTTGCAAGTTTATTCTCTGTTACTTTGAACATTAAGGTTTATTTTGAATGAGCTTTGAAACATAATCAACTGAATTAATGTTTAATATTAATTTGTCTTTTCATATAGTTGTTGGAAAATTAATTTATCATCATCATTAATCAAGATAAGTTAGAATAATTACTAATATAACAGGCAACATGGTTTCTCTTTTAAATATGCCTGTTCCAGAACACATATGCTTTTAGTATATTTATACCACTAAATCTTCTCTTTTGCCTTTTTCCAATCTAGTATGAAACATTCACTTATAACTAGCTTGGTTTGAGTGTTTTCAGTCAATGTCACTTTCTTTTAATACAGTACACACTGATTAAAATAAAGTGCTTCTTGCCATTTAGGTTCAAAAGAAGCCATGGTTTATTCTACTATATTTTACAAGGACACTTGTCTAGGTGTTCAGGTGTAAACTTCAGTTTTTCAAGTTTTTAAAAACCATGCATCCAGACTGTAAATTACAGAACAAAACTCTTTCAATTGGATAGTTATAGACTTTTTTTTTCATAATAGTTTTAAGAGTATTTGAGCAAAGATACAGACACATCCAATTTAAATATGGCTACTTAGTTTGCTTTCTTTCTTTCTTTCTTTCTTTCTTTCTTTCTTTCTTCTTTCTTTCATTTCTGCAGTCAACGACACTGCTCTTGCCCTTCCTTTTTGTTTGTTGTTTGTTTGTGTGTTTGTTGAGACATGGGCTCACTGTTCAACCTATCTGGCCTCAAACTCATGATAATCCTCCTGCTTCCGCCTCTCCAGCACTGGATTTACAGGCCTGTACCACCACACCTGATTCTGACCTTGTCTTTTCAATGTCAAGGTATGGCTTGATATTTTAGTAATCAAAATACATAAAAATAACAAAACAGTAGTGGTCAAGGTGTCCACATGCTCTACCATGTCTTATCTATCTATCTATCGATCTATCTATCTATCTACATATCTATGTAGAGGGAGATGGACAGTGAGCGATAGAAACCCTTAACATGGGTAGTGGAAATGGAAATTATTAGAGCTATTATGCAAATAAGGTGGAGCATCCCCCCAGAATTCTGACTTAGCAATCCCATTACTATATGCGTATGCAAAGGAAGTGGTGCTAGTATGTCAGAAAGAAAGCTCCTCCTGGGCTTGTTACATCACTGTTCATAATGTATGAAAATATTGGAAACAACCTTTGTGTCCACTGCTCAGTGAATGGATAAAGAAAGTGTCACATAAACCCGCTGTTCAGCCATGCACAGTGGGCAAGCCCTGTCACTTGGGATAATACACAATCGGAGAGGAATGTATCGTGAGGTATGACAGACATAGCCAGACAAGCACTGTGTGACTGTGATGTCAAGCATATGCGGAAACAAAACGAAGCTGATCTCTTAGACACGGAGACTCGAAGAGCTCTCACCAGACCCTGGGGAGCACAGGGGAAAGATGGGAAGGGTCCCTCAGTGGGTGCGGGGCTGCAGTTAGAAGAGCAGGAAGGTCACTTGTGCTCTTCCTCACTAGGCTGATTATTGATGATAACAATCAAAATCAACTTTCAGTGACTGAAAGCATGTGGAAGGGTTTTCTCATAAAGAAATGGTAAATGTTAGAGAAAATAGATATGTTTGACTGAACTTAAACATTACACAGTGCATACAGGTATTGAAAATACTGATAAATTATCAATATGTACATCTTTTATGTTTTTATATTTTGGTTTAAGTAAGCTTAATTTACATAAAATAAATAGATTACAGCTTTAAAAACTAAAATTAAAATCATCAATTACTGTATTTTCTAGTAGTCACTGTTCTAGTTTTATTTTCCAAGGAATTCAGGTTGTTAAATACCAGCTATTTCTTCAAATTAATTTTTAAATTATGACTACTTAAATATAAACTGGAAAGCCAACTTGATATAAAATCATTGAAACTGATAAAAGTAATGCAAAAACTATGAAGTTTTAAATTTGTACTCATCTGTCAATAATTTCAAACTATAGCTTAATTCCAGAGATTTCTTTGGAGTCTCAAGGATACATCTATTAATAGATATATTGTATGAACTGAAAAATAAATTTCTGAGCAAATAATGTGCGGCGGCACCATTTGTACCTTATGATTTTAAACTCTTGCTTATTATTTACAGTAACCGTTCATAACTTTAACTCGTTTTAAGGGATGATCTCTCTCACTATATTGCATATCTCACAGCTGCAGACCCAGTCAGTCATTCCTGAGTCCACAGACATCATTTCAGGAGAAGGACACTTGGCCTAAATAGACTCACTCAGATTTTTTTCAGTACATTTTTGATATCTTCGTCTGTGATTACCATTTGCATATAGTCAGTTATATCGTCTTCCATTAATGGAACCTGGTAAGTAAACTGAGGAAAACAGATCCAAGTGGATGTACAGGAAAGAGCATCCTGAAGATGGGGACACTGGGTCTAGTCACTTGGGTCTAAAAGTGACTGTAGCTTGATGTCTTTGAATGTGCCAGCTGCCTGGATTAATTAATTATGTGTAAAGTTGGGGTCCTTGGAAACTAAGAAAATATTTTAATGTTATTCATTGCTCATTATTATCCATAATTTTCTGATTCATTCTTCATTAATACCGAGATATAATATTGTCATTCACTTTATTTATTCATTTATGTGTTTACTGCTTGTTTAACCTAGGAAAATGTGAATATCACTTCCCCCGTCACTGGGACACAATATCTGACACTTAAACTTGAAAGAGAGGTTCAATGTGGCTGATGGCCTCTGAGAATCCAGTCCATGGGCAGCAGGCTCCATGGGAGAAGTGTACAGCTGAAAGGCATGAGAGAGCTGTGATGTTCGGTTCAGAACAGCCAGGAAACACAGCAGGGACCCAGTGTCAGAGAGGAAGATCCAGGCACAGTGCCCAAGGCCGGGTCTCCCCGCGCTCCCCCACGCTACAAGCCTCACCCAGAAATGTGCGGTATTATCCCTCTCTGGGTCTCCTAAACTACTCAGGTTTACACACTGAAGCTTAACTGCCACGACAGCCTCTCCAAACAATGAGGCTCCACCACCACTCACAATTTCTCCAAGTGTTAAGCAATTTGCACATCGAAGGCTAAACACAATATTTAGTGAACATAGTTGCTGAAAACAGAATAAGCACAGTGCTTTCACTTTAGCAGCAATTATTAATCAATGGGTGACAGAATCGCCAGAATCATCTTTGATTCTTCTTCTTATTCATGATTTCTATATTTAATATATTGTTTTGCTTAGCTCTACTTGTTTTTCAGTTTTTTGTATTTTTAGTACTACATGCTTGCAGTATATAATGTTTACATTTCTTGAGTAGAGCTGTTACAGGTATGCAAAACACCTTTGTTTCACTTTTATTACCCTCCCTTGCTCTTTATCCCTACTCTCTTTGGATTCTGATCCCTTCCCATTTAAAAAAGATCTCTCTCTCTCTCTCTCTCTCTCTCTCTCTCTCTCTCCTTTCTCTCTCTCTTTCTGTCTTACTTTATTTTATTTATTTATTTATTTTTTGGCACACTCTTGCTTTGTAATTCAAACTGGCCTTGGACATACTATGTAACCCAGGTTGGCTTTGAACTTGCAGTGGTCCTCCTGCCTCAGCCTCCAGAGTACTAGGATTACAGGTGTGCACCACCACAACCAGCCCTAGCCTTTTTTCTATATCTTTTTATTATAAGTTGGGTTTCTCATAGAAGAGAGAATATACAATATTTAAGTTTATGTATCTGGTTTATTTTGCTGGATGTTGCAGTCACAATGTGTATCCATTTTCACAAACAGTTTGTTATTTTTATGGCAGAGTAGTACTTCACTGTGTGCAAATACATTTCCTTTATCCACTCATCTGCTGACAGACATAGAAGCTACTTCCAATATTTAACTATTAAGGATTATTTATCTATAAAAATGATACAGCTTTTAGTATATATATTTGTGTAATGAACTAACAAGAAATCCAAAATTTCAGTTCTAAAAAAACACACCTATTTCTATCATCTAGATGCCAGCAACTCCTGGATGTGGGAAACTTCTATTGCTTATACATTCGTGTTCTGGTTCCTGCTCTGCAAAAGCAGACTTTCTTTGGAGCATGTAATGTTTGCTATAGAAAGAAATGGTTAAAATGAGGCTATGGCGAATGGCTCTTAACTTCTACAGCAGAAGGGATACAGAGATGCTCCTTTCATGTTTCTTTGGCCCTAGCAATTATATGGGCAAGCAGGCCGGCATCTTAGCAATAATATATTTTTTCAGGAAACAACTACAAATCATGTGGCAATTAGTAGGGATACACAACATTCCTAGAGAGTGGAATAAGATAATCTACATAAAAGTGGAACCAGTCAAGCCTGGAATGATTTGCTGTAAAGGCCATATCACTGGCCTGCATTTCTTCAAGGTTTTCAACTTTCTTTCTCTCCTCCCAAAAAGCAAGCAAGCAAGCAAGAAAGACAGAGGTTTCTGAGATATAAATCTTTCATACTATGCCCTATTTAATGTCTTACTCAGTTTCCTCTCTGCTTGAAAAATAAAACTCAGAAGTCCTTTGTGGGACAAAGGCCCTCTAGTTCACTTACCTTGGCCTGTTGACAGTAGTCATGTGTTTGCTTTTATTTCCTAAATTCTTTCTTTTAATTTTATGTACAGATCTTTGCATTGACACTTCCCTCTGTCCCAAATACCAGTTTTCCTCAAGTATATTTCTTTGATTATTTTCAAGTGAATAGAAGAAGAGTACAAAACAAATCTCAAAACCAACACAAAAGTTCACTTAGTGTTCTCCCATTTACCATTCAAATTCTGTGCCAGAAGTCGCCATCCTTAAATCTTTCTCCCTTAGCAAGCAAGTCAGTGACCTCTACCAATCAATAGTCTTGAATAAGTGTTTACATCAATAGACATTTAATATGAGGCAAATAACATAACAGAATCCAACTTGGATCATAGCAGATAATCTTTTCCTTTTTGTGGTGTGAAGTTGCCAACTTGGATGGAAAAACTATTTATAGTCCTCGCACATTTAACTTGTCATCTTTCCTACAAATAACTTGGGAAACGAAGTGGAGAACAGATTTCGATTTTTGATGTGCCACTTGAGGAAGTACCTCCCAAGTCAGTCTAAAAATGTCTGTAGACTAATTGAGATTCTCTAAGCAGGCACAATGTATTTCTTCTTTCTCCACCCATTTCCTGGGCTATAATTTTTTCTGTTTTTGGCCCTTGGCTTTACCCACTTAGTGTTATCCCTATTATGGGTTTACATTTTATGAAGAGCCTTCATTTATGACACATTTTCTCTCTTGAAAGCACACTTTTAGTCGTTATTACAAGAGCCCAAAACCACCTCATGAGATCAGTGCTCTTATTATCCATATTTAATTGATGTGGAAATTGAATTAAAGATACACTAATTTATTTGCTGCAGACTAAACAATTGGCAATCTCTAGGAGAGAGTGCTGTGCAATCTCTAAGAACAATTCAGTGTTTCTTTCGTTTCTCAATTTTGTTCTAAACAAAGTGAGCAGTAGGATAAAAGGACCCACTCAGACATTTCTTTTTCTGCAGAAAAAAAGCATGGTCCTCAATTCTAAGGAGAGCTCTTTCTAATATTAAGATTTGTTCCCTCACCATTATGATGTCAAACTACCATGAATTTTATCAACACTCCCCCCAAACACGCACCATCTCTTTCTGGCCTAGTCATGTAATGCAATGTTCTATACATTGTTTGGAATGCTGTGGTTTCCTTCAGGATTTCAGAGAACCAAACAACCCAGGGTGTTGACGTTACTGTAGGTACACAGTGCAGTGGATCCAATGCAAATCCTTGCTTCCTTACGATGACTTGTTTAAACATGGCAGCAATGACTAAAGTTTATAAAGCAATTGACACTGACACTGTAACTACCAAATGCTTCTATTTTTATACCTTTTACACATAAAACACAGTGCGTACTAAGGTGGAAGTGCAGAAACAAGGTACTTGATGATGTTATTGCTAAAACATTTTTTTGGAGTAATCAGCCTTACTGATGGAGCAAGCATGAATACTGAAGGTCTCCAATGTCTCTAAACTGGCACTGAACCCAACCACTCACTGTTAGCACTCACGTTCACATCTGTCAGGAACTACACTGATCACATATATAAACCTGTATATGTGAATGCAATCGAAAGCACTTCCTTGGAATTAGTAGAATATAAAAAAGTGATGATAAATTAGGGTTTTTAACATTTTGGAAGAAATTAATATTTTCAAGAAGTTCTGAATTTGATGAACTATATAACTTCCTAATCTGTGTGGTCCTTTGTATTGGAATGTGTGTGTCAGGCTAACTCTGCATGATTTAATTAGGATGTAAATAATCAGAGTATGTTCTTTAGCAAGTTTGGTATTTTATTTTTAAGAAATGTGAGATAAATCAACAAAAGAATAATCTTAATTTAAAAGCACCATAATGATACCATGAATGTTTCAAAAATTTATGCACAACTCTTTCAAGTAGTTAGAGATGGGACAGTATTTGGAACTGCCTCAGAAAAACAGGATAAAACAGATTCTGTGAGGAATATATAGTGCAGGTTAAGGAAATTTCATCTTGTTCAGTGTTACGGATAATGCTCCGCACAGCTCTCTCTACATCTGAAACTGGCTGGGCAGATTGAACAGTAAGCGTATTCCATCTAGAATAAAAAAGAAGTGAGCCCATCACCTTGTTAATAACATATGAATTTGAGAGCATGGCTTATATATACTAAAAAATAAATTAAATTCTAGTGTGAGAACACACCTGCATTCATGACAAGGATGGACCAAGGTGTCTTTCAACTTGAAAAGAAACAGGCTTTTCCCTGGTAAATTAATATCACAGACTGAAGCATCAAAGGAAACCACCTACTCACTTCAATGTGACTGCCTCCAAGAGGACATTTGGGTGTAGGCCAAACATTCTTGCCCGTTAATTTATTTTGAAACTTGCCTCTATGATACACTTACCGACTTCTCCAGAGCAGCATCTATACCAGTTCAGAGACGGCACTGGAGTCACATAGAACAAAACCCTTTTTATAAAAAATAGTAAGAAAAATAATTCTAGGAGGGAAGAACTGTGGTTTTTAAATAGTTCACGTTTTTTTCTTTTCATGCTTCTGTGTCTCCCTATTTTCAGCTGATGACTTTGCTTCATACTTCATTGAGAAATATTAATAACTAACCCTCACATTATACTTACTTGTGCCAGACACTGCTCTAAGACCTTTACATATATTGAGTCTTTTAATGAAATGGAAGCAATCAAGCAGAAACCTCCTTGTATTACATAATAGCAAATCTAAAACAAGTCATTCTTTACTTGTGTGATCTTTCTTCTTAATGTTTCAATGGATAGACTTTTCTGTTTTTAAAATAGGGCTAAAATTCCACCCAAAATACCACCCAAAATTCATGTTCCTGTTTTGGTCCAAACCTACATTTATTTTGTGCTCTTGAAAATACTTTAATTCTGTTAATGAATCTTTCATAATACTGTGCTACTCAGTTATAATCGTAGCATCCCTAGCTCTAAAACTAAATTTCCTCAAAGTATGTGCTTTGTTTAATTGTAGTAGACAATAAAGATTGTATACATTTATTGTGTGCAATATGGTGTCTTAAATATGCATGCATTTTGGATGGTCACACTGAACTAATTAAGAGATACATAACTTCACACACTGAACAATTTTTTGCACTGCTAAGACTCAAAATTCATCCTGTTAGAAACTTTCAAGAATACAACATATTTCTTGAATTGATCCTTCCTATTTAACTGAAGTTTTATAACTATTAACCAACATTTCCTCAGTTCTCGCCACCCTATCCCAGGGCAACCGACATTTTGTTTTGTAAAACTGAGTTTAATTTTTCCAAAATTCACACACAGTGTGTGAGATCCCGCAGTATTTGTCTTTCTGCGTATGACTTACTTCTCTTGACCTAATGTCTTTAGATTTATCTATATTGTCAGAACTGGCAGAATTTCCTTTCCGAGTAAGTGTTCTGAAAGACTAATGAAAACTTTCTTGCCCACTCCCTCCGTTTTACTTCCTGGTCACATATTACTGTGAAATTTATTCCACTGTGGCAGCACCTTCATTCCGAAACATTCAGTGAGTACTTCTCGTTTGGCATATTCCTTATTTTTGTGTCACTTGATTCATTTATTGTTTTGTTTTATTTTTTGTAATATATTTCCTTCTTAAAATGGAATGTTTACCTGAAATCATTTTCTTACGTCTTTTTCTGTTTGTTTTCTACTTGGTGACCACTTAATAATTACTGTTTGAAGACCTCTACGCTTCTGATAAAATGTTGAAAGTTTCCAAAATGTACTCCTAGATGTATTTATTTCCCTGCAGTATTTGTGGAATCATCTGCACACATTCATTGCCAGTGCATGCAGGTTGTCAGAAGGCCCTCTGCCTCCTGTTCCCGATGGTTTTTCTAGCTGTTTCCTGCGTATCTCCAGCTGTTTTCCATGGGCACAGACATCATAGCACACCCTTGATTGTGCCTCTGTCTTAGTTACTTTTCACTCATCACTGAGACAAAATACCTGATGCCCCAAGTTGGGAAAGGAAAGGTTTATTTCTTACTGTTTTTGGAGGTTTTAGTCTATACTCAGTTGGCTCCAAGGCAGGGTGACATGGCAGGGCCGCAGTTTGTGGTGGCTGCAAACCAGCGGGAACCGGCAAGAGAGCAAGACACACCTTTTTCCTGCCATTACATCACATCCTGGCTCCACCCCCTAGAAGCCTATAGCACTGACACCACCAATCCAAGCACTAGACAATGAACCAATCACAAATGCACAATGCAAATACATGAGGCCTGGGGGCCACTGACATAAACCATGACAGCCTCCCTCAGACCTGCTTCTCCTCAGGTTCCTCCAAACCACAGTCTTTTGAGTTCAGTCAACACATAATGAAACCCTCTTCCTTCTATTCTCATTATCTCATTAGTCTAAGACAAGAAAATTTGTCAATACACATCCAGTTGGATTTGCTGTTCTCTTTTCTTGCTATTGTACTTAGTCACTTCTTTAGGAGACACCCACTAAACTTTATACATTGACACCTCCCTAATAAAAGGTCTGTCAGCTACAGAAAAGTTGTAATCAACACTGCATAAATGACATGATACCAGTAATACAGCCACCCAATAAATTAGGATTTTACCTGACTTTGCACGCTTTGGCTTAAAGACACCGCAGACAGGGGGCATCACCGTCCGCGCGCAGGAGGACCCCATCCTTCCAGTCACTGCTGCTTCACCGCGTTCCCCTGACAGCACTTATTTCTTCTCTAGAGTTAGAAGCTTGTGCAAGCATTTTTGTCTTCTTGGACTAGAACATAAGATCTAAACTGGTCAAATTATCTTTCTTATATTATCTTTTTCTGTGTTATTTTTTCAAAAGTAGACAAATTATTATTTTTTTCATATCACCACTGGCTAAAAAATGACTTGGCATAAAGGAGGTATTAAGTGCTTCTATTTTGTATAAATGAATGAATTATGCACAGTGCTTTGCCAGTGTCACAGGCAAGGAGTTATCCAACCATTATAAAAGTATTAATGCTTCTGGAGGGTGTATATTACCACATCTGCATGTGCAGGAGGGAGGTAAACATCCTCAGATAGAATATTTATTTTTAAAAAAGACTATTTTAATTGAAATGGAAATTTTATTTAAAAATATATAAAAGGAATAAAATAATCAAACAAGATCAATAAAGATAAATAATTAAAGAAAACAATCAAAACATAGAAGTATAACTCATTTGCTTATTAGATTTATAAAATGGTGCTTGAGATTTAGCTCAGTGGTACAGAAATTGCCTGGCAAGTGTGAGGTCTTGAGTTCAGTTCCTGGTAAAACCTACCCCCCCCAAATACACACATGAAATGTGACCCATAAATATGGTGTATACATAAACACAGAAAGATGTCACAGTAAAAGATGTGCTGTTGTTAATCCCCATTCAAACATTTCCTCCTTGCTTTAAATGCAAACACCATTCTTGTGAGTTTCTGAAGCAGTTCTTGAAGTCCACTCTCACTTTTTAGTTATGCTAATGTTGCTGGCTTTGATGCCCCAAATTGATTCAAAACATTTACTTTTTCATGAAGTTTTTGACTTTGGTGCAAAGCCAAAAATCAGAGGGTCTGCATCTTCTAATCTGATCCTCAGGTTTTTTGTTTGTTTGTTTGCTTGCTTTTTCTTTTTTTTTGCCAGTGCCATGCTGATTTTATCACAGTAGCTTTGTAGTATAATTTCAAGTCAGGGATTGTGATGCCTTGTCATGGTTTATGTTGGTGGCCCTCAGGCCTCATGTATTTGCATTGTCCATTTGTGATTGGTTCATTGTCTAGTGCTTGCATTGGTGGTGTCAGTGCTACACCCTCCTAGGGGTGGAGCCAGCATGTGATGTAATGGCAGAAAGAAGGTGTGTCTCTCTCTTGCCGGTTTCCACCTTGCTGTTTGCAGCTGCCATGAACTGCGGCCCCGCCATGCCACCCTGCCTTGGAGCCAACTGCGTATGGACAGAAACCTCCAAAAACTGTAAGAAATAAACCTTTCCTTTCCCAACTTAGGGCATCAGGTATTTAGTTTCAGTGATGAGTAAAAAGTAACTAAGACATGCCCCCTACCTTGCCTCTGTTGCCAGGATTGCCTTTTCTATTTTGGGTCTCTTCTGTTTTCAAATGACTTTTAGGAACATTTTCTCCAGTCCTGTGAAGTATGTTAGTGGTATTTTGATCAGGATTGCATTAAATATATACAGCATTTTTGGGATGAGGGTTATTTTCAATATGCTGTTTCTTCCTTTCCATAAACAAAGCTATCTTTCTGATATCCTACTTGTTCTCCTTTTTCAGAATACTATGATTTTCAATGCGTAGATATTTTACTTCCTTTGTTAGACTGATTCCTACATATTTCATTTTTCAGATGCTACTGTGAAGTGTACGCTTTCCCTAATTTCTATCTCAGTGAGTTTGTTTGCATACAGGAATGCTTGTTGGTTTGTAAGTATGGACTTTGTATCCAGCTATGCAGCTGCATTTGGTTATTAAACCTAGAAGTCTTTTGGTGACATTTTTGCGGCTTTCTCTGTAGAGTATCATGTCATCTGGGGATAATGATAATTTAACTTCTTTTTCATACCCTTATTCCTTTTCTAATCTAATTACTCTGGTTAATGTTTCCAGAACTACTTTGAATAGGAGAGGTGATAATGGACAACCTTGTTTTGTACCTGATTTTAGACTGAAGCTTGGAGATTTTGTCTCTTTAGTATGATGTTGGTTGTTGTTTTATCATAGATGGCTTATATCAGATTGAAGTAAAGACCACCTATTCTGCTTTTCTGTTGGATTTTAACATGAATGAGTGTTGGACTTCATCAAAACAAAGATGTGGCATTATTATACATGTCAACCACCTTATCTTTGACAAAGGGACTAAACATGTTTACTAGAAGAAATACAACCTCTTCAATAAATGGTGCTGGAAAAACTGACTCTCTACATGCCGAAGATTAAAACTAGACCTATGTCTGTCATCAAGCACTAAACTAAAGTCAAAATGGATCAAAGATCTAAATATTAAGATGAAAACAGGGCCAGGGATTTATGTCAGCAGCACAAGTGCCTGTAATGCAAGCAAGACATCCTGAGTTCAATCCCTGGTATACATACATACATACATACATACATACCACCAGAAACAGTAAATCTGCTAGAAGATAAAGCAGGGAGAAAGCCTGAAGACATAGGTGTAGACAGGTTTATGAATAAACCCAAACTTCATGAATCTACAACTGGGATCTTATCTTATTAAAAGTTTTTTGCATATCAAAAAAAATCAACACAGAATGATAAGACAACCCACAGAGTAGGAAGAAGTTTTAAGCCTCAGACTCTGAGACAAAGGATTTATATTTGGAACATACAAAGAATTGACAATATCAGACCCCTCAAATTCCAAGACCCAACCCAAAAATGTGCATCTGAGATGAATACACATTTCTCACATGAAGAAATACAAATGGAAAATAATGGCAGATAAATACATTTTTAAAATGTTCAACATCATTGTTTATTTGAGAAATGCAAATTAAAATTGAGATTGCATTTCACTCCAGAAAGAACTGCTATCATCAAGAAATCAACCTACAGCTAATGCTAGAGAGGCTACGGGGAATAAAAAATCCTTGTTGTCTGTTGGTGGGAGTGTAGACTGGTGCAACCACTGTGTCAATAGGTATGGAAATTCCTCAGAAAGCTAGGATTAGAAGTCTCACTTAACCAAGATAGCCCCCATTGGGGAATCTTCCCAGAAGAATTAAAAACATCATACCACAGCAACATATGTGCACCCATGTTTACACCAGCACAATTTGTAGTAGTTAAATCCTGGAAACAACCCAAATGCCCACCAATGGAGGAACAGATAAAAAAAGATGTGGTATTATTATACAAAGGAGTACTATTCAGCTGTAAAGAAGTATAAACTTGAGACTTTTATAGGTAAATGGAAACAATTCGAGACTATGCCCATGAGTGAAATAAATCAGACTTAGATATGTAAGCACTGTATTGTCTCTCTGGTGTGAGAATTTGAAAGTGTAAGCAAGGTCTAAAATGTACAATAGATATTGTGAAATGGGAAGAAATTGTTTAAAAGAGAAAAGGAACCAGGATAGGGGATGTGGATCAAGAAAGGGGAAAAGAAGGAAGAAAAAAGGTAGAAAAAATGCAAATTAGTTATCCTATTAGTGTCTCTTAGTTCATGAAAAGGAACTTTTGTGCCAATATTGATTGGAGAATTGTTACACCCATATCTTGCACTCTGAGCAACTAATTTAAAGATAATAATATGTAGTATATTAACTACTGTTATTTTCTTATCATCTTGTTATGAAGTTTTGCTTTACCTTTTTTCCATTAAAAAAAAAAAACTCTGTGGGTGCCAGAACCAGACACAAAGGAGGATGAAGAACCGTAACGATTTTCCGGGCCTGCTCTTCTCTTGGATGATGCTCGGCAGAAGTGCTTTCTGATCACACTGTAGACTGTAGAGTATCGTGTCATCTGTGCACAGATGCTCACAAAAGAGGACTCCAGAAAGTGGCCGAAACAATGGGACAATTGCATTGAAAGCTGGGGAAGTACTTGGAGAAGGATTAATGGCAATGTGTCTTTTACTGAGTTTTCTTTTATCATAAACTTGCATTATGTAGCTTAATCATCTTTTGTGTATATTGGTCCTTCCCAGAAAATTTTCTGGACTATTTTATGTTTTTTTTTTTCTGCAACATCACTTTTATTTTCACATTCCCCAGCCTAACATTTTCCATAACTGTCTTACTCACATTACTCATTTCTGGGAAAAATACTTAACGACTACAACTTGAAAGGAAGAGAAGTTTCTTTTGGCTTGTTTATAGTCCATGACAGGTTGGCTGTAAGGTAGAATGGAATGATGAAAGGGCCTGGGCAGAGGAAAGCTGTTCATTTCATGGATGACAGGAAAAACAGAGAAGAGAAGAGCCAAGGGAGGAAAATGGACCGTTCGGGACATGCCCCAAGAGATCTACATCTTTGGACCAAATCCCACCTCTTAGCAAGAAGTCAGCTATGGCTCTCATAATTCAATAGCTTTACAGAAGCCATGCCTATGAGTAAATGAGGCATTTGTAGATATTCATGATCTAAACCATAACATTATGCCTTTGCCAACTTAAAAAATTAAGGTTTATTTCTTTACACAAATGAATTTACCCCAGTTTATTTATTTATTTATTTATTTTTATTTTTTTTTTATTTGAAAGAATAAAACAAAAGGGGGCAGTACAGAGCAGATCAGAACAGGACAACATAGGCAACACAGTACTTTACATTAAGTCAACTGGACATTAACAGTATCTAACACCATATCTCTTACTCTGCTATAGTTGAGCATAGTTTCAAATACAATAATATCAAACATACCACAATGGTATAAAGCCATGCATAGAGTGAAAGAATTACAGGGCTTTCTGAACCGAATAACAGAAAATGATCAATGGGTACTATAATATCTCATTTTTGATAAAAAAGAAAAAAAATTGTTTGAACTATCACACATATTCAAATTCCAATAAGGCACAATGTGGTAGATAGAACCAACGGTAGTAGAACAAAAAAAGCATGGTAGGACTTCTAAGAAGGTTAATATTAAATCAGCAATAGCTGTCATAATGCTTTCTTCAAAACAGCTGTTCATATCATCACGTATGATATAGTCAAACAAAACAGGATAACACCATTCCAACTGATGATTTAAAACTTTGAAAGACTTCGAAGCTATGAGATGGGACCTCATGCTTACCATAAAGTCTTATATACTCTTATCAAATCTCATATTAGGGAGACTATATGGTATTTACCCTTGTGAGTTTGGTTTATTTCACTTAAGAGAATGG
>PVJX010001038.1:0-186130 GCA_004027295.1 Dolichotis patagonum | reverse complement strand
ACTCCAGCCACCTACAACCCAAACAGAGCTACACCTAGACACATAATAATCAAGATCCCAGAAATTCAATATAAGAACAGAATATTAAAAGCCATCAGAGAAAAGAAACAGATCACCTATAAAGGAAAACCCATCAAAATCATGGCAGACTTCTCAACACAGACCATCAAGTCAAGAAGAGCTTGGAGTGAAGTAATTCAAGCCCTGAAGGAGAACAACCTCCAGCCCAGATTGATGTGACCACCAATCCAACCCTACAAAAAATACTGAAGGACATTTTAGAGAGAGAGAAAAAGAAAAAGAATACGAGCATTTCAGAAACAGTGGCACAGAGACCTCAGTGAATGGGGCAGACAGTGGAGTGGAACAGAAAAATAAACAACCAATGGCAGAAAAACAGAATAGCAGAAATAAGGCAGAGAAAATTGGCTGTAATCTCTAGTACAGATGGCCTTGAAATATTAACAGAGAGAAACACAGGCAGAGTAGATCAGGAGATAGGGTCCATTGAGAGGTTCCATAATGTCATGATGTGAAATCCAGCAAAACTATCATTCTTTGTTCAAAGTGATTTTAGCTTGTTTTGTTTTGTTTAAGTTAAACACACATGAAGGTATGGACAGCTGTTTTGAAGAGAATGAGAGACACTATGACAGCCATTCTTGGCTTCCCTATTGTCAGGTCTTGAAGACCTGAAATGCCTTCCTTGTCCTGCTCAGATTAATTCCAGACTATGTTGTTTTATGTGAATTCCCTATATGTGACAATATGGACAACTATTTGGAAGAAAACAAGAGTCAATACGATAGAGAGTGAATATCTCTGATTGTCTAGCTTTGAAATTTATGTCTCTTACATTGCTTTCTTGTGACCCGCTTTGTTCTGTTTTGTTGTGTTTAATTTTACCCTTTTGATATAATTGCATGTATGTTTGAGTGTGTAAAATAGATGACCATATTGCTGTTTTTGTCAGATCGTGGAGCAGAACTGTTAACAGTCTCACTGTTTGAATGTCTACTTTACATGTTTTAACTTTGTAATTTGAACAACTATTTCCAGGAAGTCAGTATGTAATTTGTCAAGTAATAATTTCTTAGTTTGTTGTTGTTGTTGTTGTTTTCCTTTTTTCCTTGGAATTCTATATTGTTGCTACCCTTTATTCTGTTTTTTTCTCTTTAAATAAAATTTTTTAAAACTTTTTTTTTTGAGTCTTGCTAACTCCCTGAGTTACCCAGATGGGACTCAAACTTGTGACCTTCTGCTTCAGCCTCCCTCAGTGCAGTGATTGCAGATGTGTGCCACCATACCTGGCTAAGTTTCTGCTGCAATAATTTTTTTTGAGAGTGAGCTTTAGGGATACTTTATGCCTGAGACATCTCTGTAATGACTGTAAATTATGCCATATTATACTTTGTGCTTACTAGAAATGGATATAGTAGGAGGTTATATTTCATGTCACTTCAAGACTTTAATGTCCTTTCATAACTAGTAAGAAAATACATGTGTGTTGTGATGTGTATTTAGGTACTTAGAATTAGACTTGCTGATGATAAATAAAATATTCTGTAACTCAGTCATGTGATTAAACTCAGTTACATGTATGCATGCAAGTTTGAGTGGATAAGTCGGTAGTTACAAATACGATTTTTCCTTCTGGGTAAGTTTTAGCTACTTGCATTTTGTACTTTCAGTTTTTAAGCTTATCTTTACAGTTTCCCTGGCTGTGTTATGTTTTGGTTTTGATTAACAGTCTCAGAATAGAGAAGCATAATTTCCTTTCTCTTCCACTGACATCAGATCATTTCCTCTTCGCATAGTTTTTGAATGTGCAGGAGGTAGAGTCAAAGTAGTCTTGGAAGAATGGCTTAAAAATACAGCAGAGTTAAATGATTTTGTTTCAGCTTCATTTCTGCTTCTCTAAAGACCCAGTCACATGACATGAAACAGCCTGATTAAAGAGGTGCCATCCTCACATCTGGGCATCCCCACACGATCCATCATTTCTAAACTGACATGTCAGTGGCCAGTGCTGTCATCCAGTTTTCTTGATCCAAGTAAGAACTGTCTTTTTAATGGAAAAATTAGGTTGTTACACACTTTCAGAAATCTCATCTGTTGTAATGAAGAAATGCACTGTGGTTGATGCAGTTCAAAAATGTGTGGTAGGGGCTGGGGTGGCTCAGTGGTAAAGCGTGTGCTTACAAGCACATAGGTCTCAGCACCCGCCCCCTCCCCCAACAAAAAAAGTTTTATGTTACAGAATGTTTTTCCCCAAAGCCACATTTGAAAGAAGCAGTCATTAGCCAATGATAATAAACACTCACGGACTGCTTAATATGTGCCCACACTGCGAGTTCTTTGTCCGACAGGAACACCATGAGGTAAGTAGGTGCTGCCCCCAGCACCAGGGCTCCTGTACCTGGCAGTAACACAGCCTTGTGAAAAATTAGGTAAAGCAGCCCCTGTGAAGGCTGTGCCCACAGTGAGTTTAAGTTGAGGAATTTCATGGTGCTTTTATGCCAAAATACCTGGTGAAAATATACAAAGCATGTTTTGTTAAAAGGCCCAAGTTTAAAGATCACCTGAATATTGAGTTCTTACAATATTTACTCAGCTTCAGCAGAAAAATCCTCAGCTACAAATAGCTCCCTATTTCAAGGATATCGAGAAATCTTAATGTTCAGTCTGTAAAGGAAAATATGAAGAAGTGTTAGGACATTAACACTCCTAAAACTGTTAAGGGATTTATTACACTGTCGAAATAATCCTTCCACAAGAAAGCTCAGTTGAGTACAGAGTGTAATTTTTCTCAGGCTGTGATAGATGTATCGAGGTCTAAATTATGTCTTACAAAATAGTATTGGAAAATATAAAGGCTTTGAAAGTGTTTTGGCGAGCTCCAGTCCACTGGAGCAGGCTGTGAAGGATTTGGGAGCCTGCAGATTTTGGGCAGTTGGGGGTTCGTTCCCTTATAGCCATGGTCTGTGTTTCTTCGCATTCCTTTAACAAAGGGCAGTTTCATATCCACTGCTTAGCAGCCTCTGTTTGCTGCTTGGAACCTTCAGCAAATCTATCATTAGCTTTCTAGACCTAAAGTCCTAGCTTTATTATGTTGTCTTCAAAAGATGGTGATGAAATGGAGGAAATTAAAAGCTCATCTACTGTATTCTGACACTGATGATCTGGGTCTAGAAAACATAAAAGAATGAAGCAGTGAGTGAGTGGTGGGGAATGCCAGGTCACTAGGCAATCAGGAAGAGTTTTAAGGCTAAATTCAAATACTCTAGCATGATTGAAGCTTCTTGCTCTGTCAGGAAGAACATTGCTCAAAAGAGAGGCCAGCAGCAGCTACAACAAAGACTTTGCAGAAGAGAGATGTTTTCTTCATTAAGAATGGCAGCATTGTGCACATTATTCTTCTGATCTTTTAAAACACCAACTTGCACAACCTTCAAATTTCCCTTTGCATAATGGTTGAACCCTTAGCCAGCGGGACCTTAAACCTTATCATAAACCACTCCAGTGGCTTTTCTGCACCAAGTGTTTTCCTGCTGTGTGACCTCTGCTCTTGTTCCCTCCACCAGGAATGCTGTTCCCTGTCCCTTCTCAAAGCAGGCCCATCTAGTTGTTTCCTCGGAGACCTTCCAGGCCATCTTGTGTAGATAGCCCACCGTGTCCCCGGATGTGACTGATCACATTGCCTGATTTACCTCTTTCATCCATTGCTGTATTCCCAGCTTCTAGACAACACTTGGAGACCTTTGGAAGCCTTCTAATACTTGGGAGCATTAGATTGGAAGCCTTTGGTACAAAAGGATGAAAGAATAAGCAGAAGAGTCAGTGAATAATTGCATATATACTTCATATTTTATATTCTATAGCCAGTAGTTAGGTGGAATTTAATGGACAGTAATGACTGCCTTTTGCATTTTTGTGGGCCTGTGGAACTGTTAAAAATGTAAATTCTTAGGACCCACCACAGGCACACTGAGCCAGAAATTCTGAGGATGCTCCAGCCTGCCAGGTTTCTGATGGATCCCTCCCCTCTGCCGTGAGTGCAGGGTCCTGTCTATCCTAATCACCTCTGCATCCCCAGCTCAGAAACAGAACCTGGCCCAAAGGGACAGGAAATACTTGTGGAATGCACTAATCCATCTTCGTCTTCCCACTCCAGGCTTTGCACACTCACACTGAGGAAGAGAGTGATGTGGTTCTGAGACAAGTGAGAAATAAATCTTCATGCTCTGCACGACCGACCTTGCTAAATACAGACTCCCAGCTCACCCAGTCCTCCTTCCTATGCCCTCTGCAGCAGGAGAGGAATTTTCCAGTGCTGCTGGATGCTAATTTGTTCCTATCTGACTCTTGGGAACCTGGGGAGAGAGAGAACAGAGGCAAGCTTGGTCCTCACACAAGCTTTCTGCCATCCGACCCTGGAGGAAGCCAGGGTGGAACTAAGTCCTCAGAGCCAGTGCTCTAGGTGACTGCAATTGGGTGGGTTCTTACTGCTCATAGATGGGCTCCTTGTTCCCATGCCAACTATTGCTTTTGGCTTGAGAGGCTCCCAGCACAAGAGGGACTTTGTGAGACTCTCAGCCTTGCTATTTTTGCTGACTTCCAGGCTCTGCTTCCTGTTCCCTCCAAAAAATAAAAAAATAAATAAAGACTAAAAAGCACAAACAAGGAAGGGCTGTAGAGCCACTTGAAAGGACACCTGTGGCTCCACCTCTGACCTTTGCCCCCCTGGTCAGCACATGACAGCGCCTTCAGTGAGATACAGTGATAACTGTGGGACCGGAAACTGGGGGGGAAGCACCTGCGGTGCAAGCTCAACTTGGGAGGGGAGGAGGAGAAACAGGAGGGGACTGGTGCCCGAGGGTAGATCCGATCTCTCAGCTTCCAGCTGGAGGGCTTTGCCAAGCCCTGGCCAGCTGCAGTGACTGGCTGCTTTATGGGAGCAGAACCAGAGAGAGAGGCACACAAAGGAGGACTATGGGTAACAGCCTGCAGTGGAAGTATACTTGTGTCACTGAACCCAGAGCCCCAGGGTGGCTCGGGGGTCAAGGCCAGGCCTCCTGGTGCCATCATTTAATACCTGTCTGACCTTGGTGAGGTCAGTTGCTGGACTTAAGAGTCTCAGCCTTGCAGTCATTGCTGTGCTTTGGGTTTTTGTTTTCATTCCTATTTATACATTTTATTTTTTCCCCTCACAAGCTACCATAATGGTTGTTTTTCAGGTCTCTGAAAAAGGAAAATCAATTTCTACTTTAAGACACAGTTTGCCTCTTTGGCTTTAAGCCCATTTGCTGCCTTCTCTGATGCCTATCCCTAAATAATGCGATTTAGGCTTTAAACCCATAGAAATGGATTACAGTGGCATCTCCTCCGTAGGACAGCTATGAATGTACTTTGTGTCCCTACAGTGAAGGGTGTGTGATATGCCTGTCCAGCCTCCGTGCCCTTTCATTGTCAGTAACTTTTTATAATGTCACAGCAGCAGAATGGCCCTTGGGGTTCTGCCCTGACAGTTCTGGATCCAGTGCCTTCCAGCTGGGATTGATGTGAGCGTAAATTGTGGTGATGTATGAAAATGTTCTGTCCTTCATGAGTGGAGAATTGTTTTTCTTGCTAATGAAAGCCATAGACCCAAATCATGAAGTATCTTTCACTTTGCCTGTGTGTGTGTGTGTGTGTGTGTGTGTGTGTGTACCCATGCATGTGAGATGGGATGGGGGGAAGGGAAGGGAGGGAAAAAGTAAACACGCAGCTTAACAAGTCTTGTGAAGGGAACATCCGTGTCACCACCACCAAAGTCCAAAAGAAAGAAAACATTTCTTATATTCAGAAGCCCTGGATATGCCCTTCTCTGATCAACTCTCTTCTCAACCCCTAATTTCAGATATTTGCTAGTCTGTTTTTTGTTTGGCTGCATTCTTGCATTTCTTTAGTTTTCTATTTCTTTTACCATTTATGTCTATATCCCTAAATAATGTGATTTAGTTCTGAAACTTTATATGAATGGAAATTCTCTTTTGTTTTCTTTCGCTTCATCAGTGGTGTATTTGTGATATTCATCCATATTGTCATGTGCACCTGTAGTTGGCTCATTTTTGTTGTTTATTTGTTCTGCTGTCATTTATTTATTCATTCTGCTGTGAATGGTTGTCTGGCTTGTCTTGATGTTTTTGGCGATGTTAGTGGTATTCTTACGACTGTGTTACCTGGCACACACATGTCTGTTCTCTGCAGTGTTTACTGTGTGTGGATCTGCTGGATTGTAGAGTAGAGATACCTTCAGTTTTACTAATTACTGTGCTCCTGTTTCTTCAAGGTGATTGTTCCAAATTATCCTTCTAACAGTGTACACAAATTGTCATTGTTTTAAATGCCTGCTAATAATCAAAATTGAGATTATTTTTTAGTTTTTGCTGCATTGATGGATATGTAAGGATATCTATGACATATTGTGACCCGAGGTGTTTTTAAATAACCTGGGGACTTTCTATAGATTTTGTTATTCCAACAAAGTCTCAGCATAAACTTAGCATATAAACCAGATAAATATGTAGGTTTGGTTCAAGACAAAACAGCCCTATTCCTACCAACCAACAAAGCCCCTTGTATGCTACCCTCAAGGTACCTCTCCAGGCAGCCAAACTCGAAATCCACTGCCCTTGGTCTCTGCCGTTGGTCTGGTGTGATTTTATATGCTGATGGTGTACACTTGCTGATACAAGTTCAGACCTCAGACCTCTTTACCACAGAACTGGTAACTAGGAGCTTCAGTGTGCCCTTTCTATGGCCCCAGAACTCCCTGTGTAAGGCAACCCACTTGCTATTGCTTTCTCCACCTTAATTCGTAGACCATATATTTTACCTCTCCTGTCCCAGCTGAGATGCTGAAAACAAAATGGCAGTGAAAATGACCCCTTCACCTCCTCAAAAAGGGACAGGAAACAGAAGCATAAACACATGTAGTTAGAGTCGTTTCTGCAAAATTTAGTTAACTTGAAATTATAGAATCATGCTTAATTTTCCTTGTGGGGGGAGGATTTTCATCATAATTTGAGACTAGTGACGGTTTTTGCCTCTGGCAGATTTAAATGAAAAAAGTGGATGCTGGGATGCCAGACAACTGCATGAATGCACATCTGTGCCCATGGTCTTAATCAGCCTCTTTGTTTGTTCTTCTTTTTCTTCTTGCTGTAACAGCTCAGTGACACCTGCCCACGTGATGCAGTGACATTTGCACAGATCAAGGGACACACGTGTTCTCATTTGAATTACAGTAAAGGGATCTGGTCTCTTTTCATATGGCCATGTAGAAAAAGGTTGAACCCTTAGAATATAGTGACACTCAGGATGAGTGTTCAAGTTTAAATTTTTCTTCCTGGCTACATTCATATAGCTGCTTTTATATCTTTTGTGATACCCCTGAGTGTCAGAATTTTTTTTTCCTATTGCCTCTCTTAGCAGCAGTTTTACCCATTTCATTTTCAAATCAAAGAAAGGAAACAGTAATTTTTTTGTTTTGTTTTTTGTTTGTTTTGTTTGGTCTTTTTGAGGCAGGATCTCAGTGCAGATCAGGCTGGCCTTGAAGTCACTTTGTAGCCCAGCCTGGTTTCGACCTTGAAGCAATCCTCCTGCCTCAGCCATCCAAGGGCTAGGATTATAGATGTGCACCACCACATCTAACTCAAGAGTAGGATTTTTAAAAGCAAATAGTTATTAACTGATAAAACATTGATATAGAGAAAGTGTAGCTGAAATTGTCCAGTAGATGTGGGGTTTTTTTTGGTGTCCACAGTGCAATTCAGATACCTTTGGGCTTTGTAGATGCTTGCTTTTTTGCTGCAGCCCCCATCATTCTCTCTTGTCTCTCACAACCATTGTTATGCATGGATTACATTCCTGGGCTATTCTCAGAATCAGTCTGTCCCCTTACTGAATTCAAGACCTTTGCAGTTTGCTTTCCCTGGGGATGTTCTGTGTGCAGGTTAGAATTCTAGAGTATGAGAAAAGACATTACTACTCTGTAGATGCTCACAATCAAATGGGACCTGTCTCTGAAATGTATGAAACTATAAATACTACTCATTTATAGAAAGTGGTTACAGGAAATTATCTGTACTCATAGCTGGGGATGGATGATATATGATGCTGACCAGTAAATCTTACTAATTGACATATAGGGATCCAGTGGATTCTGTGTATAACCATGGGAAATTTGCTTGCATAGTTGAGTGTGGTTCATATATTAGCTTTTTCATATACTAGCTTTCATATATTAGCTTTGGAGCCAAAGGATGTCTTGATGATGAGGTATTTCAAGTGTCAGCTTGCCTTCTCAGTTCTTTCCTAGGATGGTTGAACTTGTCTCATTTAGACTGTACCTGCAAGGTTTGCCTGGTGATTGTTACTAAAATTGGAAGGCTCTTTTCCTCTTTTAATAAAACTTTCTTTTTTCCATTTCTCAGCAGATATCTGGAATGATCACCCATTTCACACAGATCCAGATCTTCCGCCAGGCTGGAAAAGAATCAGCGACATTGCCGGTACCTATTACTGGCACATCCCAACAGGAGCCACTCAGTGGGAACGGCCTGTCTCCATCCCAGCGGATCTTCAGGGTTCTAGGAAAGGGTCTCTTAGTTCTGTAACGCCATCTCCCACCCCAGAGAATGAGGTAAAATGGAATATCTTCTTACTAGAGTAGATGTAACTTATGATTTCTCTTTAGACTAGTTGCTTCTGCCCCAACAGGTCATCGAGGTAAGCTTTTTAATTATCATGCACGTTGCATTTAAAATCTCAGCAATGCTTCCTCTTGGTAAATAGTGTTAATATCCATCTTTTGAGGGTGTTTTCATTTTTAATGGGTTTTGGTCTCTTGAAACACCATTCTAGGTATAGAAAGTAAGAGGGACTGATTAATGAGAAGTACTTAAGATTCCCTAGAGTTCCCAGTGGCAATAATTTACTCTGCAGTGTACCATTTCATGGTGCTAGCTCAATAAAATATTTATATGTAGAAGAACATATCTTGGCCAAGCGTGTTATAATTACCATGTATATTATTAGCCCTGGTTCGTTTGCTAGTATGGAGAAGCATCTGTAAGAATAACCCTTGAGAGCCCTTGAATGCTTAATTTCTATTTTAAAAGGACCTGTTTATTTAGCAGAAGTGACACGATTTTAGAAATAATTAGCAGCATAAAATTGTACCATCCCTGAGGAAGAAATCTGGATGTTTAAATAAAGAATTGAGGCATTAAAACATTCCATTGTGGTATATATTAATATGAAGATTCCTGCTGTGAACCTTCATAAATCCTGATAACAGGATTTCCAAGAGAGTTATAGTTGGGAAAACACAATTAAGTGATTTTTTTTTTTTTTTTGAGAAAAGTAGTTTCTCTATTACCCAGGCATTTCTGCCTTTTTCTGATGATTTTTTTTTTGTTGTTGTTGTTGTTCTTTAAAAATCCTCATTTTCCTTCACTTTGAGGCATGAAGTGCACTTGAGCTACGTCTCTAACCTACAGGGCTTCTGTATTTGCAACTGTTACCACCCTCCTGCCTTTAAAAGTAGCTGGCATCTTGTTCTAACCATTTGATGACTCCTCTTCTGTGGGAAGCAGCAAGACCTATTGCCAATTCTCATTCCCACTGTTACCCATCTCCACGTCAGCTGCAGCCTTAGCTCTCTACCTTTAGAGGTCAGAGAGCTGAACCCTCACGGATGGACCAGGACCTTGGCTGGTCTGAACTTCGCTCTGATCATCAAGCATAGGCTTCAATACCACCGCACTGCATCCACAGAATTTTGTTGCTTACTAGTGGGAGATTTTGATAGTGTTTTTATCAAAGCATAATATTCCTACTCTCTTGGCAATTACCATGTAGTGATAGTGATTGATTTATCTTGGGTTACATATGCTGGAGGATAAAGATAAACCAACATAGCCCCAGCTATCAAGGAGCTTGGCATGAAGGGGAATCTCATGCTGTCACAGCCCAGATGCACCCTTGGCTTCCTCCAGCTCCATTGAGGTCACAGGAGGGAAGCTGGCAGGACCAGTCTCTATGCTCACTCCAGGCAGACTTTCTCTCCTTACCTGGGCATTGCTTTTCTCAGTATCTGCATTAGGGTCTTTCTCCATGTAGAACTTTGTTCCTTTATCCCAGCCCTTTAATTGTGTTGACCAAGTACCCTATGATTGGAGAATGGGTAGGAAAGGGTCACATGGTACCAGCTTCCATATGTTATAGATGAAGAAACTGAGGCATAGAAAAGTCAGTGACCAGAGGTGGCACTGACTCTGGATTTCAAGTTCTCAAAGCCTCCCCCAGAGTTTTTACTCAGCTTCTCTGGCTTTGGGTTTTGGCCTACTCTTTATCCCTCTTTGTCCCTGAGGTAGAGACTAGACTGACTTTGAGGCATAGTTCCTGTCCCAAGAGTCCTGAAACAACACTGATTAATGGAGAGGTTAAGGAACTTGCATTAGGTCACAAAGCTAGTCAATTCAGGTCTGCTGATCCCAATTTCTACCCAAAGCTTTACAAAATACATCGAGAAGCTTGGAGACTCTTGAATCTCTACCTCTCCCTCCAAGGGAGGGCTGTGCAGTATGCAAAGCCTTCTAGAAAATAACTTCTCTTAACAACAGTGTCTCAGGTGCAAGTGACAGCTGAGGGGAAATGATTATTTCTCTAACACCATTTCTTTGATTCCCTAAATAGAATCTATTTCAACTAATTTTGAAACATGAGAGAAAGCAAAATGTTAAAGATGAGAAAAAACATGTAAAGTGTCATGTTAGAAATGCATATTTTATTCAACTTTTCCCTGAGCTTCCTTGAAAAAAAAATCAAGTAAATAATTGCCAAATCTGTTGACTTCACAAAACTTTTAAGACTGAAGACTTCCTTACAGTTTGAAAATTTTACATTTCACATTCCAAAGTTCACTTGGGAAGTGTTAAGCGCAGTGGGTAATGTTTCCCCCGCACATGCCAGCAGTCTTTTTGAAAGTTTATAAACTGCCCAGGAAGCATTTGCTGCTGAAACTTGGCACACAGTAATTTCCCTTCCCCAACCATTTATTTTTTTCCAAATTACTTGGAAGAAAATAAAGAGCCACACAAAATATTTTTCTGAAGAACTATTGAGTTGTGGCAAAATTCTACAATTTTTTCAAGGAAAGATATTTTAGGGTTCCTCAAGAAGAAGTTAAAACAGGGATTTAGCTCAGTGGCATAAGTACCTGCCTTGTGAGCGTGCAGTCGTGAGTTTGATCCCCTGTACCAAAAAAAAAGAAGTTACAGAGAAAAGTGGGTCTGGAGCTAGGACAGGTGAACCGATTCTCAGAACTGGGGTCTCCTCTTGATCATAAATGTCTGTGGTCTTGTCGACATGCTCCTGGTCTCTGTTCCCTGAGCAACTATCTCTCCAGGAAGAGCAGAACATAATTCTTTAGAACCCATGTGTTTCTGTGTTTCCTTAGACGTCAGACAACAACAACGGAAAAGATCATTCACTGAACTTTTAGAACCATTCAAGTAATCATGGCATTTCAGAGAAGGAGAGAGAACCTTGAAGAAGGGCTAGTAAACTCTTATATCCCAGCCTAAGAGCTGGCAATGGTGGCCAGGAGCATTTCTAGGATCATAAAACGTGCCGATTCTTTGATCCATCTCGGGCCATGAGGCTGAACCTCTGGAAGAAGGGCCTTGGAATATGCCTTACCGTATTCCAAGCATGCCTTGCCATATTGCCAGGGGTTTTATGCTGAGTATGACAGTGTGATCCTCCAGAGAATCAAGTCTCCTTATTTTTCTTTATATATCACTTCAGTAAATTCTTTGGCCTCGCATCAGCATCTCCCAAAAACTATTACTTTCACCCCTATCCTCTGGATGCCCTTTATTCTATCTCATCCTCTCAGCGTCATCACTTTGGGCAGTCAGCCTCCCTCCACAAGGCTCCATGGGAGTTGGGACCTGGTGCGCTCATCTTGCGTCCCCAGCCCTCACATGGTTCCTGGGATGTGGTGAAGTGTGTGAGGTGTGTGCTCAGTGAAGGAGAAGCCCGCTCATAACCGAGGGACCTGTTAGTGGAGTTGCTGTAGTGGAGAGCCAGCACTAAAGCCTCAGATCTCCTGCTGCTCCCAGGGACTAATTTAATTGCACAAACCTTTGTCAGTGTATTTGTCATTTCTTCTTGTTTTTTTTTTTTTTAAGTTCTCTTGAGTTGTGTTTTATGACAAACCCTAATGCGGTACAGTGGTCCCCATTATCTTCTAGGGATACATTCTGAGATCCCTGAGTGTCTGCCTAAAATCCTAGGTAGTACCAAAGCAGATTTGTACTGCACTAGCACAACAGCGCATCACAGGAGAACCTCTAAGTTGCTGACAGGTGGGAATTATATGCAGTGTACATTTGCTGGACGAAGGGATGATTCACTGTGGTGAAATATGGCATGAGATTTCACCATGCTGCTCATAATGAGACACAAGTAAAACATATGGATTGCTTCTTTCTGTCATTTCCCATGTAATACTGTTGGGTTGTAGTTGAGTGCAGGTTACTGAAACTATAGAAAGCAAAACCATGAATAAGGGAGACTACTGTATTCTTCTGATAATGTTGCATCTACCAAAAACACAGAGAGGGCTTTAGAAAGAAGGAAAACGTATACACACATAACTATGTAAAGCACTCATTCATGCTGCCTGCTTATTCCTGAGCCTTCCATATGCCAGGTTTTATGCCATATCTATGAAGGGAACTCTTGTCCAGGCTCAAGTCTGCGTGAAACAGGATGGAAAAGAATGATACAAACCCTGCATAGGCATCAGACTCCTCCTTCTGCATGGAGAGAAGGATCAGCTGATAAGGACATTGTCCTTATCTGGCAGCCAGCTTATGTGCCAAGAGCTACCACTACCGCCTTGCTGTGTTCCCACTCAGAGTGGAGGTCTTCTTGGCCCTGTTCAGTATATGAGGGAACCAAGGCCACATAGCAGATGACAGCAGAGTTATTGGGATCAGGACCTTGGCTTTACTCCAGGCTGTGCTTTGAGCTCCAGAGGTGCACACTGGGATGATGTGCTGACACCTCTGCTTAGGCCACTGAAGAATTTTCTAGTGCTTTCCTCTCTTTCTACTTCTTCTCAGGTTCTGCCCTTCTCTTCCCACTTCTGGTTTGCATCTTTATACCACTTTACGGAGACTTTCTTAGTATCCAGAGAAAGTTTGTTTAGGGCTCCAATAACAGACCACAACAGCTACCAGATGGACGGCAATCCATAGGCACACGGTTCTCAAGGCTGGGAAATCTAAGCTCAAGGGATGCCATTGGCAGAGAGCTTCCTGATGTGTCATTCTGTGAGCTGAGAGAGAAGAAAATGAACCCACAGCCTCAGCCCTTTGTTAATTGGCGTTAATCCACACATGGGGACAGAAGCCCCATAGTCTTCCCATAGGTCCCACCTCCCTATACTGCTGCACCAAGGGTTGTTTCTAACACCCTTTTGGAGGGTCCATTCTTACCGCAGCATATCCTAAAGAAAATTCCCTCATAGGGACTTCCCTGCCCCTGAGGCACCTCAAAAACACTTCATTGGCATTGTCGAAGGACTGACTGTGATCTTAGCCTTTTTGGACAGAATAATGTATAATTTTTGTAGGATTTGTGCAATTGCTTTCCAGGAACCCAGTGGAGAAATATGGGAGAACCAGTCAGTCCTCAGAAGCCCAAGTTATACGGGGGCTTCCTGTAGTGAGTCTACCCTGGCTGAGCCTTTGTGTGGTGCCGCCAAGTAGCAAAAGGCACCATGTTCCAGGGACTGGGCCACCTGCCCCCCACGCCGGATACACTGCCTGTCAGGTGCTGAGGCTCCAGGGCTTTCCCACCACTGAGCTTGAGTAAGGGATGCTGCAGCCTGGGCCAGGTCAGGACAAGCACGAGGAGACTGTGCCCGGGGGCAAATTTGGCAACAGAGCATGGCTTGGCCATAAGGGGCTTTACCATCATTTCCTAGAAGGTCACCAGCTGAGGTTGTTGCCCACGGTAGAGAGTCTCTGTCCACTGCTGCTCAGCTCCCGGGTTGCTGTCTTTTTGTACGTGAAGCATTAGCTCTCTACCTTTCTTTTCCGCTTTTATTGCTTTCTCTTTGTCTCTTCCTTTACTGCTCCCACCCTACTACCAGGCTGGGATGGCTACACACTTTCCCTAGAACCAAAAAGAATCTCTTGTGGATTTTTTCCAATTTTTATTAGCTAGAATTATTAGCTAAATGTAAAAATTGTTCTCTCTTTAAAACAATTAGATGACTAGACTGTGTAGCTTTAAAATTTAAGACACAGCATTTTTGTCCTTTATTGACTTTACAAAAAAAAAAAAGAAAAAATTATGGTCACTTATACTAAGGAGAAAATTTTTCATCATTGATATAAATGAATGTTCTTAAATATAGGAGAGAAAAAGAGATCTGGAGCTCAGTCAAAACGTATGTAATACCAGTTTCCATTTCTCCTTACTTGAGTTTTATAGTAAAACATCTCCCTAGGCCTGACTATGTTATTGTAAGGTTTTGTAGAATCTCTGTGTAGGACCTTTGTTTATTTAAATCTGTAGAAGGTGATTGTTGGAAGGTGACCAGCTGACTCATGTTCCATAACATGAGAGCTGACTTTATATAGTCCAGAAAATAATCAGCTTTCACTTTACAGACTCCAGTATCCAAGAAGCAAGTATCTGTGTGTGTGTGTGTGTGTGTGTGTGTGTGTGTGTGTGTGTGTGTGTGTAAAATCACACATGCACACAAAGAGCTGTTTTCATTAGTGCTGAAGCTTCTCTGGACTCTAGTTTTAGAAAATATTCCTTTCAAAGAAAAAAATGAGGAAAAAAAGGATAAAATGGAAATCAAGCTTTATAAATAAGGAGGGGAAGAGGGATTGAAGAGAGGGGAAGGGAATGGGGAAAAAAGAAGGAACTAAGATACATCATATACAGGTACAAATACCCTGTGATGAATGTGATCATTATGTATATCTAAAATTGTACCAATAAACTTAATTTAAAAAAGAAAGAAAATACTTCTTTCATCCTCTCCAGTTCTAACACAGAGCCCCTCTTGAATGATTCCTGATTCCAGTTTTCTTTTTCAGACACCCCTCCTTTTCTTTAATTTTTCTTAAATGCTTCTATAGACACAGTTATTACGAGTGTCCCTAATTCAGCATCTCACAGCCTTTTTCAGAGTTCAGCTTAAGCGAAAAACAGATGTGGCTCACCGGCAGAACAAGGGTGACAGTTTTGAACCACACTAGCTTATTTTCTACTTTAGAAAGAAATTCTAACTTGGTCATTTATTTGATATTTTAGGTACGTATCATGAATCCTTATTAGAATCACCACAGTGGTAACTGTAAACCTTTTTTTTTGGTCTCTGGGGCCACTGAAAGCACAGTGGGCATCTTTGCCTAGGACAAGATGCATTTCTGAGACCCCACTGCCATGTCTTGGGCTAGCAGGTCCTCTGAGCTGACAGTCTGAGCTGTCCTACCTTGAACAGGCTGGACACTGCTTTAGGGGAGAGAGGAAGGGGTTAGGCAACATTCCCGCCCTTTTATTCATTAGAATAGATTATTTTAAGAAATAAGTGTAGTGATCTGCGTTCTTTTGTGTTTTGAACGCTGCAGTTCAGGCGCCCCTGGCCGGGAGCAAGCCCTAGGTGTGTGGCAGTGCTGCAGGCTCTCATCCATCCGCCATGCTTTTGCCTCCCAAGTCTCGCAGAATTCAGTAGATGCTTCTTTCCCATATGAGATGTTGGAACTTCAGTTCATCAGCTCTTTTGGCAGCTTAAAAATTATATAAATATGTATAAAAGTTCTAGGTTAGCATTTTCTTCTCATTTTTCAAAGAGCTTCAGTTGAAAAAGGTATTTAGTTGAGAAGTTCCCTTTGTTGATTTTTTTACTGAAGAATAGATGCTTATTTAAAATGTCAAGAGACCATCCTTTTATTAATTTCATTTATTTTTGCAAGTATTGTATGAAAAATATCAGAAAATTCCCTTGGTATAAATAGAAAGAAAAGACACCCTCTCTTTATCTGGTTGGACAGGAGGGTTTCTTTAGATGCAAAGATCTATTGCAGGAACTTTCCTACAAGGCAAGGCTCCATGCTTTGTTTTATGATTATGTTTAGGAAGTCATTTTGTTTTTAGATATTAATCTCCAAAGAGCTTTGTGTGACAAGGTAGTGGGCCTGCTTATGAGTCAGAGAAATTTACCTTAGATTGCTTGGGTCCATTTTTTGCTGGGTTAAATAAATTTCAGCAATATGTCGATGTCAGTCTCTATTTCTTACTAACCTCTCCCTCTCATTGTCTTTTTTTTTTTTAATAACAGTAGCTTGTCCTTAGCCAGATTTTTATGCCCTTTGCAAAAGGCATTCCCCTAGTTTCCACCAGCATGGTGTCATCCCTGATTTCATCCTCACCTCCAGAAAACTCTGGTGTTTGATTAAAGAGGGTGATATGCCCATGGAATTAGGTATGCTAGGGATCTAATGCTTGGAAGCATTTGGTTTGCTTTTCCAACCACATTTCACAAATCCCTGTCTGCTTCTAATAATGTTGAGTCATTTATTTTGGTAAGTAATGAAAGTACCATCTCCTCTTGCCCCATCTTGAGGTGATAACCTAGTCTTAGAGAGAGTGAGCTAACAAGTTGCTGTTAGATTTGATTTGTTCCCTAACCCATCCTGTGAATATCAATGCTAACAACAGTGTCTTGTGTTTTTTTTTTCTTTTTTCCCTTTTTTTTTCTGTTAAATCAATGTGCTTTTTCCCTATGTGAATAATTATATGTCTAGAAACAGCCATGGAGTGATTTTGCTGTTCTGAATGGGGGAAAGATTAATAGTGACATTTGGAAGGCAAGTATATTGTCAGATTTTAGATCGTTTAATATTTCGTTCCTTTCTGCATGGCTGTGGCTGTCTATTTTTCTCCTTCGTGAATATCATGCATTCTGCAGGGACAGAGTAATGGGGCTTCTTGCTCCCGGCTCGCAGCTCAACTTGTGTTGCCTTTTTTGATGTCTCCCATTGTGAATGACTTGAAGCTGATCGCCCCAGGCCCCCTGTTGTTTTGTGAGAACAGGCGCTTGTGCACCGAATCAGCCTCCAGCAGCCTTTGCATGCCTTTTTCTGCCTAAGCTCCCACACACTCTTGCCTCTGCTGGGGCCTTTTCTCCCCTTTGATATTTGAGGCAGTGGAAGGAGCCCCTTCCTTACTGTACATTAACAAGGATCTGTTTTCCTCTAGGATTTGCATGCAGCCACAGTTAACCCTGATCCCAGTTTAAAAGAATTTGAAGGAGCGACACTACGCTATGCGTCTTTGAAGCTCAGGTAGGATGCTGGGAACATCACTGGGTGTGTCGCTGTTGCTATGTATATTACCCATAGAACTCTAAGACCAGTTTTCTGTTTTTCATCCTAGAAATGCCCCTCATGCTGATGATGATGATTCTTGTAGTATCAACAGTGACCCAGAAGCCAAGGTTTGTAAGAACCATGCTTTCAGCAGCCAGGTTATTATATTCTCGTGTTGACATAATGACTTTTGGATAATGGCCCAGTTTTTACAAACCATCAACCCAGAGCCACGTAATAAGTAATTAGCCCTTGATCCTCTCTTTCTTAATCTCCCAGATTTTAAGAAAATCCCTAAGCCAGGTTTACTTTGAGAGCATTTCTGTAACCTTCAAGATAGCCTGTATTTCAGTACATCAGTTCTTTGCAAGAGTAATAAATTAACATTGCTGCTCAAACGGGCAGGCTTCAGAAGCTTGTAGGCATAGCTGACTGCTTTGCAGAGCCGTGGAGGTGGGCTGGATAGGTAGGCGTGAAACTCGGCTCCCTCCTCTGCTAGAGCACCCTTCTTGGCAAGGTGAAATGGGTTTGCCATCCCTGTGGTAAGCACAGGTTGGAGGTGCATTTTAAGATAAAAAGCAAAGATTAGCACCCCTGTTTTACTCCTGGGTTTGGTGAGAAACCATCATTGGCTTGTGACCAGTGCAGTTGTCCACTGCCATATGCTCAGAAGGGTCCTTTGCATGGGGTTTAGTGCTGTGTCTTTCATCATTTGACTTGAATTTGTGTTTTATAATGAGTTCAGTGGGACAATGGAGCAAGCTTTGGTGGCAAGAGCCCTTGCTTGCAGGAAGTCCTGTCACCTTCCTGCAATCCCAGGTGGTTCTTGACTGCCTGACCAGTTGCTACCCTGCTAGGCCTCCCTGTCCCTGTCACCACTCTGTGACTCCTGCTTTCCACCCCCACTAGGACCTTGCCATGCACTTGGGACTGTTTGGGGGCCGGTGTCTACCCTGCAGTATCTCTGGATGTGGTAAGGCAGTGGCCAGACCAGCCTGGACTGGCAGCACTGCGGAATATCCAGCAGAACTTCTTACCTCTTCCCAACCTAGGAACCTGGTGTGTCCCGACTGGATGTCAGAGTACACTGCCGGGCACCTGTTAGTCACGGGTCTGGGTGATGGGCCCACAGGGAAAAGGGTTCCTGGCTCGGGTTCCTCATGCTGGTCCAGCATGTGGTGCTTGTGTCCAGTCACTGGAAGCCTGTGTACAGCAAGGCATGGCCAGCACCCTGCACCCGGGGCTTCATGTTTGCTCTCTACACTCTGAGGAAGATAACATTAACTCTCAATGGGAAAGCATCTTAGCAGATCAAAAAAGAAAATGCAGAAGACAAGGGAAAGCTTTGTGTTTTCCTTTTTTCCTGCCTTGTGAACAAGGGGCCCCTGGATTTTCATTTTGTATATTTCCTTCTCACTTACACTATATTTCTGGTCCTGTACTCACCAGGAAAGGATGTCACTATGCCCTCCTCTCCCTACTACGAACTCCTGTGCGATATAGAGAAAGGAATCTTTCCTTACTGTACTATGGAGATTTGTTCTGAATCCCAGAGCAGATCTGTGCCTCTAAATAAAACAGCAGATAGGTTTGTTTACTAGCAAGTAAGTGGGGAACACCATACAGGCTTGAAACCTTGGTGCCTTGGCCAGCAATCGCCATCTTGCTGCCTGTTCTCTGAGGCTCTCAGGGATCTCAGTGGCATCGCCACTGCTCCTGGGACAGCTTCGCTCTGCACACGCCTGGAGAGGATGACAGCTACTCTAGAGCCTTAGGGTTCACAACAAGGCCTTGGGCTGCTGCTCACATGCAGGCCTGTCAAGCTAAATTTTATGGCAAGGAATGGATGGAGTAAAATAGGAAGGCGGGCTGTGAGTGATTTGCTTTGCTACCTGGTGTGTTTTATGAGGGCTGTCAGCAGAGGCAGGAGGACGGGGAGAAGCAGCACCTGAGCCTGTTGCTGTGCTATCTGGGGAGCCCTGGTGTGAAATTAACAACAGTGGGGGAAGAGGCTGCAGGAGCTGGAAGTGATGAGTGACAGGAATAGGAGAGCTGCTCCTGAGATCCTAAGCGTGTGCATTGAGGCTCCTCCTCTCGCCTGCTAGTTGTGTTGCTTACTGGGTTCAATCTGCCACCTTTCCCTTGCCAGTGTATCTACTCCAGCACCTGTTATGAATTTGTTCATATTAATAAGGAGACTTTGTCATGAGTTGCCAAAGCTGTGTCTAGTTTTAAGGAAAAAAAATATGTGTTACATTATTTATGTTGTACTTTGCTCCATAGACTTATAAGATCAAATCCTCTTTTTGGTAAAGTATAGAATATATTAGGCAATAATAAGTGTATCAGTTGGACTGGAACAATATAGAAAGAAAAGGAAAGATAGAGAAAAGGAAAAATACATAGTTTTTCAGATCATAGGAATTTCAGTAACAAAAATTGATGTATAGGTGGGTTTATTTCTGTTTTTGTTTTGTTCGGAGAGTAGGAATGGGCCCTATGGATCACAGATGGTCCCCAACTTACAGTTTCTCAACTTTGCAGTAGTGGACGCGATATGTATTCAACAGGAAAATCAAATTGTGAAGTTCAATCTTTTTCCGAGCTGGTGAGATGCAGTGGGCTGCACCATCACCGTGCTGGGGGGGTGCGGTGGGGGGCAAACAGTGGGCCCAGGCTCCCAGTCAGCCCTGAGACACCAGCAGACACCCACACACGACTCGTTGTGGAAACTGGGGGGAGATTATGCCAGTGTAGACCACCTTTCTGCCCTGACTTGCCCCAGGGATGAACTCCAGACCCTGAGTGGAACCCATGGGCTTTTTCAGAACATCTGTCAGTTTTGTTATTGCAGCAAAGCTTCCAGTACAAGTTGGGCCTGGACTACGAGAACACCAGAGTATGCAGTGGGGAGAATTTGCTGGTGGTGGCTGGCCGGGGTGCATGTAGCAGCTCCCCCTGTGGTAGTGGGGTCACAGAGGATTCTGCCTTGGAGCTCCTTGGATGTTGGTCCCGGGACCCCAGTGGAGGGACACTGGGGAAGGTCAGGATGCTCTTTCAGAGGTAAAGCATAGTGAGCACTGCCCTCTAATACTAAAACTTTCTTCCCTCTGCTGTTCCTCTGCCTTCCTCCCTTCAGTCTCATCCCCAGGGTCTTTTGCATGCTGAGCACTTACTCTAACACTGAACTACAACCCCGGCCCTAAAGTTTCCTCTTCTTGATGTTGTCTTTGAACAGTAAATTCCTTATGAAACTGTCTTAGTCACTTTTCTTGTCACTGGGACAAATATCTGACACCTACAGCTTAAAGGAGGAGAGGCAAAATAAGCCTCCAATTCCAATTCCAATTTTGGAATTTTCAGACCTTACATGCTTAGCTGAGTCCAAGGCCGGAATGGCATGGTGGAAGGCCCTGGGGTAGGAAAGCTGCTCACATCATGGTAGACCAGAAGCAGAAAGGGAAAGGAGGAGCCTGGGGGGAAGACCTTCCGCCCATGCCCCACTGACCCCCCCCCCTCGCCGCAGGTCAGCTGCAGGGCTCCTGTAATGCAGTCGCCTTCCACAAGCCCTGCCCCTGAGCTCATGAAGCTTAGGGAGCATCCAGACCCAAACCACAATGCCCTGTGTTCCTGTCTGTTTCTTGGCTGCGCTTTCCTCTTAATTTTCTACATTTTTCAATGCTGTTTTTATTTCGGAATAATTTTAGATTTATAAAAATGTTGCAAAGATAGTATTGGTTTCCTGTATTCCCTTCTCCCGCTTCTTGGTGTTTTCTTATTGTACAGTGAGCATTTACAATCACAGTTGCAAGGGTTTGCAGTGTAGTTGCACCCAGAATCATGGATCAAATTCTGTGACCAGAATCATGGGAGGAGATAAATTTGTGAACCAAGGCACCACTGTATATAGATTTATAAGGTACAAAGTGATTTCTTAATATTATATCATTTAGAATTAAAAAAATAGTAGTCAAAATGAAAAAAATTAACATTGATAAAAATTAACATTGGCACAAAACTACCAACTAGACACCTTATTCTTACTGCCAGCTTTCCTTCTCCTGTCCCTTTTTCTGTTCCAAGATCTAATCCAGGATACCTTTATTCCTTGTGCACTTTTAAATTTATATCTGCTATTGTAACCCTAAATATTTTTCTCAAATCATGTTTTCCTATTTTGTGTCACTCTCCCCAAGGGGAAAACACTTGAAATATTGTTGTATGTGCAAACCTCATGGAGATAATTGCCTCTGGTGCCTCACTGTTAAGAAGGTAACTAACTCCCTACTCGGTGTGCATGGCCAGGTAGCTTGCATTTTGAAATTCCCGTTATTTTACTATTAGTTCCCTGGGTTCATCCCACTTTAATACTTTAGAATCTAGATTTAGCCCTTTTCCCATTGCATGTGGTATATTGTTGGCCAAATGCATGATTCACACTAAAATAAAATGGAATTGTAGAAAAGTTAATGTTTTGAAAAGCATACACCAGTTCTTTCCTCCTTTGTGTAACTCTGCTGCAACTTCTGTAAAGGAGATATTCTGTCACCTGGTGGACAGTATTAAAAATTGCATTTTCAAAAAACTGGCTACATTTGATTTCGAATTTTAGAATTGGTATAGCTGGATGTGACATTAACAATGAAAAGCTGGCTCCTGGAGTTTCTCAGTTCGTGGCACTGAAGGAGTGTTTCCTGAGCCTGTGACCACCAACCTTTTATTCTCTTTCTCTCAGTGCATACAGAATCATTTTCATGATACTTGCAAGAAGAGGTTTTTAGAACATTTTCTTTGAAGTCCACAATAAAAGAAATGAGTGAGAATCTTATATTGTCTCAACTGTCACATCTGGATTTCAAGTTCTTCATCTGTAAAGTGCACATGTCATACTAGAAGCCACTTCTGGTTCTGAGAAGTTTTAGGATTGCAGATGGAATATAGCATCCTGATCTATAGGATCCAGGAATGACACAGCTTTGTCTGATCGACATGCAAGTCTGAAGAAGGGAAGACACTAGGCCTTGAACCAGGACAGCAGAGAAACTCCAAACACACTCCACAGGCACTACTTGCTGATCAGGCTCTTACCTACAGTTTTCTTGCAAACACAAAGCATCACAGTTACCTTCCAATACTGTAAATAAGAAACTGACATTTTGAAGAGATCAAATGATTTATTTTGTCACACACTAGGATAAACCAGTAACTGGTAGAAGTGAGAACCGGTACTCAAAGTCCCATACATGTCACTCCCAAGCCCAAGACAGTGCTGTGCCCACCTGTCCCGACCTGTTGATCCTCTGGGCCTCAGATCACTTTGGCTGCCCAGGTATCTGGGGTTGAGTAACAGAGTTGTTGGAGGGAGCGTGGAGGTCATTGCTTGAGGTCAGACCTGTTCAAATCCTGAGCCATGTGGTCCAATCCTTTGCAATACTTTTCAAACTTTACCAAACTTGGCAAATTTTCATTTAGTCTGGGGTGGGACAAGTTTTGTATTTCTACTAAACTCCCCAGTTACAATGGTGCTGCAGGCCTACAGCACCTAT
Source organism: Dolichotis patagonum (assembly GCA_004027295.1). Lineage (NCBI taxonomy): Eukaryota > Metazoa > Chordata > Mammalia > Rodentia > Caviidae > Dolichotis > Dolichotis patagonum. The sequence goes on along the minus strand of PVJX010001038.1, from coordinate 163,134 downwards.
TTGGAATACCAACATTGTAAAGTTGGACCCTCATGAAAATAAGTCACCATTTTTGTGCATCTTCTGCAGGGGATCAACAGTCTCTCTACCTAGTACCTTCTGGTTCTTTTATGCCCATTGGCAACCAGTGCTGAGCTGCCTCAAGATTTCTTTTACTGAGGCACTAGACTTCGTGAAAGCTTCACTTTTCTTATTCTCCCAGATGGAGAGAAAAGGGAAGCGCTTGATACCAATCATTAGTTTGACTGAGAAATGATGAATGAACAGGAGATTCAAATATCCATCAGTAAACCTAATTTGTCTGAGCCCTCCCTTGGTTCCTATTAGTATAGATTTTCACGAAGTAATTATATTAGCAGGGTACTGATGAAATTAGCACTCTTAGATAAACAGGAAGTAGTAGGGAGTATCTTTTCTCGTTCAGATTTATTTCTGGTTTGTATAGCAAATGCATAATTACTGCTTAGCATTTATATGGGATTCAATAGCTGCATATAGTACTTATAATTGATTTTTATTCATGTGGTTTAGATTAGTTTCCAGAAACTCTGATCCATGAGAGAAGTTTGGATTTCATTTACATTGTTGATGTATTAACTGAATCAAAACATGTATTGAATGGTTAATGCTCAAGGAGCACACGTGCTTAATGTGTGATGTAATGGTAGAGACAAGGGCTCTGGACCCAGGCTTTCTGTGTTCAAAGTCAGGCTCTGCAGGTTGTTAGCTGGGTGACCTTGGGTAAGTTATGTGGCCTTAGTTTCCTCACCTGTAGAATAAGGATACTATTAGTGACATAGCTATTGTGAACATTGGGTAGATGTATTATAAATATTATAAAGATACTGTATATGCCAGTTGCTTAGAACAGTCCTTAGCAGTCTTTATGTATCAGTCATTATTACCATTTCTACCATAGAAGGGAACAGATATGGACCGTGATCTCAAAAAAGAGGCAAGCCAAGCAGTGCATGCATTGTGCTAAGAGCTGGGATTCAGCGATGCAGTTCCGCTCTAATCCACAGGGGGGCACCTGGGCCTGGAGGATCCACTTCCAAGTTGGCTGCTGTGGCTCAGGGCTCCTCAAGTAGTTCGCCATCTGCCAAGACCTCTCCTTGTGGCCTGGGCTCCTGGCCGTGTTGCTCTCTGGGTAGGAAAGAGCTGATAAGCCCATCAGTCAGAAAAGTCTTTTCTTAAAAATGATGTTACCTCAATTCCACCATATTATGCTGGTCAGAAGAGCACAACCCAGATCAAAGAGCTGGGCAAATGGACACCAGCTTCTGATGGGAGAGTAGCATGGTCACAGGCAGGGAGCTTTATTACATCATCTTTCGGAGGCACAATATACAGTCATTCCCATGTGCCTGTCATTCAAAGTGAATGCCCTTAGTAAAGAACAGCATATGTCACCTTGGTTCTATCAAAAAACCAGTGCTTAAGATGGGCATGGTGGTGCTTACCTGTAATCCCAGCTCTTAAGGAGGCTGAGGCAGGAGGATCAAGTTTGAACCCATTCTGGGCAACTTAGTGATTTAGCAAGACCCTGCTTTAAAATTTAAATAGTAAAACTAAAACAGCTAGGGATGTAACTCCTTGTAAAGGGCCTGTGTTTAATCCATGTGCTGCCCAAGAAAAGATAGAAAGAGAGGAAGGAAGGGAAAGGGGAAAGGAAAGAAAATAAAAGGGAAAGGAAAGAAGCAAACTAGCGGTCAGACAGAACATGAGAATGTACAGAGGTCTGCCTGAATGGGATTTGTCCTCCTGCGGAGCTTTTGGGGTTGGCGTTCACACAGGGAAAATGAGGATCCTCTGTACGTCAGGAGTGGAAGGAGAGAAACACAGTAATCCACCTGGGCACGCATAGCTGGCTGAGGAAGTGCAGGCCTCACAGCCAAGCATGTGACTCAACCCAGCATGGTTTTCACCCAGTGGTGCTGACACTCAGTCTCGTTCTTGCCTCCCAGCCCAGAGGATGGCTCTTGTTTTTCCAAAACAGTTTTACCCCTTTATTTGCCAACACAGACACAAGCACAGTGCTACTTGCCTTTCCCTTGTTAACGTCTGGTCACTAACATACCCACATGAGCAGTTGAGGAATTGGCAACCATATGTCAACCCCAAGTTCTGAAGGGTGCTGTTGAGCAGTGTGCGTTGAGCCAACTGTTGGCAGCTGGGCCTGATAGTGGGCAGATGCCTGGAAAGGCTAATTAAGGAAAGGCGGGCTTCTTCCCGTAGGAACTGGGTGGGAAACAGGAGACGGACAGCACCTGGCAGCGTGGCAGCCCTGTGCATCCTGACTGTGCCTTAGGAGCCGGTGCGTGATCTTAGCCCCGTGAATCCTGGCAGAGAATTCTGGGCCCCAGAAAGTCCAGTCCCAGAGTCAAACAGCCTCTGACAGACCCATAGCAGGTCTGGGTTCTCTAGGAAGGCCCAGCTCGAGGGCCTGGGGTCCTTTACACTTGGCAGGCATTGTTCTCTTAGGCCAGTTAACTTAGAATTTCACACAGGACACTGTGGTTTGGTAGTAATGAAGACATCTCTTGTTTGTTTGTAGCAAATAAAATTGATAAAGAGACAGTAGTTTCTATTACAGGACCATATGAATAATTTCACCATCAAGCCATTTCTACGCCCATCTCTTTCTCCCACCACACTCCCTTCAAAGTGTGAGGCCCTGTAGCACAGCCTCAAAGGGCGGGGTCTGAGTTCCACTTCTGGCTCAGTGCTAAGGAGGAAATTGCTTTCGTGGCCAGGGTTCTGGATTTTCAGTCTCTAAACTGAGTCCAGGAGTGAGAGCTCTCAACATTCACCTGCAGTGAGTCCTCGGGTCATTTGGGATATCTTTTTCAACAGCTGCTATAGCAAGGTGGTATGAGATCAGTCAACCTAGGGAGGAGACCAGAATACAATAATACAGCAGAGAAAATGGTAGTATCATTTCAGAGTGATGCGTATAATGTGGCTAGAATGAAGACAGCAGTGATAACATGGAACTACACGTGAAATTTCAGTAGCTTCCTGTTGAAGGTGGCTTGATGGTTTTCTAAGCAGTAACACATACACAATTTCATTTGGTTTTAAGAGTTCTTTAGACAGAAGTTCACTTCATTAAAACCATGTCTTACTATTGGGCCAACACATTCCTCACTCAGATCTCTAGCCAAACATTGCTTCATTCAACCTTTGCTATTGATACAGATCTGAAATGTGTCCCTTTGGATTCCACCACAGTCCCTGGTTCTCAGCCCCTTTGTCAGTGGTCAGTTGTCCATCGTCTCTAGAAAAGCTACGAACAGGGCTCATGTAAGTGGTCCATGGAACTAGGCGCCATGAACTTCTTGATTTCTCTGAAAGCCCTTTTCCTGTGAACATGGAGTTACGAGTTTAGATGAGCTCTGTAGCAGCCTAGAGCTTATGAATATATTTATAGAAAAGGCTTATTTTTCTCTTCACCAGTGTATCACTTGGCAAAGAAAGCGAAATACCATCTCCCATTCATCATTCCTGCTTCGTATATTCTTAAGTGTCTCTGCTATGTTTCGGTAGAGATCTAGAAAAGAGATTGAAGGCCCATCCAGCAAAGATGTAGATCATCTGGCAGCGGCAGAGGGTGGATGGAGAAGGAAGCTAGCATTTCTCCGGTCCTAGCCCCACACTGCGCACTCTGCTCACCTCGGCTCCTCTGTCTGCGTGTCCGCGCAGCCCTGCCCAGGTGGCGGAGCTGTTCTTCCCATTGGACAGCGAGGACTTTGGGATTCAGAGAACTTAAATAGCTTTCCAGCAATCACAAGATGATGAAGTTTGATCAAAGGGAAACACATACTAAAGCCCATGGTCTTCCTGGTTATGAAATAATGGTGATGGTATGTGCATTCGTTCGTGTGAGTGGGCCCAGATACACAGAGATAACTTCAGGGCATTATCAACAACTCGGCCTCCACCTCCCACCCCTGGAAATGATGGAGGAGAGGTGTGACCCTCACTGTTCTCCCAGGAGCCCTGGGAGGTACGCTGTTCCTTCTCACTGAGCAAACTGAGGCTCAGAGTTCAGAGCTCCTCACTGGGGCTGGCACATGGTGGAACTGAGATTTGAATCCCAGCACTCTGGGTGCTAGGCCACAGCTCTTCCTGCCGTTTGGGTAGATCCCTTTCTGCGGCCCTTAAAGCACACTCTCGGTTTGTTCCTGTGATTGTCTAGGGATCGCTGTGACAGGTGTTCCATATCTTAAGCTTGGGTTCACCTGAGGATGTACAACTGTTTATAAGTTAAGAGAAAAGATACATATAGTTTCTCATATATGGATGGTTTGTGGTTTGGGGGCTTTTTTTAGTAGCATTCCCAAGCAGCCAGATTTTAGTGAATGACAAAGAGAAAACAGCCAGAGATGTTATCCCAAATGCAGGGCAGTGTTCCAAGTAGAAGAGTGTGAATCACGGGCTAGAATACCTGCATTCTAACCCCAGTTCCGTCAGTTGTGAGCTGTGTGATTTTGAGTAAATCACTTAACCTCTCTGGACTTCACTTTTCTCATGGGTAAAAATGAGATGGTGCTAGTGCCCAGTCTGGGAATCTTGTGGTATTATTATGAGGCACAAATAAGATGTATGTAGAGATGCTTTGATAGCTCTTTGGACCTAGGATAGTTCAGGCTGGCCTTAAACTCACTGTGTAGTGCAGGATGGTCTCAGACTCGAAGTGATCCTCCTGCCTCAGCCTCCCCAGTGCTGGGATTACAGACGTGCACCACTACACCGAGCCAAATTTTCTTTAAGGTGGTTCCCTACAGTCCTGCCATTGATGATGAGTTTGGGCTGGTTGGGCTGCTGCATGGGTCAAGGCCCTGAAGGTGCTGTGGGTTTAGTTCACTCCAGGTCTGTGTGATTGCTAAGGCCAGCACCTCTCTTAACTTCCAAGCCTAGAAACCATTATTTTAGCACGTAGACTTTCATGTTTTTGTTTTGTTTTGTTTTGTTTTGTTTTGTTTGGTACCGGGGATCGAACTCAGGACCTTGCACTTGCCAGGCAGGCGCTTATGCCACTGAGCTAAATCCCCATCCCCTAGCACGTAGATTTTCTACATATGTATAGCTTAGGTTAACCAACATGAACTTTATTCCCTAGATCTTAGGAAAAAATGTAAAAAAGGGAACTATGTGGTAACATACTGGTTATTAATGAAAATGTAGGTGGTACCAGTTTATAAGTTAGATAGGAAGCTTTAATCTAACTTCCAAAGTGGAGACAGTGATGATATGTATCAGGACTTTCCTGTATGCTGATGGGGTTGAGTATTTGTTGACTCACCTTAGAGACATAAGGCGCCTTGAAGCAGTGTTGTGGCTGGTGGCATTGAGGGGTGTATGTGTTCCCCTTGTGCTTATGATAAAGCACATTTATGTAAAACACTCGTCAGTTCGATTTCCTTAGTCCTTCATCCAGAATGGAAAAGAGGCGCCCAAGTCCAGCAACCCAAGCCTTCCTTCCCTCAGGCCTCTGACTAACACCCAGTCTGTGCTCAGTCCTGGCGGAAGAGACTGAGCTTTAGACACCTGCGGCTTTCATACTAGCTTTAAAAAACAAGGCCCCCGGGGTTCCTGTGGTTACTCCTTGAGATCAAAGTCACCACATTTTACAGGAGAGCCCAGACTGACTGTGTGCTCCTCGCGCAGCCCCTTCCTCTTGGCATTTTCCTTGATTTTTCGTGACAGGCACAGCGGAAAATGAGCGACTGCAGCAGGATCTGGCTCACTGCCATGAACAGCGTGACAATACTCTTTCTGTTGAAGGGACAGGCTGTTGATAAGAATGTCACACCTGTAAAACTTCCCTCCGCCAAATCTTTTATTAGCTTCAGGAAAAGTTATCACCAAGAGAAAATGGACACAAAATGTTCTGGATTCTCAAGACACACAGTCCTATTTTAGTGTGCCATTATGTGCACGATTCTGTCACAGTCCTGTGGACCTCTCCCTGCCAAAGACGTGAGTGTCCAGAGAGAATCGCGGCTGTCTCTCAGGAAGTCAGCTGAGCGATGAAGTGGAAGACAGCCCTTCCCACCACAGAGCTGCGCAGCTGCTACATGCCTGTGGCCTCTTTTACACGCCGAAGTGTGAGCTGCCATCTTCTCCTTTGGGATGGAAAGACTCTTCCCAAAGCCATTTGAAAAACACGCATTGTCATAAGATGAGTTTCCCAGAGGCAGTGCTTTGCATTCAGCATCATAACCCAGGTTAGAGTAAACCTAATGACTTGCTGGTCCAGTTTTCTCTGCTGAAACAGGAAGGTTTGCCAAGGAGAGCCAACCGGTCATCTTGTTTTACCTTTGGCCAGGAACAGAGGGCCCATGATCCCTTGCTAGAGGAGTCTTTGCTTTGCTCTCTTTTCCTTAAGTGTTCAGCATTACCACTGTCCAGATGCCGTGTGCAATTCCAGTACCACTGACTCTCAGTGGAGCCCTTGTGTAAGGACAGCTTTGGGTTGGTGTTTTCTCTGCACTCATTCATTCAAAGGTTTTACTCTTTTTTGTTGTTGTGTTTGGGGAGGTTTTTTGTGTTTTGTTTTGTTTTGTTTTGTTTTGTTTTGTTTTTGGTTGAGAAAGGGTTTCACTGTGTAATTTAGGCTGGTCTTGAACTCACTATATAGCCCAGGCTGACCTTAAACGCACTCCGATCCTCCTGCCTGGCCTCCCAAGTGCTGGGATTACAGGTCTGCACCACCTTGCCCAGCCTCTTTCAGATACTTGTTCATTCTTCTCAGAGGAAATTGATCTTGACCCTCGCCACCTTTCTTTGCAATTCACAGACCAGAATTTGTGTGACTTCCTTTTTACTAGGTGTGACTTTTCTCTGGATACTTTAAATCTTTCCTTGGAATAAGAATTAATTATTAGCTATCAGATGCTGGCTGTGTGCTTGGGACTCAACGTAGCTATTGTGGGATAGGAAGGAAGAGCAACCACGGGACCTGACCTTGAGAGGCATGTGGGGCAGCGTGGAGGAAATGGAGGGGTACCATGCTGAGGTCCGGAGAGCCACACGCTCATCTGTATTTGTCATTCCCAGGCTGTGGGGAGTCACTTCCCCTAAAAGGGCTTGACAGCCAAGCAAAGAGCACCGACTTTGCAATCAGCTCTGAAAGCAAAGTTCCAGGCCAGCTGGGGAGTGGAGCTAACTCAGAGACGCAGGGCGCGAGGAGTTGAGGAGTGGGGACTGGGGAAAGAGGAAAGGAGTTTGGGCCAGAGCTTCCACTGAGCCCAGCAGGGGGAGGACCTGGCGTCCCTGTACCTGCCCAGGACCACTGAATGCACAGAATCTTCGCTGTCCCACAGGTGGCCATCAGGGGCCAAAGGCCACTCTGTAGTCACTGCTGCCCTGACTCCGCCTGGGTCTGAGAGCTGTGCCCAGGACTGCAGTGCAGCAGAGCCCAGGGCATGGTGTGAACCGCAACCCAGACTTCTTCCTCCTTCTGGATCCTTCTTGCTCCTCCCCCACAGCCTCTTCCTGCCCACCTACGAGTCTGTCTCGAGCCTTGCTCTGGTCATTGCTTGCTTCTTTCTTCCTTGTGCCCTGTCACCACCTCAAGGCTTTATGACAGGACTGAACTTGCAGTCACTTCTCTCAGACTCTTCGGAGTCTCCATACAGCTCCGGGCCCTCCCTGCTCATTCTCCCCATTCTCCTGTGATCTTCAGTGTTTGGCAGTCATGCTCAGCCTTAGAAGAATTCCTAACTTCTGGAGCTGCTGGGCTTCTTAAGGGTCCCTCTATGCATTTCTCCTAGCATCTGTATGCACATGTGTGCATACACACACACACACACACACACACACACACCACACACAGTAAAACATAGTCGTGCTGAGATTCAGGCACGGTACCATCTCAGAACCAAAAGCAGCCATGAGGCTACTTAGACCAAAGCTATTGATAGGTTCAGATGGAAGCACAAATTATATTCTAACAGCTACACCCAGCCAACTCTGGCAGAAGAGCAAAGTGGGAGGCAACTGTCCTAGGAACTCAGCTCATCTTTCCCAAGCAGGCTTGCCAGCATTATGTATGCTCTGTGCCTTCTAGCGAGAAATGGCCACAGGGGCCTCTTCACTCTGTGTCTGTCTCTTCATTCTGTGTGTCTGTCTGTCTTCCAGTCAAGTCTGATGCACATGGATTCCTCAGATGCTTTCTCATCACTGGATTGAGATTTTAGCCTTTGTTCTAGTCTAGTACTGAAAATGGCCTCCTTTTTAACATCATTCATGTATATGTTTATTTACTCTAAGAACTCAGGATATGGTATTTAAAGGTTTTTTTTTTTTTTTTTTCTGGTCCTGAGGATTGAACCCGGAGCCTTTATGCTGAGCCGCATCCCTGGCACTATTCTCTTTTTTAATTTTGAAACAGGGTCTCTGTAAACTACTCAGGCTGGGCTCAGCATCCAGAATGCTGGGATTACAGTCATGCCCCACTATGCCCAGCAGTTCTTTAGGATAGCTTCTGAAAACACTTGGTCCTTGAGTTGGCCTCGAGGTCTCAGCAGAGGGGTGATGCATGTCTCCTCTGTCTTTGGCAGGCACAGTGAGGGCCAGTGCAGTGGGCATGTTCCTGTACTGAGTGGAAGGTGACTACTGAAAGACCTTTAGCTCTCAAGGCCCCATCACACCTGCTGCTGTGCTCAGGGCAAAAACTCATCTTATTAGCAGTGAGCAGCCTTGGATTTACTCATCTGTGAAATAAAGTGGTCAGGTTCTAGGATCCCCAGGCTGTGCTCAGCCTCTGTGCTGTGGTTAGATGAGTTTCCTGGGTGAGGAGGGAGTAGAATTCTGGGAGTCAGCTCCAGGAACTCACATGTGAGTGCTTTTCAGGGCTGGTAACTGCCATGCTTTTAATTGAGATCTTTCTGAGTCTTCATACATTACGAGCTTATTGAATTAGCTTTAGATACTTGGTGAAAAGTTGCAGATTTTTCATTTCCTGGAGAGAAGTACAATGAGTAGTATAATGTTTCTTATACACCAACATTAAAAAGTACAGTGAGCCCCAATGACGATGATAAATTATAGCTTAATTTTAGCTAAATGCCTGGACCAGGAATCACTGTAATTCTGGCTTTGCCTGTGTGAACAATCAGGCCAGGCTACAGACCAAACCCTTGTGTCATGTAATTTAGAGCCACTGTAGGGAGACACACATGAGAAATACAGTGCACTAGATAAAATTGTCAGCTATAGAGGAAAACAGAGCAGGAAGAGTGCTAGGGAGTGCTGGCAGGGCCTGCAGCATTCAGTGCCCTGAGGAGTTTCCCTCCAGCAGGAAGGGAGACAGGGAAGCAGCAAGACTGGGGAGACCCCGCATGGCTCATGCATGGCCTGTGGACGAGGGATCAGCCTAGAGCCAAGAGCGAGCAAGGTGACCAGAGTGAGCAAGGATAGACCAGTACATTTGTGAGGTGTTTGCAAATGTCCTGAGAGATCTTTTAGCCCTGGCCTTTTTCCTTTCTCTCTTCTCAGCTGCCCCTTTCCCACCATCATCTGTCAGATGAAGAAAATACAGCCTAGGTGCATCAGGTGACTTCTTAAAGGCTGCCACTTATTGGCAGCATGAGGACAAGAACCCTAGGCTTGCCTACAGTCCAGCACACAAAGGTCTGGAAAGCTTAGGTGTAACTGATGCCCTCCCCTAGACCTCTTCCTTCTTGCCCTAGATCAAGGACAGATACTCATGATTATTTTCACTTACAGGAGTCACATTCTGTCAGCACTGAAACTGAACAGGAAGCATTGCTCTGAGGGAAAGTTACAGGTTAGGTTCCTATGGGGCTCTAGTCATCTCATGCTTTATCAACTGATCAATACATAACCAGTTTCCCACGTTTTACCCTGTTTAGTACGTGCTGTTGCTTCATTAATGTTGACCGTTCAGCCAGCAGCACTGTAACACTTGCCTGAGTGATGTAGCTAAATTCAGTTTTTCTTCATAGATGTGTCATGGCCTTTCTGCACTGAGCAGTGCTTTAGCATTATTCCTGGGGGCGATTTTAAAAGTAAAAATGCCATCCAAATGCTAAAATGTGAAATATGTGACATTAAATGGACCATGGAAAGGATACATAGTAACCAGGAATGGTGGTACATGCCTGTAATCTCTATGCTCTAGGAGGCTGAGGCAAGAAGATCACAGGTTTGAGCCCAGCCTGGGCAATTTAGAGACTTAGCAAGACACCATCTCAAAATAAAAGAAAATTTAAAAGGGCTGGGGGAATAGCACAATGTAAATCAAGTGTGTTTGCACTTGAGCTATTCAGAGGAAGGACTGTATTCAAGAGCAAAGTGGCATCTTTGGTAATGGTGTCATCTCCTAGGACACATTCTAGGGTAGAGGATCAGACATGTCCCGAATTGCCTCAAATAGTGCCTAGAGAGCATGCTTATGGCAAAGTGTTACTTAAAGTGATAGTCTTGCTTATAGGAATATTACACACACACTTATTTGCTCTGAGGTTGAACTGTGTAACTTCCCCTTCTGCCCATGGTGTCCCAGGTCTGACTGCTCCCTCTTCCCCAGACTCATGGGTCCAGCCTGTCGCCTGCTCCAGCCTCTCTCTGCTCCTTCCACTAGATCAGTGTCTCCCCTGAAGCCTACATGACTGTTTTACCATCTCCTATCGAAATAAAATGTTCCACTTTACATGCCAAGTTCCAATACACCGAATGGTTTTACTCTGTGCTTACTCTGCAGATAACACATCTCAGCTTTGCACTAGCAGAAACATAATCTGCAGTATAAATTAGCCATGTGGACCTGAGAACTTGCCTCTCAGTCATTTCCCAGACTCCTGCAGGGGAAAACTAAAATACCACTCACACTCTCAGGAAGTAAGGATGGTCTCCCAGTAGGAACAGACATCTGCTGCTTCTCAGCAGGAGTAGAAGCTGGATTCTGCCAGCTCAGCTTCTTGGCCTCCATATCTCTGGGCTCTGGCTCAGTCTCTGAGAGGGGATGTGAATCTGGTGTTTAATGTCACCGACTTGGCTTTGGTTGGTATGTAAGTGTCTCCAGCAGCAGTTTCACTCAGCTTTCCTTTTTGTGGCATGGTCCCTGTCCCACCAGGAGAATTCCTTGGTCCCTTCCAGAAGACTTTTGGAGATGCTTTGTGGTAACTCAGAGTTGCCTTCTGGGCCTTGGACAGCTTTGAGACTGTCTGGGAGGAACTGGGACTGGAACTTAGGAGAGGAAATTTGATAAATGCTCTAAATCACATTGCCAGATGTTGATTTAAGAAGCCTCTCTAGAGAATAGGGATGTAGCTTAGTGGTAGAGTGTGGCCCTGGATTCTGTCCCCAACACCCCAAAAAGGAAAGAATCTCTTACTTTTGAATTTTTTAATAGTTCAGCAAAATATTGAGTTCTACACTTGGTTCATATTGCTTGGGTGCTTGTAGGAATAGTTGGGATTCTATTCCTTAAAGGCTTAATGGGCCTGGTCATTGTCCAGGGTCCTACCTAAGGAGTGGGTCCTTGGAACACGAATAGCTTAGTGACTTCTGTGGCTCAGAGTGTGTATTGTAACACAAAGACAAAGAAGGTGACATTGTGACAGTGTGCTGACCAGATCCTGCTGACATCTTCTGGCACAGAAGTCTGCTTGGACACAGCTGCTGGGTGCAGCATAGATCACAAATCAGTGGGGCACCAGATTAAGGATTGAATTACAGCCAGAACGTAGGATGCCTCTCTGCATAACTGTCCCAGGACCTTTGTGTATAGGTTGAGTCTTTAGGCCTATTTTGAGAGTCCTGTGCGCCATTGTAGATGGTGCTCCTGATAAGCCAGACAAGTGTTGGATTATGCACCAGACGGGGATACCCCCACTGGAAGACTTGGGCCTCTGGTCTACAACAGCAGCACTTGGAGCCGACGTGTTACCCAGCCCCATTAGTAGTCCCATGCCTGTCTAGTAGGCTATGTGTACATGACTTTATTGCTATACATGACTTCCATCAGGATTCCTCGATAGGCCCGGGGATTTAGCTCAGTGGCATAAGCACTCGCCTGGTAAGCGCAAGGTCATGAGTTCGATCTCTGGTACAAAAAAAAAAGATTGCTTGATAATTTGGAGCTAATAAAGATAAAAGCTAGTACACTGACTGCTTACTGTATATCACCCTACGCATTTCAGTTCTGCAATACCATTTGTTGCTCCCAACATTCTTTAGAATATAAATAATCCAACTGTTTCCATTTTGCAGTTTAGAAAACTGAGGCACAGGCCAGCATATTATCTGGCTTCTGTGAACTGCAAATAGTGATCCCCCTGAGGACCAAACTCTGCTGCTGTTATTCACTGTATAACCTTAGACAATACAACTAACCCTTCTGCACCTCAGTTTCTCATTTGGAAAATAAGAAACACAGCACCTACTCTCTAGAGTTGTTGTGAGAACATGACGTGCTATGTGTTATCAAGGATGTGGCATCCAGAAAGTGACCCATAAATAAATACCAGTGCTCACTTTCATGCTTTCCTGCCAGATCCAGACTCTTGAATTTCGCACATAAAATAGCACAGAGCAAGCCCTCAATAAATGATCACTGCCAGTGAGATGATGAGCATTACATGTGACCTTCGGATCGCATGTGTCTACAGTAAAATGCTTGTGAGTTTACATTTAAATACACCCTTGCACCTAATTTCGTTCCTCAGCAACCTGGAAACATTGAGTCTGATCTCTCAGTTAAACTCACCTCTGCTCAAATTTTCCACTGATGAAAACAGGCCTCATCCTGCAGGCCTGGTTCCTAGGCAGGAAATGACTGATGCAATTAACTGTGTCTCTACTAAATCACAATCCGGAAGCCTGTCTCTTCCATGAGCCAAGAATCTCCAAGAACCTGGCCATTGAGATGTTGGCTTGGCCTCCTCTGCTTGCATCTTTGTTGCTCAGCTCACAGTGGGAAGGTGACTAAAAACCAGAGTGGATTTTCCCCACACAGCAGAGTTTCTCATGAGCCAACCCTAGGGTCAGGTCAGAGCGATATTTACCTGCATTGCTCTCTATGAACTGCTAAGTTGGCATTCTGATTTTATTTTTAAATTTCTATAACTTATTCATGACACAGTAAATTCAACTCCTTCTGAAGATTCAAAGGAGTCTCCATGGTCCAGGCATTGTAAGTGATTTATAGGCACAGGTGACCAGGCTAGATATCACAGTCCCATAGTGTGCCGGGTAGGAGTGAGGCAAGAAGGTGGGTGCTGGGGATGGCATTTCAACTAGAGCTCACCCCATAGGGCCTGGTGTATTGGGAGGGCTTGGGGATGTCACTATTATTATGACTGCACCCTCTGTGGAAGGGCCTGTGAGATATTAACATGCTATGAACTTTTGCAGTAGGGCTTTTGTACCCTGAAAAATAAGAAAAGTTGAAGTAAATGACAGTAGTATGTCTTGGGTCCCAGAGGACCATGTGTCTTGTTTCCTGCCCAGATGCCTGTTGTGTTGCACATGGTCTGAGGAAGCATCAGGCACAGCTGATGTGTGCTGGGACGGAACAAGGATGCACTCTGGGTTCTCCCTAGACACCAAGGTCATTGCCATGCTGAATAATTCACCAGGCTAATTCCTTGTTTCCTTGTCAATGGAGAACTGGGTCAAACACCACTTCAGGGAATCCCCAGACACCTGGCCTTGTAGAATTACTGTATCCCAGAGCTGGAAAGCATGTCAGTGTTTCAGAGAAAAGCAGTGCAAAGCCTACTTTTATTTAAAACCATGTGCTTAATGGCAGTAATCCACGTGCCTCTGTGTAGTAAGCACAGACTCCGATTTATTGAGGGAGTCCTGTGAGGGAGGCTGCATTCAACCACAGACTCTTTGACCTTTGAAGAAGCTGCACACTTTTAGAACGGACTTGGTAAAAGTGATTTGAAATCCAGGCGTTTGCTTACCTGCTGCTGTATGTCTCAGGGAGTCCTAGATGGTCAAAAGACTGTAGCCCCAGGCAAAATCAGACCCGTAGCTGCTGTCTGTAATGCTCAATGTAGCCATGGGAAATGAGAGAGGAGAGGCCTGCTCTTAACTTTCAGAGCAACATCACAGAACATGGGAGATCAAATGGAATGACAGTGCCCTACACGGGCATTATTCTGGTCCTGTGCGAAATAAATCATATGTGCGCTGGATGAGTACTTGAATTGTTCTTCTTCACAGTTAAACATAGCAAGAATTCATGGCTTTTTCCACCTTACTGCAACCTCACCACCTCACGAGTGTGGAAGTTTCCATGGAGCAGCTCTGCATAACCAGGCAGCAACTGGGGTCACCGTGTTCGTAGGATCTAACAAAACAGGCTTCAATCTCAAATGCCTCCCCTGCTAAAGACCCTGGGTCTTCCAAGAAGGCTGACCACTTTCCTGGGGCTTTCATTTCTATTGTATTAAATTCCTCTTCACTAAAGAGCTTCTCTGCCACATTCTCTGCCCTGCATCTTCCCAGAGAAAGGGTCACAGCCCTTCACCTTTAATTCCTCCAATGATGAGGGTCATCTCTTTGTATCAGGCTCTTTCTGAAGCATTGAGGTAATATCAGGTGGGTGTTATCTGCAACAGATACTCCATTAAAATCTGGATATTGGGCTCCCCTTATCTTTGCACATCATTTACACCACTTAACGCCAAAGTTCTATGTCCCCCAGAGATTATGCATCTCATTCTCCCTCCTCCTCTGTTTTCCATGCCCTTTCCTTCTGTTTACTCCCCCACTCCAATTCCTGGTCATTTCTTAAATAGCGCCTTTAACAATTTTCTTCATCTATTAATCAAAATGGCTAGTAAACTTTTTGTACCCTGATATATGTGCTTTAGCTGATGTCTTCATCAATGATGTCTTGATCCAATCTCCTTGGAAATCTTTTCAAGTACTTCATATTCTTACAGACTTTGGAAAACTGCTGAAGGTGCTGGGACCCTCTTTACCTCACACACATACACAGTTCTGATTAGAACTTCCTAAAGTGCATCTATGAGCACTCAGCTATGGATCATTATTTAAAGTCCCTAAAGTCAGCTGAGGATGGAACCAGCCCTGCTGCAGGGGACACAGCCTGTCCTCCTCACTGGTCCTGTTCTCTGTTCCCTACCTGAAGTGTGTCCAAAACAAAACCAGATTGGCACAGCTGGCTTCCAGTGGTGTCCCCCAACTCAGACACACACTGGACTTGGAGAAAACCCTGGCTGCCTTTTCTCGGCCACTGTCCTTGGGCCAGGTGTTTCACACATCACTTAACCAAAGCCATTCTATCTTACCTTGCCAGGACTCCAGGAGACCCATGATGTCCTCACTGGAACAGATGAGGAAACCAAGGCTCACCAGGACTCAGAAATTTGCCTCAGATCACAGGCCTCATGCCTGAGAGTTGATACCAGTTAGTGGCTTGGAAACCAGAGAGACCTTTGGTCCAGGGTGGTCGGGCTGTGGAGACTTTGGCATGGCAGCCAAATTGCTTACACCCTTCTAGGTACTACTCAGAGCAGAGTGATCCATTTGTTCACTGGTGCATTTCCAGTACTTGGCACATAGTAAGTTGTAAACATTTGTGGACAGATGATTCCATCCATCTTACCAGGCCCAGCTCAGTATCCTGTCCTTGAGGAAGCTGTCCATACTCCCTCTCTGAATCAAAGACTCCTTCCTAAGCTCCCAGCACAGCTTTTCCTCTGTGTCCCCTTATTTCATGTTCTGAACTCTAGGTCCCAGCTCATATTGCTAATAACCCATCATAAGCCTTTCAGAAGTATGGACCATTTGTGACTCAGTTCTGCAGGCCTCCTGGATCTAACAGGCTCTCTGTGAACGTTCAGGGGCTTGAATACACAGATGCTGTTGTGCTGTTCAGTAATTAGGCTTACATGGTTATTCGTATAAATGACTGTAATTAGGATTGCAACCATAGCATTAAACAAAATTTTAGTTTTTCTGTGTGAACATTTTCAGTTTTTAAATATTCATAATTGAGTGTTACTGTCTATTCTGGTACCATTTGCCTTTGTGCCCTTTTCCCTCAGCAGTGAGAGAGCGCTGGTCATGCTGTGGGCACGCTCTCTGGTGCTGTCGTCTTTGGCTCTCTGTGGCACAGCCAGCTCGCCTGGCCGGAGGCAAAGCCCATGTCATACCCTTCCAGCTCCCAGCTTGCTCCACTTGTGTCCAGGAATAAGGTCCCCAGCTTTCTGCTAGCTGCGCCTCACCCTGCTTGTCAGACACACACTCAGAAAAGAAGAGACAGACCCAGAAGTTCACCTGGGGAGAGGAGAAAGGGAGACGGGGCAAAACAAAGCAAGAAATGGTAGAATCTTCTGGAGCCGGAGAGAAGGAGGTGAACATCAGCTGAGTTCCTACATCTGTCCACCGCTTCCTGTCCTCTTTCTCTTTGAGTTCAGTGGCCTCGTCACTTTTCCACTGAATAAACTTGGGACTCATGGAGGCTGAGCACCCCGTGATTGGAATGGAGGGATTCAAACCTAGGAGTCTGGCCATAAAAACCAAGGCTCTGTGGTGTCTTTGGCCGCACTACACATATTTTAGGAAGAGATTCTTTCAGGCATACGTAGGAAATAAAAGGTGGAAACTGGGATGCATGTTCCAGCTAAGATGTGATAGCCTGGTTTTATTGGGGGATCTGGAGCGGAGAGACAACCAAAGCCAAAAGCTTTGTCCTTTCTGATTCAGCCTGGACACCCCTTAAATGCTAATAACTGATAAAAATAACAGGAGCACCAGCAAACTGGTGCCCATTTATTTAAGAGCTATTGAAGAATGAGCAATCACAATGCACATGTTAATTTTTTATTTTCAAAACTCAAAAAGTTTTTGAAAAGCAATTTATTAGATTAAGTATTTTTAGTTCTTATGAATGTGTGTTCCCAGAGCTGATTCTGGTAAGCTCCTCTTGATTGAGGTGGTGGTGGTTATCACCTCTCTTGGCCACTTGGGGGCAGCACCAAACAGTGCCGGTTGCTCTTAGCTGCTCTGTTTTGGGAAGAGCCCCCTACTGACTCCCTGGTAGAGCTCAGAATTCCCTGTTTCCTTCTTGTTTGGCCACAAGAAATGGTAGTGAAGTTTTTCAGCTCAAAAAGTAAATTAAGTAAATAGTAACTGCAGGATTGCACAAGGAAAGTGGTTCTAAATGAATTTATTATAATGATATAGTTTGAGCGTCTGTTTCCTTTTTAATCACTGTGACAAAGCTATATCCTGATTGTGTTATGGGTGGTTGGATGATTCGTATTTCTTAACCAACAAAGATACTCTTAGGTTTTTCTGAGCTTTTTTAGTTTGAAATCCACATGTTCCTGAACTCAAGGGACAAAAGACAGCCACATTCAACACCCCCCCCCCATTTTTTTAGTCTATGTGCTGCCAAACCAAGCACATCTGTTCCCTTTGTTATGGTTGATGAGTTCTGTTGAGTATTCACAGGTTGGAGATTTCCTAAGAGGCAGCTAGAGACAGCGGGAAGATGTGGTCCCATCTTCTGGTTTTAAGAGTGTGTGACCCTCTCACAGTCATCCTGTCCTAGGGCGCCCAGCAGGGTCCCTAAGATGTTGGCTGAGACCAGCATCTGCCCAGGTCAAACCCCTTTTCCTCATTAGCCCATCCCAGTACCCTGAGGCTGAATTCACTATGATTGTGACTTCCTGAGGCTGAATTCACTATGACTGTGACTTAAGATGAACTTAAAATTTATTATCCAACCCAAAACATTTTTGCCAAGAAAAAGGCTGCTCTTAATTTTACCAGAGTAGCATGCATAAACCAGAGGTATCTATCATGGGGGAAACCTGAGACTTGTGGTTACCCTAATTATACATATTCTGCCCCTGTCATTTTTCCTTTTTACTGACTCCAGCTAAGATGTGAATGTGCTATACATATCTGCCCAGCCGGTAAGTGTTCAGAGTGTTTTTGTGTGCCAGGTTCTTACTTACATTGTATTGTTTTCTCCTCATAACCACCTAGTGAGATAACTATACTGTTGATATGTCCATTTTTATAACTGGAAGCCTGAGAACTTACATTAGTAAATGACTTCTTTAAGGTCACAATATCTGTAAAACAGAGTTGAACTGAAATTCAGGATGTCGTACATGCTCAAAATTACAGCAGTATTGTAGACTGTTTTTGAGCCTTCTTTGCGGGCCTAGCCCTATGTCCCTCTAGTGAAGTCTCAGTGGCATATCACCAAATGATCCGAGGAGCCCAGAGCCTCTACATACTAGCTTTGCCATTCGCTTAGTTTCTTCATCTCTGAAATGGGTATACTGACTTGCTGTCGATGAGGTGAGGGTAAGTGAGGTAACCTTTGATGTGGAAACGGGACCTGCTTTTCTGTGTCGATGATATGACTATGTTTGCCTGTTTTCAGAGTAATATAAATAAAATTTCTCCAAAATAGAGTTCAGCTTCTTTTGCCAACAGGAAGATAATAACAAGGTTGGAATGGCATGCTGAGATGACTGGGTAGGGCCTGTGTTGGGAGCCAGTAGCAGAGAGCCGGTGAGCCACCCTGTGGAGGGACAGTGTGGTTGCTTGTCATTGTCAGGCTCAGCCCAGGGGCTATGGGCTTTAGTAAACAGTGAAGTGGGCTGGGGAGTGCACTGGGCATGGTGGACGTATCTGCTGGGAGAAACAGTCCAGCCCGGAGCTGAGGCAGAGAGCTGCAGGGGTGGGGGACACGTGCACCAGCATCTGCTGCTAATCCTGGCCTGGGGAACACTGTGTAGGTGTCTCACAGCCTTTCCACTGGGTGGCTCTGTAGCCACCACTCGGACTGCCCGCTCTCCAGGGCCGGTCTGCAGAAAGCACTGTGTGCTCACCCCTGAGGCCGTTATCCAGCCTCCCCTGTGGGACTTGTGGTTCAGTGTGTGAATTGCTTTTGTCTTTGGCATTTTGGGGGCAGCACCCCATCTGACTGAGTGGCTGCAGTGGAGAATAACAGCGGACTTAGTGTCGGTCACATTAGGACAGCTGATTACGTTTCTTCATTTTGTTTCCAAGTTCACTTTGGAAACTATCAACCGTGCTTCAGGAGCCCATCATTTGGCTTCTGAGGAAGTGCAGGGCTGCACATCTGCCCCTTCTATCCCACGACGATGAGCTCTTCAACAGATGTGCAGCTTAGAAGGGACCCGGAGCTTTGGGGAGAGGTGAAAGACCATGTCTGCTGCCCAGGCCTGGTGACCGTGATAGGCACAACAGCCTGGTCACACAAGCCCTCACGTGGACTGGGGATTTTGCCTTGTTTATCTTTTGGATTTTTGACTTGTTCCAATAAACATATAATGCTTTTTAAATTACAGGGAGGGAATGAATATCAGAACTTGAAAAAGGAAGCTAGGGGCACCATCTCAGAGAAAAGGCCTCTCAAGGATGGAGAGCAAGTAGGATCCTGCTGCGGCAGCTCACAGCCCCGTGCAACCCGTAGGCACTTTAGGGTTCTGTCTTGTAACAGTTGGTGTTCACCTCAAGCCTACTTGCTGTTTTTTCTCCATTTTCTTCCCTTTCTGGGTATTAAACATTGTGCTTCATTGTTGTTATGAACAAGTGCCTCTCCTGGATTTAATTCATTCTCTATCTTGTTTTCTTTTCCTAGATGCTTAACAGGTCCCATGGGGTTGCATTTCTTACTACTGAAGAAAAAAAACAGAGCCTGCTCTATCATAGATCAAGGGAGCCGAACAGTTTTATTTGCCTCCATCCCTGTAATAGTACACCTAATAATCTAAGGGGAAAATCTGGACACACTGCACAAATTAAGCAAGGACATCATCCTGATACTTTTTAATAGCAAAAATAGAATTTAATTTTCCAGTGATACAGTATTTGTTAACCAAATTAGATGATCAAACCTAGTGAGGCACTTAGAGGTGCGTTAAACATACCTTGTAGTACTTTGGGGTTTTAGTGAGAATTGATGTGGGCTGGAGACTTATTTCCACCTTCCTCTTTGTCCTCCAGTGTTTTGCTGTACGCTCTCTGGGCTGGGTAGAGATGGCAGAGGAGGACCTCGCTCCTGGTAAAAGCAGCGTGGCTGTCAACAATTGCATCAGACAGCTTTCATACTGCAAAAATGACATCCGAGACACAGTGGGCATTTGGGGAGAGGTAAGTAGCATGTGGATGTAATTCACGACTGACCACCCAGGCCCCTCTCCCCAGAGTTCTGTGGGTCGTGGTACTGAGGGGCTCCGGGTGTGTGTGAGTTGTGTTTCCTCACAAAGGTGGGCAGCATCCACATGGTGTACCCAGGTGACTACTGTCCGCTCTGCTGCATCCAGGTGAGGACTAGGGCCCTGCGCAAGAGCATCTCTCAGAGCCCCCTGAGACCCTGTAGTTTCAGAGATCCACGGGTAAATTTTAGGGTCCCAAAGTCCTTTGAATTTTGTATGCAAAATTATTGTGCCAGTCTATGTAGGAGGATTTCCTGAGAGAATACTCATTCACTGCTCTCAAAGTACATACTGTTTGTTTTTTTCTTTGGCAGTGCTGGGGGTTGAACCCAGGGCCTTCACACTGAGCTGCATCCCCAGCCCTGATTTTATTTTTATTTGTATTTTTATTTTGAGACAAGTTCTCACTAAGTTGCCCAGACGGGGTACAAACTTGCCATTCCGATGCCACAGCCTCCCAGACTGCAAAGTGTATTCCTCAAAAGAAGCCGTGACATCCACTCATACTTGTAAAAGAGCATTAATGCCCCCACTCTGGAGGGTGACTCGTTATCATTTCATAGTGCGCCCTTCTTTGTTTATAGTCTGAAAACATCATACATGAGTTGTGGAGTTGATGTCCGTATATTCCCTCTCACTGTCCACAGTGATTCCATTTTGAAATGGTAACCAAAATAATTTCAGAAAAGAAAGTAACGGTAAAGAACACCAGATTTGTATGAAGTCACACCAAGCAGGAAAGCCATATTCCTACTGTGCTTGAGACCTGCAAAACTTGGGGTGCCTTAGTGTAGTGCTTGTGGCACGCAGATGCTGCGCCCTATCCACATCCCGTTAGCAGGACAGTAGGAGCAAACATTTGCTTCAGAGTTTGGCTGTGTGGGAATCCACTCACGGTGGAAGGAGGGTCCCTGACCCTTGCAAAGCTGAATTGCATTGCTTGCCAGACTTTTAGGTTCCCAGCATGGAGAGAAAGAAGAAAAAATTTTCTTCTACACAAGAAAAACACTATGTTGTCTGGGGATTTAGCTCAGCGGCATAAAGCGCCTGCCTGGCAAGCGTGAGGTCGTGAGTTCAATCCCTGGTACAAAAAAAAAAAAAAAAAAAAAAACTATGCTTTTTTGGCATTTGACTTCAATATCCTTCTACCGCATTACCCCCAGCTTTCCTCCCTAACACGCAGGCCCAAATTACCTACCTCCAGTCTCTCCTGAAAAACTCTAGACCTCTGAAATGGTTTTGAGCTAGGATTGGAAGGAGGTTGTTGCAATGTAGGCTAACATGTGAGTGACTGGCCCTTCAGGTACCATAGGTCAGAGGCTGCTGCACTGTTGCCGCAGGATCTGTGGGGCCTCCTCAGCCCCGTCCATCTGTGCTAGCCATGATGTCTGCCAGTGAGTGCATCTCTAATTCATTGAGCCTTTCTTTAGGGCAGTTTTAGATCTTGCTGAATCTGTAGACGCTGGCTGGAAGAAGCACTGATATACCCATCCTTGCTACCTTGAGCATCAGAGCTGAATTCACTCTGAGAACCTCTGATACAAATCTAAAACATCACTGTCAAGAGCTTCCCTTTAGGCTCGGTGGTGCACATCTATAATCCGAGTACC
Source organism: Dolichotis patagonum (assembly GCA_004027295.1). Taxonomy (NCBI): domain Eukaryota; kingdom Metazoa; phylum Chordata; class Mammalia; order Rodentia; family Caviidae; genus Dolichotis; species Dolichotis patagonum. Next base: position 141,302 of record PVJX010001038.1, on the reverse strand, counting down.
CAGGAGGCTGAGGCAGGAGGATCACAGTGAATTTGAGGCCAGCCTGGGCTACACAGTAAATTCAAGGACAGCCTGGACTACATAATGAGACCCTGTGCCAAAAAAAGAAAAAAGGATGGGGAGAAAGGGCTTTCCCAGAAAGCAGTTGGTTGGTCTTGATTTGGGATTAGGAGACCCACCAAGAAGGCTCTCAGCGCTGCCTGAGGACTACACAGGGAAGGAATGAAGTTGAATAGTCTATTCCCCCGTCCTCAGAGGACCAACACCTTTGAGGATGTGCAGCACCAAAGCTTCCAGCACAAAAGCTGAGACCCAAGACGCTGCTCTGTCTCGGTGGTAGAGCAGCACCCAGCACGGCTTCGGAGTCAGACCTCGGACAGGTCACTTAATTGTTCTGCCTCAGTTTCCCTGAGAGTTAGATAATAAAACAAGCCCTTCTAGGGCCATTTGGAGAGTTCCTGGGCCAGGGCACCTCAGGCACCCAGTGGATCTGTATATACTGCACAGGCATATGAACGTGAGCCATTAGCACTGAGAAATGTCCACAGCCCCGCCTGCTGGCTGCCAGGTGCACCTCACAGACATGGCACAATGTGAGGGTAGGACAGGGAAGGACAGGACTGTGGGTCTGGAAAGGCCAAGGGGATGCCTGTGCATCTGCCCAGGACTGTGGGAGGGAATGGTTATCAGAATCTGCTGGGCGTGGAGTGTGCAAAACAGTAGATTCTGGAGGCTTCCACATTAGCCTTTCTTCTGAGAAATATAGATATGTAAATAATTAAAAATAAGAGTCAGGCTGGGCTTGGTGGTGCACACCTGTAATCCCAGGACTCAGGAGACTGAGGCAGAAGGCTTGTCACAAGTTTGAGGCCAGTTTGGGCTACATAGTGAACTCAAGGCCAGCCTCTATCATAAATTGAAATAAAATAAAAGCTAGCCAGAAAGCAGCTGAGGATACATGTCAGAGGACTCTGAGAATAAGAGAAGGACTGGGATTATAAGGGAGTAGGAAAGATGGGTGAATATTTTAGTCCAGGAAGGATGTCTCCCTTTTGGGAAAACCAATTATAGACCAAAGGAGTAACTGCTTTGGGGTGCTGAAGCAGTGCCCCGAGATGACCACAAGTGTGGTCAGGATGTGGAGCCCGCGTGAGGAACACAGCACACTTCTCGTTGCATTCCAGGGCAAGGACATGTACCTGATCCTGGAGAACGACATGCTCAGCCTGGTGGACCCCATGGACCGCACCGTGCTGCACTCCCAGCCCATCGTGAGCATCCGCGTGTGGGGCGTGGGCCGCGACAACGGCCGGTGAGTCCCAGGGCCCATGCTGTCTGCATCTGCCTCCCTGACCATGTGCCCCAGTTTCAGCTTCATACCAAAGTGTGACCTCACGACGCCTCCATGAATATGAGACCCGACAGTCAGCTGCTTAGAAATGTAACAAATTAGAGCACACCCCTGTTTCCCTGCCCAGAAGCCTTGCAAGGGGCACTCCTTCCCGGTTTCTGTAGCTCACACCTTTTGTCAGCTCTGGCTCCTGCTTCTTAGTTCTGCTACTTCTTCGAGAGGAATCTAAACCATCATTCTCAAGAGCTTTCCCATGGCCGCAGTAAGCTCACCTCCCTTCATCCTCATTGTACTAAGTTCCCAGCTCTCCTGGCAGCCTGAACCCCTTTATTTTTCTCTTTCCTGCAGTCTTCTTCTAATTTCAGCCAACTGAATCCCAGGCACCTAAAATGCTTAGTGGCATTTTCTTTGTGGAAGCTACTTGAAAAGATAAGGTCATACAACCTTTAATCACAAACCTCAGATCACAAAATCATGAGTACCTGGAATTTTTGAAGTTGGGCTTGGCTAAACTTGTTAATACTTAAAATGTCTGGTCTTATCAAAATGGCACTCTGTATATTTTTGTGAAATTCTACTGAAAATGTGGCTTTGGAAGGGGTGGGTAAATGTGTTGTGAACTTCTTGTTCTCCAAGATGCCTAGAAACAAGGATGTCCTGATTTTTAAGAATATATGGTAGCTAAAATATAAGCAGTAGTTATCACAAGCATCATACGTGGAGTCCAGTGCAGTTAACCCTTAAATTATGGTTAGTCTTTGGCAATTCTCAAGTCTTGGAGAGTCTCCTAGCATTTAGGGACAAGCTACATGACGTATAGGTCTTGCTTTGTTGAGAATGGACAAGAGCATTGCAAAAGCAGGTGAAAATTCCAAATGACAGATGGTTCTCCTGGACTCATGGGCCCATTCCTGTGCATTCTGGTTTTTATCAGGTTGCATGATTCTCTCTGAAGGAGGAGTTCCTAATTTGTCTCATCACCACCTTTCTCCATGAATGCTGGGCATGGATGCATGTGATTGTCCTCTGATTCAGTTCCACATTCTAAACTAGGGAGGAAAGACTGTGGCCGAGTATTGATCCACAAAAGCGAGAAGAGAAGTGTTCTCTGACTGCTGATTGGATGCACCTTCCTGGGAACAAAGTGCATCTTGAGCTTTTTTTATAGCAGAGTAAGGGGAGCTGACCGCTGGCTTGGCTGCCTCAGGTGAATGTGTAAATCCTGCATATGCATTTGTCATCCCCTTGCTGGGAACAGCTGTACCCCTAGACCTGGTGCCCTGACAGCACGTAAATACTTTCACAGGGAAACTCTCTGATAACACTGGGTGATCGCTGAAAACATTTAGCCTTGGTAGAAGGCACCGGATTCAGGATACTTGGTCCTGTCCAGGTCCCGCACGCCCCAGTTTGGTTTTAAGTCAGGAGCCAAGATTTGTACAACCCAAAGTGGTTAAGTGGCGGGAAGTGGGGGGTGTTCTTTTTGTTTTTGGATGCTGGAGTTTGAACCCTGGACATTGAACATGCTAGGCAAATGCTCAAATGCTGAACTAAACCCCAAGCCTGGCTTTGTATTTTTAAGGCGTAGTTGTTTGTGAACTTCATTGATGAGGATTTTCAACCCATTCTAACTTCTTAAAGTGGGTTTAAAGGTTATGTGTGTGGCAAGATTATTCAGATTCTTAGTTGAAAACATTATTCAAGTTCCCTAACCCTCCTTTGCTCTCATCTGAGAAAGGACAGTCATAGTAGGGGCCATGATACACACATGTATATGTTGCAAACGTGTGTGTATAGTAACTGGCACAGAAGTGAAGGTGCGGAAAATGCTTAATGAGCGTGTGCTGTTGAGTTTTTAAAGCAGAACACACTTAGCTGATGTGGATGGTGGCATAGCTTTCTTTCCAAAGCACTGAGGGTAGAAGAGTCAGACCCCAGGGAGGCTCCAGGGACCATGTTTGATGTGAGACAAAGAATGAGAGGCTGTTACAGGCAAGAATCAGTTCAGATGCCCTACAAAGCAAGACAAGCCCCTTCACGCCCACCTCCAATGGTGTCAGAGTAAATTAGCGAACATTGCCTTGGCTGTGTTTTCAGAAACGTGGGCCACTTGTCATTCGCAGAGAAGTGTAATTTAGAAATATACTCAGCCTTCCCCCGACAGGCTGTCAGGGCCTCAGGGAGCTGCAGCGGCTGTGGGGGGCCCTCGAGCAGCATTGCTTCTGGAGCAGCACATGAAGAAGCAGGTTTGCCAGAGAAAGGGCCTGTTCACCCCATTGGTCCCCTGAGTTTTTATTCCCTAAAAAGGACCTTTGTATTTCCTGCTTCTTTTTTTTTAACCTTCCTTTGCTTTTGATTCTTTTTTTTTATACAGCAATTTACAAGAGCAAATTCAATTTGTAATGCAGCAGAGGAAAGGAGTTTTCACTTTGCATGAATAAAACATAAAAGTGTTTCATTTTGCTGGGGAAAATGAGCCCATTTCGCATTCTCTTTTGTAACTTTCTTTGCTGAGAAAATGGAATCCCTTAGGGGATTTCTTGATGTGGTTAAAATGAGTAAGAAAATTGTGCGTACCAGTGCTGGGGACACAAAACCTCCCTCCGTGGCCAGCGTACTCACTTCACTGAACCATGTAATTTCAGAATTTCAGAGAGTGTTTGGGTTTAGCATTTTCTGAAGAATTTCAGGTGGTTCGGATTTGCTCTGGAGAGATTCCTGGTGCGTTGAGTTTACCGAGGAGGAGGAGGAGGAGGTGGGGACGCCCCATACTGTCTGGGCTGAGATGGAGAAGCCTCTGGATGGTTCTCTGTGGGGCTCTGTTCTGACTGAGGTTTTTGTCTTCTCCTTGAGCCCTGCCTGTCTCAATTGCTTTATTGCCTGGCAGAGCAGGGCTGCCTCCTCTCTCTCGGCCACACCACACTTTGGTGCCTTTGTGTCCAGGAGATGGAGGCCTCACATTTCCCAGTGCAGCCCCAGATCCACCCATTCTGTTTCCACTGCTATATGCAGAGTTCTGTGCCATATACAGGTGTTTTGCCCCCAACGGCTAGGACAGGTGACTGCAGTGTCACCAGTCATCTTGTCTCTATGGCTGTGGCAAGACACCATCCCAAGAATAGGTGAGAAGGACATCACCTCCCTGTTTCAGAGACCCAATGCCAAACTCCAACGTACACATTCTTCTAACTCAGATCCGGCTTTCTCCTTATTCTTTTACAAAAATATCAAAAACGAGCAAATGTAGCTGTAAAAGGGGGCTCACACCTATAATCCCAACACTCAGGAGGCTGAGGCAGGAAGATTACTACAAGTTCAAGGCCACTGTAGGTTGCATAATGAGTTCAAGACCAACCTGAAGTACACAGCAAGACCCCATCTTAAATATAAATAAACAGGGCCAGAGATTTAGCTCAGTGGCATAAGTGCCTGCCTGCCAAGCACAAGGTCATGAGTTCGATCCCCGGTACCAAAAATAAATAAATAAATAAATAAATAAATAAATAAAAGGTAAGCAAATGTAATCTCTGAATGTAGGGGCTTTTTCTTTTGTATAGGCAATTGAACTCATCAGGACCTTGCACTTGCCTGGCTGGGGCTTGTACCACTGAGCTATGTCCCTGGCCCCTGTAGGGGTCTGCTAACAGGACTCCCCTTTTCCCTTGTGGCAGGTATGTATCCATCTTCTAGGAAGGGGCACCAGGATCTTTGTGTCCACCAATGTGCAGTGGAGCCTGCTAAGTCCTTCTCCTTCCCATGAGGAAGGAAAGTGGGTGGAATTCTCAGAAGGTTTCAGATGTTCCCATTAGCACATGTTCTCAGGTGACTTTTACATCAGTGTACCATCAGAGCATAATCAGGTGAGATATTTAGAGATTTAAACCAAAAGACAAAAGGTCTTGGGTTCACCTGGGATACTGGCTTAAACGAAGCATGACAGGCCCTTTCCCGGGTTCTCCCATCTGCAGTGTGCATCAAGCCTCCGCGCAAACTCCGTCCAGGCTTGACTGGAAGCCTTCCTGCATTAGCCCTCTTTGTGCTACTCTAACAACATATCTGAGATGATCAACTTTAAAGAGAGATTTTGGAGGTTTTCATCCATGGCTTGTTGGCCCCATTGCTTTGGACCTTTGGGGGGTAGCACATCATGGTGGGAGCACATGATGGCGGGGACAGGAAACTGCTCACCTTTATAGCTGGGAAGCAACATGAGGGGAAAGAATGACCAAGATTCCAGTGTCCCCTTCGAGGTCATGTCCCCATATAGCCAGAAGGCTTGCAACTAGGTCCCAGCTCTTCATGTTGCCATGCTGCCATGCCCTCCCAGTAGCGCCACAGGCCAGGGACCAAACCCGTAACACACGACACTTACCCAGGCCATAGTGCTTTGTCGCACAGAACGCTTTGGACAGTACTGCTCTGCTGCGTAAACTCATTCATTTAAATCAGTGGCAACACCAAATAGCTGTTTTTGTTTATTAAAAAAAATTTGAGTTACTTTCAATAAATAACTGTCGTAAGTGGAGGCTTCATTGACCCTGCTCTAATGAAGATAAAATTCTTTCACGATTAACAGAAACCATCAGCCACCATTACACAGAAGCACTCTTTAATCGCCAGCAACTGTTTACTCTTTTGGATGCTTACCTTATGGTATTGTTTATGTGTGTGGTTATGGTTTGTATAACAAACTTTCTCTTCCTAGAAGTTTTTTTTATACATCTCTTTTCTGACTTCAATGAACAATTTTTAGTAAGATCTTTCTGTGTAGTACATTAGTTATAAATTTCCAAAAGAGTTAATCTTTGATTCAATCTTTTATCCAATTATGATCTTGGGAACTTTTATCTAATGAATATAATTAGTCTCAATTATATGGATATTTTATTTAATTTTTTTTTCTCCTGGAGTATTCCTAACTAGTTTTATAAAAGCCTCTGGATCAAGTTTTCAGAGGCTTTTGCTACATCAAATCCATGCTTTTGTTTTCTTAACAGTGTTGTTTTGTTGTTTTGTGTCTTTTGAAAACACTTTCTTTTGAGGGGTTCTTACCCCTAAGGTTAAGCTATGCTAGGTTTATTTAATCAGAATATATACAACTTCACCTCATGAGTTTTTAGTGTGAAGGGCAATTTTATGATCAGTGGCTGTCAGTGTTTTGAGGTTAGGAAAGTAGGGTGGAGGAGTGTGATTTTCTAGCTTATAGCAGAGGAAGAGGAGACTGCAAGTATTTTCACCAGTCCAAATGGGGAGTTATTGCATTAATCCCAACAAGAGCTACTGAATGGCCTAGATAACCAGGGGTCAGCAGGTGGAGAGGCGTAGATCCAGCGTGTGCTAAATCCATACTGGAGTAGGCAGCAGCAGCGAGACTGCAGCAGGCTGTAGCCTGGTGCCTGCCCTCAAGGATCTGGCTCCCTCAAGAGGAGAGAATAATACAGGAATGACTCGAAAACAGAGGTTGACAACTGTGTCCCTCGGCCTGCTTTATGGATAGCCCATGAGCTAGGAATGATTTTTATGTTTAAAAGGATTTTTTAGAAAAAAGAGGAAAAACATGGAACCCCGACTGGAAGCCAAATATGGCCCAGATCTTTACAAGAAAACAATAGAATCATACACATGCAGAATAGTTAGGTGAACTTTGTGGCTACACAAAGCCACAGGAGGTTGTTGGAGAAAGTGAAGTTCATTTTGACTCTCATCCCTAGCTCTTGGGGTGCCTGTAGGCACGGCTGCTGCCTGTGCTTACAAGGCCCTGGATTGTACCCTATAGCTTCCTTCTCATACAGCAGTCTGAGATGTGCTGTGCCCTCTGGCAGGGCGCCTCTGTGCCCCTCAGAGGCTTAGGCTCCTTCAAGATGGATTCTGTGCCTTCCCACAGATGTCACCCTGGGCTAACTGGGACAATGACTTGTCTCCACATTAAAGATACTCTGAAACTTGCAGATGTCTCTTTGTGCCATATTCTGTCCGCATTTCATTGACCAGCAGCAAGGCACTCTGGGAAATGGAGTTCTTGGCTAGGCAGACAATTGCCAAGTTAAAACTACTACCAAAAAAAAAATGAGAAACAGCTGGCCTCTGACACAGTGTAAAACCCATCAGCTCAAGTTTCTCAACCCCGTGACCTATTGCTTTCTGTGCTCCTTTTATCAGATTGTCAGTCTCAGCTCCAAGATCCACCTTTCCTTGCTCTCTTTTGTGAGGTACCAGAGCTGGGACTCTGTAAAAACATGTTTGTGCTTTTGTGGTTTGAATCTGTCAAGTTCTGATGATGGAGTACTAGAAACGGCCAGGCTGGAGGACGAAGAGGGACTTACACCCTCCCTGCTTCTGATGTTTGTGCACATCATCCTAGAAACGTGTCTTTACGCCTCTGCTTCCATTTGGAATCCACTTGGCAGTTTTTCTAACATGGAGAGGTGCAGAACCAGCTGCATCCCATCTGTTCTTCAGAGATACCCACACAGCCAGAGGTGTGGGTCCCCAACTCTTGGAATCCGTCCTGTGAACCCAGAGGCAGCAGCAGCCCAGCAGCACCTCCTCCTTGGGGCACAGAGGTCTTACTCCATGGGGTTCCTCCTCTAAGCTTCTCAGTTTTAATAATTCTAATCTCTTTCCAACCCTTCTTGCAATTGCTGCCCCCATGATAACTTCTTCACATTTCCTTTTTGCCTTTTGCATTGCTAGTTACAGTTCTCTATGTGATACCCTCTCTGTTCAAAAGCTGGTTTAGTTTCTCTCCTGACTGGTCCTGTCCAGCCCCTCCTTTGATACCCTTAAGTTAGCACAGCCTAAGGGAGGAGGCCACTTACACAGTACAGACAACATGTCCATCATCAGGAGGATGCATTAGTCAGCTCTGCATCACTGTCTTTTCTGTCATTGCTGAGACAAAATACCCAATGCCCAAGTTAAAGGGGGAAAGGTTTATTTAGCTCATAGTTTGAGGCGGTTTCAGTCCGTAGTCAGCTGGCTTCAAGGCTCATGGCAGAGGAGTAACTGTTCATGGTGGCCAAAAGATAGCAAAAACAACAACAAAAGGAAAGACAAGCCTCTTCCTGTCCCTAATTTTATCCAGACTGCTGAGATTTTATCGTATCCAGGCCGTGGTGCCAATCTAGTCAATGGACCGATCCAGCAATTACCCACCCTTACTCCCAGCACCTTTAATTCTAGCATTGAACCATAAGTCAATCACAAATTCTAGATTCAACCACCTCCAAAAAAGCCTCATCTAAAAGTGCATGTGGCTTTAAGGAGACATCTAGACACAAACCATAGCAATCACTCTGACAAAACACCTAAAATAAGCAATTTAAACAGAAGCCAGGTTTCTTCTGGCTCACAGATTCATCAAGGCCACATCCACCGTGACCTCATGTCCCTCCATGAGGACCTAACTTCAGAGTTCTGCAGCCTCCCAGTTGCTCCACTGGCGTGAAGGTTTTAGCATATGGGCTTTTGGAGGATACGTGAGATCTAAACTACAGTAGGTGACATTTTGAGCAAGTGTGACCATTCTTTCGTTTAGGTCTCCCACACTGCAGGTGACACAACAGAGATTTCCTTTCTAAATTGATAGAAACTGTCCCTGAAAAAAGGCATATCTGTTTGAGACAATGGAGAAACAATGGGTCTTTCAGTTGTTGAGTAACCTGAAAGTTATCTCTATTTCTGCTCAGCCACTGTTGCTTTTCCTAGGTATAATTCGGAGGGTCCTTGTATGGCAGACAGGATCCTAATGACATCTAATGTAAGATCGTCCGAGCCAGACAGTAATGAAAGATTGATGGAACTCCAAGGTCGGCTGATGAAAGTTTAATCTAGGGTGTGCGCTGTCTTGCCTCAGGGAGAAAAGTCTTCCAGGAGAGAACAATAATTCTCTCCCTATGCTGCAGTATTATCTTGACTTCTGGAGCTAATTTCTTTTTAATACAGCCCCATGGTAAGCAAGGGCATCGGGATTTACTTGACTCTTCTGCTGACTTACACGGTGGTCATATTTTATCTCTTTAAAAATGTTTTCCTTGTCTTCTATTAATAATGCCAGGATGCTTGCTATACTTTTAGCATAGAATAACCTTTAAGGAAAGACATTGTAAGTAATGGTCCAAGGAAGGGTCCCTTCAGGGCAGGTGAGAGAGCATTTTCAAATTCTTCATTCATGGCAGTGCCACAGCTGTTGGTGAGTGGATGGAGACAGCCATCCCTTTGGATAACTCTGGCTCAGCACAGCGTCCAGTTTCTCTTCTGCATGCTGCACACCAGCCAGTGAAGCGTGGGACTTGATGCTGCTGTGGGGAGAGGGAGCAGCATTTGTGATGGTCCCTGGAGATCCTCCATCCTGCACTTCCAGGGTCCTGAGCCAGGTGAAGCGTGGGCTCTGGATGCAGCAGGAGGCCATCACTTGTGTTTGGCTGTAATAGTTCTCTGTGCCACTTCCCAAAGTACCCTCATCTTCTCAGACTACTCGAAGCTTCCAAGACAAGGAAAAAAAGTTGGCTTAGTGGAGAACTAGCCAGACCACCCATATAACCATGGATGAGTATCCAAGAACAGAGAAAGTTGAAACTGCTGCTACCAGAGCCTCTCTTGGTTACTGGCATTCTGCAGAAGCACAGTCTATGGTGGGGTGCTTGAAGAATTGCTAACCGCCTCACATTGCAAGTAAATGTGCAGTCATGGCTCTTTATACTCAAGTTGTTGCTTTGAACTGTTTTAATGCAAATATAGCCTGAGAATTTTTATTTCCTGGTAAGTCCATATCTAAGAACATATTGCGACATGGTCACTAGGAAGAATTTGAGGACATCAGGTTAAACTCAAGAAACCTTGCTTTGTGCAATTATGATAAATTCCAAGGACTAGGGCAGATCAAGAGAAAGAACACTGGAGCAAGAGTGCTGCTTAGTCAGGGTTTTTTCCTGACACTGAGGTAGGGGGACACTCACTCAGAATGCCAGTCTCTCCTGCAGTGAGAGTCATCTCTGGGCTGTTAGAGATATGGAAGTGCTTTCAGAAAACTGCCATGCTTTGCCCCCAGTGCATTATCTTTATTAACATAGTAATATTTCCTTGAAGTATTGCCCTGGATCAATCATAACATGTAAAAAATTAAGAGAAATTTAGGATATGAGGTTAGCATTTTGTGTTCTTGCCTTTATCAAAACTCATCTGCTTATTGGTTGTATTAGTCACTTTTTTTGTCCACCACTGGACACAAATGCTGATACAACACAAAAAAGAAGGGGTTTATTTTGGCTTACTGTGTCAGCAGGTTCAACCCGTGGTTGGCTCACTGCAAGATGGAAGTGGTATGGTGGAAGGGTGGAAGAAGCTACTCAATCCATGTTAGGAAGCAGAAGGAGGAGCTGGGTGAAGAGTTACACCCTCCAAAGATATCCCCTGAGGGATCCACCTCCTCTGGCCGTCACCCACCTCCAAAGCACATTCAGCTATGAACTGTGCAATAATCCACTGCTGAATATAGCAGCCCTGCAACCCAATATCCTTCTGAAAGTTTCACCTCTGAACACATGAGACTGGGGGGAGGGGCATTTTAGACCTAAACTGTAACTGTGTATCGTAACTGATGAGTTGGAGACACTTCATGGAGCCCCCAGAGCTGTTTGATGCCCCTTCTTCAAAAGTCATCATCAAGCAAAGTTCCCTAAATTGGTGTTTCTCTAGCTCTCTTATTAAGACACACTGGGTGTTTGAAGCATCACAGCTGTGAATTAAAGCCTTGGAATAGATTGTGTTTGGAAGAAATCTTTTAATTGAGAAAAAGTAAGAATTCATGAAAATTATCTGCAGTGAGTTTACAGCCAGTCCTGCTGCCTATATGTCCTGTCGTACACAAGTCAGGGTCGGGCTGTGCCACTTCTTGCTAAGGCCTGTGTTTCTGTTCTGGTCACCAGCCTCTGTCCTTGGACAAGAGGATAGTCAAGCCATGTTGCCTGTGCACCCTTGAAACAGTTCACAACCTTTGGGTGAAGACATTAAATCCCATTTTTTTCTTTGCCATAACTCCAGCTGGGCACTTTATTCTTTTCTAGGCTATCCACAAGGAGTACCTGACAGATGTTTATTAGAAAAAAATTAGGAAGGAAAAGGGAATCAAAGCAAGCATTAGGAAGTTAAACTCAGGATCCTCAAGTGAGGACTCACTTTCTGAAGGTGAAAATGTCCTGAGAGCAGATTGAGGTGGATGTGGTTGTGGCAGCCAAAGCCCAGAAACACTAAATCAGACCTTGTGCCGAAGGATGGTAAGTGAGCCAGAGGGTTCACTTACAGTGGAAAGGCAGAACCCCTGTAACCCCAGGAAGAGTCAGAGTGGAGGGTGGACGGACGCCAGCACCCTCTGGGTATCTGGAGAAGTGAGCTTGGGGAATAAGGGAAATAAAACCCAGAAAGCGTTCTCATTCCATCTGACAGTTTCCGCTGGGGAGGAAAAAGTATTTGAAAGTAATGAGATGAAATGGGGGAGGCAGGGCACAATTATAGGCTCTATGAGAGACGAACATGAGAACAAGGTGCTGGGGCGGCAGACAGGCAAGCGCACTCACTCTGTCTAGAGGCCTTGTGCTTCTGGTTGCTTCTCTACACTTAGTCACCCGCCCCATCTGACTCTCATATATACAGAGGGAGTAACAACCAAAGCCGTAAACAGTTTAGACATTAAACATCCAAAGCAAAGAGCTGGCCAGATTGCAGTGTATCCACGCAATGTATACCCACCCAGCCAGCTAGTAAAAGGAACCAACCATTGATACACAAAGCAACGGACTGAGCCTCAGCGTGATAGTGCTGAGTGAAAGAAGCCCACTGCCTCCCTGGAAAAGAGAATGCATGCTTTATGGTTTCATTTGTATGAAATTTTAGAAAGTGTAAACTAATCTATAGTGAGAGAAGGAAGGGATTAAGGGATTACTCAGAGGCAGGAAGAACCACTGAGGGTTATGTGCACTGTCTTTATTATGTTGGTAGTTTCAGAGGGAAAGAGAGAACCTGGCAAAATTTATGTGTTTACAATATGGATATCAGTTATGCCTCAATAAGGCTGTTTAAAATAACTTCTAAAAATGTGTACTGAGTGCCTGCCAAAGGTTCTACTTAATTCATGAATGGGGGAGGAGGTGACCAGCAAGATACCTAAGGGGTCTCTAGGAGAGGTTAGAAATCCTCCAGGATGGGTCACCAAGCCACCAGGAGGCCTGCTGAAAATTAAATAATCCTTAGGAGAGCCTGTTAAATATTCATCCAGTGTAACTGAAGAAAGCACAATCCTGGTTTTTTTTTTTGGGGGGGGGGGTTGCTTTATAGCCAAATTTTGGCTAATTTTTAAATCAATTTTTATACTTGTCTATCTCTACTCCCAGTGCTTAACCTTTCACCATGCTCTGTCTCTCTACATCTTCAAAAACCTGCCACACTGCAACCCAGCTCATCCTGATAAGTTGGTGTGCCATTCCCTGAAGCATACAGGGTGAGCGGGGCCCAGCATGTGACCGACCAGGCCTCACCCTACCTGCCCTGCTCCCGGCTAGGCCAGGCTCAGTGCTCCTGCCCAGCTGCCTTGCTAAAATCTCCTCTCTGAGGCCTTGACTTCCTTATATTGAATGGGCCATTGCCTCCTCTGGACACAGCAGCAGCCTGTGGACATTACACCCGCTGCTCTGAAGGAAGCAGTATATAACTGGGTGCTTATGTGTATGTCTCCTCTCACAAAGAAACAGATTTTACAAGGGAAGTACATTACTCATTTTCCTGTTGCTAGGATAAAATACCTAACAGTTGTTAGATGTTTTTCATTAAAATACTAGGTAGACTGACACTTTTTTTTTTTTTTTGGTACTGGGATTGAACTCACAACCTTGTGCTTGCCAAGCAGCCACTTATGCCACTGAGCTAAATCCCCAGCCCTAGACTGACATTCTTTATAGTTTCTTGTGTCATTGACTTTGAGATTATTTTGTCTTAATTCATACAAAATATAGTTTATGACATAATATTCATTCTCATATAAAACTTAACAAAAATTTCATACAGCAGTACTTCACTACATGTTCTGCCTTTCATTTTTTTCTTTGCTGTTCTGTTTATCTTTCCAAACACTAATTGTGACCACTAGTTGGTCTGACTTTGAAGAATGCCAGTCTTTCCCAACTTTCACAGAAGGTTTATGAGCTATTTAATACTGGAGTTTAAAGAAAAAGACCCCATAAAGCTTCCAATAATTCCGGGACCAGCTAGGTTCAATTCCTGTTCTCAGAGAGCCCCTCACACAGCTCAGCACTGCGGAAGGCGCTGAGCCGTCCTGCTCTATTCTGGGAGCCTGAAACTCACGTTGTGCTCCTTGCCAGTGAACTGCAAAAGAGCCTGCATTTCTGGGCCTGCCACCTTAGAAAGCCCCGGAGAATGCTGTCCTATAGGTTCCGGCAATAACCTCATACAAACAAGTTGTATTATCGTAAATCGAATGAAAGTTTAGCTTTTCATTAGCTTGGCGCCTCACCCCTGTATCTTCACTGAAAAGTGTTACATTCCTATGAACGTAGCTTTCCTTATACAAAGTAAAGTTGTAAGTGATGATCCCGTGAGGATAAGATCATTGTCTTTTTATATTGTATTGATAAACCACCCTTATATAGAAAATTGACGTGCCAGTTTCTTTTGAAATTTTGCATCTAGAAAACATCGTATTTTAAAGAATTTGCATTTAAGAACGTGATTAATAGTGCACACTGTGTAGTTGGTCATGTTTCCGCTTTGCTAAGAAGTTTCAGGTTAAATTAATTTCTCAATTATAATAATTATTTTAGATAAAGCTATATGACATTGCCATTTTTGTGAATCAGAAATGGTTGAATAACTCCAACTAATATTTAGTCAATTTATAGAATCAATTCCTCTTCCTTCTACTTGGTTTATATTTTGCTTTTCTAATGTAAGCACCTGCTGGAATATTGCCTTTTATTGTAAAACAAGCGTGTAAAACACTATACATAAACCAAGTCCAGTTGTAATGTTCCATTAACAAATAGCATGTTTGAAGTACAGGTTTTCTGTGCCTGCCCTGTTGTTCTGTAATTGAGAACTACTCCCAAATTGGAAGCATGAGTATTTTGAAGTGCTCTTTCTTCCCTGTAAACACCTTGAGTGGCTAACAGGACAACACAGTTAGAAATATACCTTTACAACCAGTTAATATTTATTGACCACTCCAAATGACGTTTTTGGTTGTCGACGGAAATTACAGAATAATAAGTAGTGTCACAGAAATCAGCTAGGCCCTCAGGATACTTGCTCACTGAAATAGTTTTCTTCTCAACCTGGAAGCCCCCATTACAAAGATCAGCAGTGATTACTAAAAGTGTTGCATCCATTGGATGGCGTGAAATTCCTCAGTATATTTCCTCTACAAATTCAGTGGCCTGGAGTAAATATCTATGCCCCTTTCTTGCCTAAAGAAAAATGTCCTAATTTATCCCTGTATAGCTTCTAGCTTAAGAGTTGCTGTGTCTTTTTTATTGGTATGAGAAAAGCTATAGAAGATATTTATTAAGGAAGATAAAACCTAATACTGTTCATTAAAATCACTAATGTTGAAAGTAAAAGTTTTTTTTTAATAGAAGATATTGTATGCACCTGTACTGTAGAAATTAAAGTGTTCAGAGAGAGAAAAAGAAGATGGTATACATCATAAGTCTTCAAAACTTAGGTCACTCTTAATCATAATGTTGCTGAGCATTCTCTTAAATCTTGGAGCCCTTCTGCTAGAGATTGTGGCAAAGAAATATGCTAATCAAAGAATAAAGACAATAGAAAAGGCTTTCATCACTTTCAGTCCCTATAATTTTTTCCAGCTTTAAATTACCATTTAGACATACTGATTCCTTTATATTTTGAAGTGATGTGATGTAAAATTGGCCATCTTCTCAGCCCTCACTCAAGGTGTCAAGATGAAATTCTTTCTCTGCCTCTTCCTTTCTCTACTAGGGCCCTGTCTGCTTATCTGAGGGTGCATTAGCTGTCTACTGAGTAGGTCCCCATCACGTGTCAGCCACTGCTTGGTTCCAGACATGCAGACATAAGTGAGAACTTCCTGGTCCCTGACCTCATGGAATGTATTGAGTGAAACAAAAAAGTAATTATATGGACCCACTGTCGCTTAACATGTCTAGTGTGTGTGTCTTTCCGGTTAGAGTGCGAATTCCTGACAGCCAGCATGTTTTACCTTTCTTTGTGTGTAACTGAACAGCAAGTTGTCCTTATATTTGATGCTTAAAAATACTTGTGATTATATGAAGGGGAAAATGAAAGGAGAATAATCAGAACTGTGGATAAAGTTATGATATATCCTTAGAATTTTCTAAGGCACTGTGTATGTGATCTCCTTTTGGCCCTTTTAAGAACTTAGCACATAGTAAGATGTCCTTTTTACAGATGAGAAAACTGAGATCCCAGACTTTATGTGGCTTGCTCAGTGTTGCACAAAAAGTGGTTGAAAGCCAGGTATGGTGACGCATGCCTATAATCACTGCATTTGAGGGGCTGAGACGGAGGATCAGCCCAGAACTGGGCCAGTGCTTGGCCTCCTTGATTTCATTGTTAATGTGGATTCCCCAGTTTTCTGCTGATGACCACACAAGGGAAGGGCAAACAAAGGATTCAGAAAAGGAATTCAAATCTTTGGCCAAGGCAGGGCTGTGTCTCCTACTATACAGGTCCCAGGGAAACTGAGGGATACCTGTCTGCATCTCGCAGCTTGTCTTCAGCAGGTCAGTGTATTCATGTCCTGTAGCTGTTGTACCAAATGACCACAGACATTATCTTAACAGAATTTATTTGCACACAGTCTGGAGGACAGTATTCGACACCAGTCTTCTTGGGCTGAATTCAGGGTGGCAGGTTTGCAGCCCTCTAAAGCTGGAGGAGGGAATCCATTCCTCAGCCTTTCCAGCTGTCGCTCACTGCCAGCGTTTCTCAGCTGAGGCCACTGTGCGCCAGTCTCTGCATCCATCTTCACATTGTCCTCTGTTCCCCGGCGTGTCATTTCTCTGTGACCCTTAGGTCACTCAGGATTGGCTTCAGTGCCCACTTTGATCCTCACAGCATAAGCCGTGACATGTCTAAAGAAGCCTAAAGAAACCTAAAGAAACCTAAAGTCACATGTCTAAAGAAACCTTTTTCCTGAAAGGTAGCTCTTGGAGCTTCCAGGGGTGAGGTGTAGTCTGTATGGTCCTTATTAAACCTACCACAGTTCGCATACTGGGGAGCCCTGCTGCTCCCAGGTTATTTCTTACCAGCCCTGCTCCTCCATCCTCTGCACCTGGCTCTTTCTCCCTCAGAGTGGTCAGGTGATGTGTTGTGCTGGAGGGATGTCTAGAGTCAGGTACAATCCTGGTGGGTTCTGAGATCTGCCACTCCAGGTAACTCCAGGAAACTTACACCTGCTGTGCCTCAGTGTCCTCTGTCTAGAGAGAGAAACTTTAAAACTTATTTGCAGCTGGTTTGCGAGATGATGAGTGGGAGAGGGCCTGGCACAGGCAGCTGAGCACTGAGGAGCTCTCAGTAGAGAGCCTGTCCTCCACACCCTGCCCTGCTCGGCCTCCTTAACCTCCACCGGCACTGTTGGGTGCGGTGGCTGGTGGCAGACACCGCACCCCCTGAGGTTGCAGCTGCACCCTCCATTCATTTCTCTTGGTGAAGTTAAAAACATACAGCATTTATGAAATAATTTATTATCCTTTCCTAGAAGGGTTATTTCATTTCATGGGTGAACAGTCTGTTGCCAGAGAACTGTGTCTTCTCCCAAAATAATGTATAACATGATGTGGTGTCTTAAGTGTTTGGACATTTGAGTGTTCTTTTCTCTCTGTAGTTTGAACTGGAGCCTCATGGCACATAGAGCATATTAATTCATACTTCATCTCACAAGATGCACATGGACACTGCAGGCCAACTGGTGCACTCATTGACCTCGTATTTTCCTATTAATATGTAGAACCTGATGTATTGGTGTTCATGAATTCCAATACATATTAATATTCCTTAAATCCTAGGAATTTAGCAATAAATCTTATAGTTAACAAATCTTTCTAGGTAACAAGGTTATGAAGAAAAATAAATAACTGTATAATTGGCAAGGTAATAATAAAAGATACAAACCAAGAAACATCAGAGCCATTTTTCTCTCAAAAGTTTTTGTGACTTCTCAGTATCTTCGTTATCTGCCTTCAGAATCTAAAAGGCTGGCCTAGTTTGCTCATGCAACAATCTCTGTTGTATTTAGAACATTTTTATCTTATTACAGGGTAGTAAGTAAAGGATAGGAAGTGCTATCTCTGGTATAATGATATGAGGAGATTATGGTGCAGATTTGTGAAGAACTCTGGAACCAGCACCAGGCTTGGTGATCTGTTAGTTCTGTGATCTGTTAGCCATGTCTGCCATGGTTGGAGGGTGAGATGAAATAGAGGTGTCACAGCATTATTGCTGACAGGCAGTTACTTACTGTGCTTTCCTTGGGCCTTTACACTATCAGGTTTCCCCTAGCATCATTGGTTAGTAATAACTATTATATAGAAACTATTATAAAAAATAAAAATGATCACTTCTTGAGTACTCACCATGATACAGTATCTAAAATGTAGTAATTTCTTGATGAATTACCAACCGAAGGAAGAAAGATACCAGGGAATTGTTTTCTTGGAGTCCCATGACCATGCTTACAAAGAGAAAGCTCACTTTTAGGAAGTCAATCAGGTGGGCCCTAGTTTATAGCTTATGTCTGGTAGGCACTGATCAGAATGATCAGTAAAACACCAGGTACATTCATTTGGGTAAACAGCCTCAATGCAGTGTTAGAATGCTAAATCTTTAAAACATTAGCATGGTCTAACAACAGACACATAGTGTCTGCAACAGTGCAGACTTTTGTTTTTGTTTGCCACACCATTGAATGGAGCAAAGTAAATATGTAAGATTGGAAAACCAGCTCTACCACTGTTTGTGTTCTTGGATGAGTTATTTACGCCTCTCTGTGTGCAGCTTGCTCATCAGATAACCTCTAAGGAGTGATGAGTGATTCTTGTCAAGAGTTGAGAACATATAATGGTTAGTGCACTGGTTCTTTGCCCTCAGTTTTGTTCCTGTCCTTGCTGGCTTCTGGCCCCTGCAGACCATTTCTAGCCTTTGCTAGAGTTCAACCAGTAGGAGGCGCTGGAGAAAGGAGGAGCCAGGAAGGAGGAGGAAGGAAGGAGTACCTATTCCCTTTCTGGTTTGGGTTGCATCATCTGGGGTTTCCTCAAAGCTCCAACTGCCTTTGTCACAAGCTACCAATGATATGGCTTCTCCAGGTAGCTCTAGCCCATGGACCCTGGTTCTACCAGCTCCTCCCTTGGGCCCTTCAGCCCAAAGGAGTAGCAGTGGCTCCCTGTGGTTGCTCGTGTCTGAGTACCTCACTATTGCATTTGCTTTTCAGCCCTTCCTTCACCCATGTCACCAAATCTATCAAATTCCCTCACTTCTAATATTTAAAACACTTTTGTTTTCCTGCTGTGCATTGCTGATAAATGCTAGGTAAGTATTACTGTTGTTGTTACTATTATGGTTGTCATCTTTGTCTGATATACTTTGGAGGAAACCAAGGCTCAGGAGGTAAAATGAATTAAAGAGGATCTCGCAGCTGTGAGGTGAGGGATCCTGCCATAAAACCCTTTTCATTAACCTCTCCCACCTTTGGAAGGGTGGCAGTCTCCAAATCTAACAGGCTAAATTTCAATTCCTCGTCTAAGGACCACTCTCCATTTTGGACCCCCTGGGCTAAGGATGTAGCCACCCCACCTGGGAGTGGATCCTTTGGTATCATACACTATTAAAATTGAGACTGACCTCAGACTGAGGGAGTGCGGCACCCTGGAGGTTACAGGTTTGAAAGATTGCCTTGCTTTGGCTCATGTGTTAAAGGGTTGGTCTCTTGCTTGGTGGTATTGGGAGGGGTGGAAACTTTTAAACGATGGGGCCTAGTAGAAGATCTCTAGGTCACAAGGGTATACCTTGAAAGGGGACTCTGAGGCACTAGCTCTGTCTTTTTTCTTGGGCTTGAGGTGAGCAGGTGTTGTCTGCCATGTACTTCCGCTGTTCTGTGCCACCTCACCATAGGCCCACCACCTTGGAACCAGTCATGGGCTGGAAACTCCAAAACCATAATTTTTCTTTGTAAATTGATGATCAGGTGTTTTGTGATAGTGACAGAAACCTGGCTAACATGAAGATCATTGGTTACAATCAACAGCAATAAGTTTGAGCAATTTTAAAGCAAGAGACAACTGGATTACCTTCTGGATTCCTGAAACAATAGGGGCTGACACAGCGTCAATATACAGTCCTACGTTTTGTTTTTTCTTTGTGTCATTCTTTTCCCTAAATCTTAGTTTTATATAATAAAAAATGATCACATACTTCTCTTTTTCTGCCAGTATTAAAATGTCTTGCTAAATTTCTGAGAGGAGAGACCATAACACAGCAGAGGCCAGGCATCCACATTGATCTGGTTAACTGATCTGAGACTCACCTGATACAGAATGCCAACTAGACGCCACTGTTGCCACTTTGTGGTAGACTAGTATTTCCCAGAAAAGGGGCTGTGACAGACAACCTACCAAGTATCCACCATAGAATCCATAGCAGAATTTCAGCTTCGCTAAGTAGGAAAATCAGCCGCTGCGTTTGAATACCTACCATTTCCCAGGCATGGTACTAGTTTAATTAACTTACTTTTTTGTTTCATATTTTAGTCCTCAGAAAAACCTTCAGGGTCAGGTTTTATTATCTGCATTTGATAAATGAGAAGAGGCCAAGGGGAAATCACACATTGGTGTAACATAGGGCTACATGGGCCACTAAAATGTTAAGGATTACCGCTTCTGGTAGGAATTAAACTAGAGCAACTCTGAGAGGCAGTCCTGGTTGTTTGATACTGAAAATCTAACTAGTGGCTTTGTGTGGTGGCACATGCCTATAATCCTAGTACTTGGGAGACTAAGACAGAAGGATCGCTTTGCGTTTGAGGCCAGCCTAGGCTACATAGTGAGACTCTGGCAATAAATAAATAAATGGTTAAATATACATTTAATAAATAAAGAAAAGTGGTATGGGGAAAAAAATGAAAGAACATGTATGTACAAAAAGTGGGTATTCAAATTAGAGGTCCTTGGGGGATAAAGTAATAAAATGACTCTGGTTGTTAAACGCACCATTTGGTCCAAGTGCTCTACTCTTTAAAAATAAGGAATTTTGCTTGGGGTAATTTAGCTCCCTCGTGGAAAATTCTTGCAATTTCTAAGATGATTTGGAGTTTGAATTACTAATTTAGTTTTCTGAATATATCAGGAGTTTTTAAATAGACATTTTCCATTCAGTTAATAAGTCACGAGTTCATTTAACTTATCATCAATGCAGTCAGAAGTCATCAAAGTAGACTTTGAACTTAAGAATTTATTTCTCTCATTTAGGTTAAGCCTGACGTAGTACATGTGTTAATTGCTTTCTTGTTGCCAGGACAAAATATCTAACATCTGCAAGTTAAAGAGGAGAAGTTTATTTTGGCTCACAGTGTATAGAGGTTTCAGTCCATAGCTGGTTCATTCCAAAGCACAGCAGTATGACAGAGCAGCATGGCAGAGGAGGAACAGTTCATGGCATGATAGATAAGAAGCAGCAAGTGATCAAAGGAGGAGAAGGGATGTGCATGTATACAGGCCATGCCCACAGTGACCTGCCTCCAGTCTTCACCTCTCAACATCACACCCAGGTATAAACCCATCAGAGGGCTAATCCAGTATCACACACACGTGATCCTGGTGCCTCCTAAAGGCCCCACCTATGACCACATGAGGCTGTGGAGGGACATCTAGATATAAACCGTAGCTGTACACGTGCCATATTGTCCTGAAATTTTTAAATTGGGATTGCTTACTGCCACTGTGTTATTGTATTCCTAAAAAGAAATTGTAAAGCCTACTTTGATGATGTAACTTTCCCTCTTTTCTTTAAAAAAATATAGATAATTTTTTCTATATGAAGATACATAGATATATATTTATATAGATATATATTTTTTCTTTTTAAAAGATATATATATACACACACAGTATATGTATATGAACTGTATTCGTTTTCCCATTTGTGAACAAAATACCTGACACAGGTGAAGGGAGAGGTTTTATTTGGCTCATGGTTTCAGAGGATTCAGTTCATGGTTAGGTGGCTCCAAAGGAGAAACGTCATGGCAGAATGATTTGACCAAACAAAGCTGCTCATTTTATGGAAGCAGACCACCAGAACAGTGCCAACACAGAGAGAAAGGCTAGGAACCAGATATAGTACCCAGAATCACACTTCTATGACCCAACCAGACACACCCAGAAGTGCTTATTAATCCTCTGGGTGACTCTGAAACCAATCAAATTGGTAATTCAACTTAACTGTTACAGGAGTAGACAAAACAGAATCTGTGACCAGGCAGACCAAAGGTGCTCAAATTTGAGCACCCATCTGAATCAGCTGGAGGTCTTTATAAATACAGCTATACCTGGTCTTTCAAGTTTCTGAGTGTCAGCAGGTCAGGGCTAGTACCTGAGAACTTGCATTTCTAACAGGTTCCCAAGTTATGCTAATTCTGTCCAGACCACACTTTGAAAACTGCTTTCTTAGGCTGAAAAGAGAACTTGCCAAGAATAGGCATGAATGTTCTCTGTCTTGCAGCTTTGAGAGAAGGTGATGGGGGTGGCAGATTTCAGTAACCAGTCTTTGCCACTAGGCTTCACATTTTGCTGGGAACTCAATTTGAGATATAAGAGTTTCCTTTCTTTGAGGTGGAAAGATAAAACACAAGGTTTAAAATTTCAAGATTTTGGAGGAGGCCTAGAAATGAATATACATGGTTTTTGTAAAACTTGCCAAAGGAAGATGTTCTTACATTCTTTTTCTTGAAGAGGATTGCAGGTATTATCTAAGCTTTAGGTCCCACAAAACCTAGGCAATTAGCACAATTAACTGATATGTATGAAAAGAATGTCAGTTGTAACAAAAAGTTATTTTGTAGATTAAGCAATCAAGAATAAGAGCAAATGGGGACATCATCTCAAAAGACTTGAACCTCATACATGAACTTTGTGTGAAATTTTAGTTGAATGACCTCATTGTAGGATTTAAGCAGATGAAAATCCAGGTTGCTGTTCGTTCACTTGCTAAATGAACATCTTGTTCTTGGGAGGGAGTTGTTATATCAATTTATTTATGAAAAGAGATGATTTGGAGGAGACAGGTTCAAATTTGGCTTCACCCCTTACAGTTCAGTTCACTCTTTCCCTCTGAGCCCCTTTTGTCTGTAAAAAAGAGTTATTAATAATATCCAAGTCAGTATAGCTAACAGGCTGCTATAATGGCATGATGCTTCGAAGATACGGAATGCTACCCAGTGTTAGAGTTTACTAGCTATGCAATGGTAGTTCATATTAATAGAATGACTAAAAAAGACCATTCTTCTAATTCAGGAGACAGCAAACTTTTTCTGCCCATAGTCAGACAGTGAATATTTTGGGCTTTATGGTTAATTCCATCTGTCTTAGTTACTCAACTTTGTCATTTTAGGCAAAAGCAACCTTATACAAGATATAAATGAAAGCCACATGGCTGTTTCCAGTAAATCACTAATGTAAAGACACATACAGTGTGATGATATGTCAAAATTGATCTAAAGTGACACTGCCCTTCAAATTAGGAACTTCCAGTTGACTATGAAGATCAAATGGGTACTAGCAACAATAAAGGCTGTTTTTGTTTAAACTGCTTTGGGGAGTACCAGCTAGCCTAGGAAAAGCAATTAGACAAAGACAAAGAGAAGGACATTATTAAGAATAGGCATACCTCAAAACTCTAGCTCGTTTCTTTGTGTACTCCTTGGAGCTGGAAATAGTGATACTAGCTCAACGCTTCTCTGGGACTTAGCCTCAACCACAAGGTCCTACAAATGGCGCCTTATGACCAAGAAATTGAAGTAGCTCTATTTTGTGAACTCCTAATTATATTTTTTAAAATGACTTATATGCCCAGATTTGTGAATGTGGAAAAGTGAGATGAGGCAAAAAGAGTTTTAGGAAATTCATCAAAAGACAGTTGCCTATACATCTTAAAAGGGAAACTAATCATGACCCATGAAAGAAGCTGCTATAAATAGCCACAGATTTTTATGTGAACCTAAGTTTTCACTTCCCTGGAATAAAAGCACATACCTGTTCACTGGTAGATGGCTAAACTGTGCTGCATTCTTACAATGGGATTCTCAACAATAAAAAGAAATGAACTGATACAATCAACAGTTACGCTAGGTGAAAGATGTGAGATGCAAAAGGCCATATACTGTATGATCTCACTTACACGACATTCTGAAAAAGCCAAAATTGCTGGAGCAAAACAAGACCAGTAATAGGCTGGAGGTGAGGGGAAATATAATTTCCCCCCCAAGGACTTCTCTTGGCTTCACCTTGCTAACCTCTACCTGCTTATCTCCGCTGCCTCCTTCCCAACCGTGGATTCAGTACTAATTGAAACTTGGCTTTCTGATGCATAAATACAAAGCTGTTTTTTCTGTAACTGTAATCATAGAAGTTACCAATCATTCACTTCTCCTGTTGTCCTCCTTTTGCATTGCCCAGAACTCTGTCTTCAACTTTGAGCTTATAGTGTTCCTGCCTTTTCCTGCAATTCCGCCTCCCAGGGAGGAAAGCCAGAGAGCTTGGTAGGGAGGGGGCTGAGCATTTTTGGAGGAAAGTGCTGTGTTCGTTCTGTAAGGATTCTGAATCATAGAGGTTAATGGTTTTTGCTCATCTCCACCCCCACCAGCTGGCAGTTTGGGGATGTGGGAACTGAGGGGTGGAGGGGGATAAGTCGGACCTCTTGAAACAGCATCCACTGAATGCCAGGGAATCGCCCACAGTCTTTGGTCTAGTGGGAGGTTTTGTCTGCTGAATATTGCATAAAGAAAATGAGCTGTGCTGCCTGCCTAGGGCTTGGAAGTCTTCCACATACAAAGACTTTTGTTGTACACATTTATTATAAATAGCCTTTCTAGGGCAGAACATGAGAACTTCAGGCCATTGGGCAAGAGAGTGCCTTTTTTTGTTGTTGTTGTTTTTCAAATTTTCTGTGGGAGCTGAGTTAAAGAGATAGGTTGGTAAAACCTGGAGGTCTTTCAGATAAAGGTCACATTCTGATGTGAATGCAAGCCACGCTTCTGCTATGTCTGAGAAATTTCATGGGGCTAGGGGGGTTTTCTTGTACAAATACAATACATGTTACAGAGTCTTACTGGGTACAGAGTACCCAGTCCCATCAAGTAAGCTGAAAATACTACTCTTGTGCACAGCTCTTTGGCTTTGTCCAGAAGCATTGTAGATCTGAATTGAAATCTTTCTTTTGCTGTTAGTCATGTTAGTATGATTTGGATAATTTGTATCTAGGTTCTTGCCACTCAAGGTGACGTCTCTAAGTAAGACCAGGGATATCACCTGGGAGCTTTTAGAAATGTAGGATCTGCCCTAGCACTTAGGAACCAGAATCTGCATTTTGAGCAATAACCAGAGAATGCATTTGCACACGGAAGTGTAAAAGGTCATGAGGCAGGTTAGGATCGTGCCCACATGTCCTGCCTGTTCCGTTAATAATCTTATTAGGTCCTTTGTGACCTTCCTAATTGTAACCCTGTAGTGTGTTCCTGATGTCCATGCAGATGTGAGTGTGGGTTAATGCCACTTTGCTACAGATGAACTTAATAAATGCTCACTGTCAAGCTAGGGGCCAATAAACAAACATGGCTGCCTCCTTCACAGGGCTCCAAGTGTAACAGGGGATGCAGAAAGGGCCATAGTGTTCTATTGTCTCTTGATAGCCTTCACCACAGGCAGTACCAATCCCCTTCTCTGGAGACAGACTCCGCAGTATCTAGTCCACAACCTCTGTTTGGTCAGGAGGGGTGCTCCAGCTCTACTGAGTCAGGCTCTTGGGCTGAGACCCTGGCAGCTTCACCTTAACAATTATTATGCACACTGTAATTGCAGAGCCATTGGCCTGGGTGTGGCTTTGACTGGTGCTGCGTGATGTTTAGCTGTGGTCTCTCTGGTGTTTAAGGGATCAGCCAGGCTTTCTTCCTAGATTCATGGAGAATTAGAAGTGGCTTCTTGTTCAAAGCTACTTTTATCTTGGCTGAGACAATATAAAGACTTTGTGGGTGATATTTAAGGGTCATTCAAGTTCATATTTATGTATTTTCTAGTAACATGTTTTCCAGGAGCAAATTATAACGCTGTGTTCTATAATGAGTTAAGAGTGTGAACATTGTTATGACAGTCTCATGACTTTCTTGTTTAATGTTTATTCTCATCTAATCAAACAAATTGAAATTGGATTATGGCCGTTGCACATTATAATGGTTATTACACAGTTTAAATGCAGGTCTGAAAGAAATAAAATTGATTTTTTCTATGCTACTTGGGGACATCATAGATTATTGGTATGCTGGTTGAATTTTCAATTAGGCTTGTATAGGAGAGAGAAAAATGGCTTGTTTTTTAAAATATGGTACGCAAATAAACTGCAATACCTCATCTAATTAGGAAGTAAGATGACTTAAAAATTTGGTGATCTCCTTGCATATTTTATTAAGCTTTTTATAAAGGTTTATAAAGGTTTTTTAAGTGACTATTTTAAGGAACATTTTTATTTTTAGAATGAAAAAGAGAATAACCTTATAACTATGACTACACCAGTGGCTACCTTATTTATCAGGGAATGAGCTGTAATAGCTACTAGAATTTTACATACATCCAAACCTATTTTTCTATAAGCTAAACCTTTTCTTAAAGATTGCCTGCATTATTAAACATCTGTGTGCCGGCCCTGTGTAGGTACTCACTCGTCTGATGTTAGGGACTCAGAGTGGATGTAACAGAAAGACAAAGACAAAGCAGGTGTTTTAGAAGCACCTGCCTTAAAAGCAAAGCGATGGGCCAGGGAACACAAGCCAGGAAAGGCAAGCCCCGAGGAAGCCTCGTGGAAGAGGTGACATTTGATCTGGAACTTCACTCATAAGTAGGTGTTTCCCAACTGGAAGTGTATTCTTTAAATCATAAAAGCATTACATGCTAATTACAGGTCATTTACAAAGTAGAAAAAGTATGAACGTACTAAATATAATCCTTAGTGAGTGAATGTGTTACATGCTTATTATCTGTCAGAAAATGTGCTTGCTGCTCTAAATGGAGTAGGGAACAGCCCACAAGACTACCTGAGGTTTGATAATTTGACAGAGGAGTCACAGTGCTCACTGAAGGCTGCTATGCACATGGCTATGGTTTAGAACAGAGGAGGGCTGCAAATTAAAGTCAGCCCTGGGCAGTGGCACACGAGGCAGAATCCAGGCCAGTCCCAGCATGATGCCTGCAGCCATCCTCTCCCTGGCTAATTGTGGCCCAAATAATTTTGTTGTGCTGAGCAACAATAGTGCAGAGCAGTGTCAGCCAGGAAAGCTCATCTAATCCTGGGCGTCCAGAATTTTAACTGGGGCTGCACCACACAGGCACGGTGGACTGGTTCAGAGGCTCATCTGACACTGCAGAGATGGAGCCAGTGCTGTAGGGTCCTAAGCCTCAAGGAGGATAAGGGTGCTGCTGGCCTGGAAGATTTTCCATGGGAGTCAGCATTTGGCCCAGACTAAGAATGAGAAGGATTGGCCAGGTAAGCAGTACAGACAAAGACATTTCACAGGCGGGAATAATTCGTGCAAAGGCTCTGAGGCAGCAAGTAGCTCTTCATGTTTCATAGCCTGGAAGACAATGAGGCTGTAACACAGTGAGAGGAGAGAATATGGTTGCAACAGTGGCTGGAGAAAAAAGCCAAAGGCCATGTCCCAGCTGGCCTCAAAAAGCCCAAAGGTAACAGTGGACTTCATTTTCAGTGCAATGACAGGCCACCATGGGGTTTCAAAGCAAGAGCATGGAGGCTCATGTTCCTAATCTTTTTAAAGGGGTCTCTGTGGCTGCCATGAGCATATGGACTGTTGGGGACAAGAAGAGAAGCAAGGAGACTGTTCAGAAACTACTGTAATCCTCCGATGAGAGGTGGTGGCTAGAACTAGGTTGGTGGCACAAGGTTGGGGAGGAGGACAAATTGAGAGAGCAGTAGGAGGTGGCATTGGCAGGACTTGTCAGGCATGACTTCTCTGCCAGCAGACCCCAGCTGTCACACTCTGCTGTCACCCTGTGGGCATCTGGCAGTTTTACCTGATTTGTTGGCTCCACCCTGCTATAAGCAGAGAATCACATAGCCAAACTTCTTAGAATTGTGTGTGAGGAAGGAGGTACGGCCATTCAAGTGCAATCATGTCAGGCTGGCTGGCCTCCAGACTTTGCAATTCTGCTCAGGGTGCTGAACCCCAAGCTTTAAATCCAACCTGGCCCCAAATCCAGTCTGGGCTGTGGACCAAACACTGTGGCTATCAAAGCAGTTCATTGTAAATGACTGTTGTAAATATTGGAGGTGTACTGACTATCGCTTTAGATATGAGTTAAACCATGCATTCCCTGCTGACTTCCATGGAAAATGTTCAAAGTGAGCAACACCCTTCTCCTCCTTTGGGCTTAGGACCCTGCAGCACTGGCTCCATCTCTGCAGTGCTATGAATTAAACCATGCATTCCCCAGAAAGACGACAACTAACCAGAAAAGCGTAATGGAAAATTGCCACCACAGAGCCTCACACTTAGGAGGCATTTTATAATTGTTGGACAAGTGACTAGATGTGTGGATCTGTTTTAAGATGTGGTCATTAAAAAGTTTCCCAAACACCTGAGGGGTGTTTTACCAAACCCAGACAAAGTCTAGCTATGGACTCCTTTGGTTTGGTTTTGTTTTCCATGTGTATTTCCTGTTTTCTGTCGCTTTCCCTGTGAAAGACTGTGTGACTTTAAAAATGGCAGAAAACATGACTGAGGTCCTCTGCCCTTTTCACTTTGTTAATTGATCTATCAAATAACTTATTCATGCTCAGAAACAACTGGAAAAAAGGCATACTTTTTCACGCAGAATATAATTAGCAAAACATGCTGAATGTGCCTTTTAGACTCACATTTTGACCAATGGCTGGCTAGCACTCATTTAAAATGCTGTCTCTTGGGCAACTAGACACTTTGCTGCTTCCATGTATATGAGGGAAGGGGCTGTCAGCTAGAGAAGACAGTGTTTGAGTGTGATCTTGGCTTCAAATCGGCTGTAAACTAAAGGTGCTTTAAGCCAGGTAGGAATGAGAGGTAGGGATCACGGACCTGAGTCGAGGTGAGCTGCCGTTGTGTGCTTTGTGTCAGTTGGAAGCTAAGAAATATAGTTTTGCCGTGTTTTGTCCACGTGCTGTCCACGATTTGCTGTCTTTTGAAATCCAGCTATTCAGATTTATCCAGCTGCGGATCGCTTTCTGCTTTGTCTTGGTATTGCCGAGGCTTGCTGGCTGTGGGCCGCCCTAGCTCCCTCAGCCCTCGCGCCAGTGGGGTGAGAATGAACTTTCCAAGTCCTGGGAATCTAAAAAGGGAAATGTGCGTGTATGGGCAGGAAGGGGGCGATGCCGGCTCCTCGCAGCTGGGAACATCTGGCGGGAGCATCTGGCGGGAGCACCTGGCTGGCAGGCAGGCAGGCGCGGCGGGCGGCGAGGCCCAGCAGCCAATGGGCGGCGCGGGCGGGGTGGGCGGCGAGGCCCAGCAGCCAATGGGCTGCGGCGGTCGGTGCGGGCGGGGTCGGCGGCGCAGGAGGCGCGGCTGTGCTCGCTGGAACTTGAGAGCGGAGCGCGCTGCTGCAGGACTGAGCCGCGACATCAGGCTTGTGGGAGCCTCTGCCCTGCCCTCCCCTGCCCTGCCCCGCCAAGGTAAGCAAGTTGGGGAGCGGAGCAGCTGCGTGCCTTTGTTTGCGGGTGTCTTCAGGGGTTGGATATAACGAGGTGGCCCGAAGAATCGGGGGGGACAAAGGCTGTGCCCTCCCTTCCCGAGTGAGCGCTCGGCTGCACGCCTGGTCTGGGGAAGGGGCGGCTGGAAAGGCCGAGGAGGGCTCTTGCTTCCTGGCTGGCGGGAAGAGCGTGAGGATTGAGGGAGGAAGGGAGAGACGGCTTTGATCCCAATTTACTCGCACGGCAGGGAGCGGTTCCGTGGCGCGCTGTTGATGGTTTATCCCGGGCATTTGTGACCCAGGCGGCGCTGTACGATTGAGCTGGCGAGTGCATGCCTCTCGCCTGTCCCCAGGGAACGCACATGTCTGCCTTCTAAATTAGCGCTGGGAAGAAGTATTGCAGGGTCTCGTTCATCCAATACTTGAATTAAAAGCAGTATCCGTTGGTGCCTGAAGACTGCTTTTCCACATAAGTTTAGTTACGTGATTTTCAAATATTGGTGTGACTTGCACGGGAGACATGTCTCCAATTCCCAAAATGTAGCCAACTTATCCCGTGCCTGCTCTTGGCGTTGAAAAAGTAGTGTGTGTTTGTTTGTTTGTTTGTTTTTTATCGGTACCGGGGATGTAACTCAGGACCACGCACTTGCAAGGCAGGTGCTCAAGCCGCTGAGCTACATCTCCAGCCCAAAAGTAGTGTTTTTGGAGGGAAAAAAAAAACCGTGACGATTTAAATATTGCTTTCAACACTTGATTAGATTCTCAGGGAATCTGTCGTTTTCTACTTATTATCTGTTTCCCTGTGCCAGCATTGTAGCATGTCTATCGACCCCCTAATTAATGTGTAGTCGGGAACCTTCATTACTGCTTTGGATGAGAGAAGGCGGGAGGAGGCAATCCCATTAGTCTTTTTCCTTCTTTTTATAACTGCAACTGCTGCTCAGCGTTGACTTGGATCATGAATGGAAGTTTCTGCTTTGCTCCCTTTTAGGTTTTCCTAGACAACTGAGCCATCTGTCCCCTCTCGAACCTTGCTCTGACACAAAAGCAGTTTGTAAGTTTTCTCCCTGAAGTTCAGACCTTTTACTTGCCATGAGAAAGGAATTATTAATTGTCCTGAGACCTTTCTCAAGAAGTCAGAAAAACAGTCCAGAAAGACAGCTCTAACTCTGTAATCTTATGAACGTTATCTCTGGCCATCTTCTTCAAAATGGAATGTAAATTAAACACTTAATGGGGAAAGTCTTTCCACAAAGCGTCAGGCCCTATTGCAAAGAAGGTGCTATGGTTCTTGGTTCAGCAGTGAGAACCTGACTGATGACAACTAGCCAGTTTGGGGGTTCTGGCTTTTGAGCTACATCCTAATTTTTCAGCATGGAGATGGTTTATTTTAACAAGCATTTACTGAACATCTGCTGCCCACTGGCCTGACGCTGGGGATTCAGTGGTAAGCACAACAGGTAGTTCTTGCTTCTTGGCACTCATAGGGCTGGCATAGGGCCCATTTCTGGGGATCTGAGCCAGAGCTTTCCTGGGCAACAGTGTAGGTGACACTGAGGCTAGACAAGAAGATACTGCTTCTTACTCCACCTTTGGAGGTCACCTGAGCCCAGGACTGGAGATGCAAACCTGTGGAGCTCAGGTCTCCCCCACTCCACTGGAGGAGGGTGGATCAAACCAGTGTCATTCTGCACTGCAGTTGTTCTTCTCACACTAGCTTTGATCACAGATAGCTCTCTGAGGAGTCTAGGGCCAGGGCTGAATTCTAAAGAGCTTGAACAGTGGCATTGTTTATTTAGACGTGATAGTTCTAGTCTGCTGCAAAAACTGTCAGTCATATAGTTTCCTGCTGTCACTGTGTAGCTGTCTCCCTGAACAGCCCCCTAAGAAAATGAATTCCATTATGTTCCAGTGACTGAGTGTAGTCTCTGGAGTGTTAAGAGATTAAGAGGTTTAGGGATTTAGAGCCCAATCAGAAAGCTCTATTTATTCTCTGTATACTTTTCATGAGTTTGGAGGATGGGCCGATATAACTTCTTATTCATCTGGGTGTTCCGACTTTTCTACCAATACTGGGGATCTCATACTAAATAGTGGCATAATTTGTTCATTTTTAAATGCCCATGTTGAACACAGGATGTGACGTTTTTGAGTTTTTTAAATCTTTGAACTCCTTAAGTACCTGGCACATGATATTCTCCATAAATGACTTCCATAAGTATTGGGTGAGCAAATGAATCACTAGGTGAAAATACCTAATTGTCAAAAAAACAAAATCATCTGTTTAGGGACTTTTATTATGACTGTTGTGATATTTAGCCTCTGTAAGTCAGTCTGCTGTTCAGCACATTTGGAGCACCTATTGTGTGTCAGACACCTTAACAAGTCACAAGAGAACAAGACAGACAAGGTCCCTGTTCAGAGAAGCAGAAAATAAGTCAGAACAACAGTTCAGGAAGTAAGATGATACAGGAAGATAGATAGATGATACTGATTTCCTTGAAAAGAGTCAACAGCTTGGTTGAGCAGCAGAGTAACTTGGTAGGAAGAACCCACCAGAAGGCAGCCCTGCATAGGCTAGAACAGTTAAACTGGGCCTGAGACTAGGAGCCTTGTGAGAAGCAGGTAGCAAGGTCTAAGGGAAGAGGGACACTGTGCATGCTCAAGGGTCAGGAGGAGGCTGCTGTGAGTGTAGCTGGGAGCAAAGAGGCCTGTAGTCTGTTCTTGGGTGGATGAGGCCTGTAGGTCATAAGGGCCCTTGAACAGCAGTTGAAGGTTTCGGTTTGATTGCCATGGAAAGCTCTTGAAGAGTGGTAATCAAAGGAATGCCATGTTCTGCTTTATCCATAAGGAAAGTAGAAAAAGATCTCAGGGAATGCTGCTAAGCAGAATGGATATAGGGACACAGGGCATCTGGCTAGCCAGTCCTGCTCCAGGAATGATCACATGGTAGAAGGCATGCAGAGAGGTGGTGGGTCAGGGAAGTGGTGGAAGTTAAACTGACAGGGTTAACTGTAGACAACGCAGGAAGGGGAGTGATCTAGGAATGAGTCATTGGTTATTTCTGTTGGAATTACACATTAAAAGAAATAATGACTGTTCAAGGACAGAGGTATTAATTGCTGAAGCCACTCACTTTAAATTTGTTTTGTGTCAAGACCTTGTTTTAATTTTTAAGTCTGCATTGTGGATAAGCGGACAGACCCAATGGAATACTGCACATGTAGCCATTTTTCCCAGTCATTTTCACCCTTCAGTGGTCTGACTTTCCTTTTCAACTGGCTAATAAGCCTTCAGGATCAAAATAAGAAAAGAAGCTGGGTGATGCATGCCTGTGGTCCCAGCACTCAGGAGGCTGAGGCAGAGATTGCTGTGAGTTTGATGCCAGCTTGGGCTACATAAGTGAGTTCAAGGCCAACTTGAACGGCATAGCAAGACCCTGTATCCAAAAAAAGGAAAGAAAATTTTAAGCCTTTGGCTATATGAAATTATTCTACTCCTCTCAGTTTGATAAGAAACCATTGATAATTGCATTTGGAATTATTTCACCTGAAGCATTCTCTGTAGTTCCAACAACTGATACTCTCTCATAAATAAAATTTGTTCCATAGATATTTCAAATCAGACAGTTGAATCCCTCAGTAACTTTGCAAGAAATTCACTTAGCATTTTGGGAGCTAGAAAAGTTGTCTCCTATTTGTATAAGGTAGAAAAATGAAATATAGGTGTTCCTTGACTTGTAATGGGGTTGTAGCTCAGTGAGCCCATTGTAAGCAAAACATATCTCACCCAAATGTGAAACCAGGGTGAGAATGGAGGGGGAAATATGATTAAAGTACACTGTATGCATGTACAAATCTACAAAATGGCACCCCCTAATCTGCACAGCCAGTACGCACTAATAAAAAAAAAAAAATTGAAGGAGAAAAAAAGAAAAAGAAAGTATCCTGAGTAGAAAATACATTTAATACTTTGTACTACTGAGCATCCTAGCTTAGCAACACAGTGCAATATTGTTTCCCTCGTGATCACATGACTGACTGGCAGGTATAGTTTCTTACTGCTACCCATTATCACAAGAGAGTCTGAGTGTTGTACTGCACAGTGCTAACCTGGGAAGAGATCAAAATGGCAAATACACTTTCTACTGAGTGCATATCATTTTCACACCATCATAGAGCTGGAAAATTGTCAAATGGAAGCCTTGTAAGTGGAGTACTGTCTGTCCTTATTTTCTGAGGGCATCCTCTGCCCCCTCCTTTTAGCTGTAGAATTATGAACCAGAAAGCATATGGCATGTTTGTTAGGGAAGTTTGGTTTTGAAAACAACTTTGGTTTGGTTTTACAAGAAATATATTGGTGCAGAAAATATTCTTTGTGGAGTATTTTGAACAGATGGGAAGAATTCAGCAATGGTGAGGCTGCCAGCCTTTCTGATCTAAAAGCCTGCACTGGTTACCCTACAACATGTAAGCTTGTCTGGGGATGAATAAATTATGACAGTTGAAATAATTATGATAGAGTAAAAGCAGCTGCTGAGAGCACAATTGACAACTGGGGCTGAGTTGGCCTGATTCTGTCATGTTAAAGCACATGTCTGTTTGCCAAGCTACCTGACAATGCTGTTTGCAAGGAGTCTGGTGTGTTTTGGTTTTCGTTCCCCTTCCTTGCTT
The DNA here is from genome assembly GCA_004027295.1 of Dolichotis patagonum. Classification (NCBI taxonomy): domain Eukaryota; kingdom Metazoa; phylum Chordata; class Mammalia; order Rodentia; family Caviidae; genus Dolichotis; species Dolichotis patagonum. The sequence goes on along the minus strand of PVJX010001038.1, from coordinate 107,280 downwards.
GAAACACTGGAAGAATCTTAGCCTACTGGTGATATTTTTAAAGTGAAAAGGCTGGGACAAAGATCTATATGGCTACTTTCACATGTCAGGCATTCATGCAAGATTTCAGTTGAGCAAAAGGGGTTGTTTTGTTTTGTTTTGGTTTTTCTTTGGTGGGGTAAATCAAATTCAGGGCCTTGCACATGCTAGGCAAGCATGCTGCTTCTGCGCTCGAATCCCAGCTTTATCTTTTGGTTCTAGAGGTTTTCCAATTGGAAAGCTTGAGTTCCTTCATCTTGGTTGCCATAGTTTGGATGTGGTTTGAGTATGGCCCTCAAGCATTCATTTGCTGTGCTGGAAGCTGGACCTCTGGTTTGTTGGTGTTGAGATGAAGGAATCTTGAAGGATGGGAGCTTAGTCATGGGGGCAGCAGCCTGAAAGAGATTCATGCTGGAAGTCCTATGAGAGCAGGTTTTATGCATGAGCCCAGCACCTCTCCTAAGTGGTCCTTCCTCTTACACACACCACCATACCATCCGCTACCTTGCAAAATAACCAGAAGCCCTTGAAAGAGCTGAGAAGATCCCAGCACTCTCCTCTTGGCCTCCAAACCATGAGCTAAATAAACCTCATTTCTATATAGAATACTCAATCTCTGAGCTATTGTTATAGTAACACAAGGTGGACTAATGCAATTAGTAGGATTGTTTCTACACAGACCTGAAATTTGTCAGCCTTGGTAAGAACTATTCCACCATATGAGCCAGTCAGAGGGCTCCACACTTGATTTAAACTCTGCTGCTACTGTCTTAAAATTACAAAAATTTTTGTAACAGAGAATTTTGCATTTCCATTTTGTACTGTGCTCTATAGTACAAACTATTTATTCAGTGCGTGTCCATGTTGTATGCTACCCACCTGAGTCAGACCACCGTCTAAAACAGGGGTTGCAACCTTTTTCTGTGAAGGCCAAGTGGTAATTATTTTAGGCTTTATGGACCATCTTGCACCTGCTCAGCTCTGAGAGTATAATAGCACACAAACATCCGTAGCCTGCACCAAATCATACGAACATTGCTGGGCTGCAGCGACGCTTTGCTAACAAAATGGGCAGATCTGGTAGGTCAGAGCTTGCTAACCCTAATCTAAAGGACCTGAACGGAACCCAGACAATTGACCGAGGATTTTCCATCCTTTGAAAGTTTCAAGGTTCAGTTACATCTGGCCAGCTCTGTGGTGTGCTAAAGTCCATCCTCAAAGAGAATTCTTGCAGATGATCAGGGCTTTAACTCCACTGTGAGCCTCTTCTTTAAGATTGGTTTGTTGATCCTAGTTGTCAAATATGAATGATGACAGAAGACAGATTCAAATGGTAACAGCAGGATGGTACAGTGGTAATGTAGGGGTTTTTTTGTTAAGATTTTTTGAAATCATATTTAACTGAAAAGAAAAAACAAAATGCTGGAATAGGAGATTGACTACCTATAAAAACCAACCTCTTTAGAAAGGAAGAAGGCAGCTTCTGTGGGATTCCGTGTTCCTCTAGGGCAGTAATGGGGTGCCTCCCTTGGTAGCCTTCGGCAGTCGTCTGGCTCAACTCCTGTGGGATGTATTGTCTTGGGTTCCCCGAGTAATGAGCAGTACAAATGTAAGGAAAATTATCTATGAAGTAGATAAATCTTGATGGAAATCAATATACGAGGGAAATTTATGTATTGATTTGTTAGGAGCAGAGGACCTTTTTCTCATTTAGACACATGTCCTGAAGAAGGAATCCAGCTAGGGACTCTGGAATCACTATTGTCGTTTCTGCTGGAGATGATCAGAGTACAGATTTGCTTTAGTTTCGAATATAGTCATGAGAGATTACCGATCTGCCCAGAACTCTGCCTCCTTCCCATTCTGGTGAAATATATTTTATTAACAATTGTTTCAGGTGACATGAAAATGTAATGGGAGCTAAAGTCATTTTTTAAAGTGCTGTCTGCAATAAATAACAATAGGAGGGGGGAAAAAATTCAGCCAACTGCCTCTTTCCACCATGATCAGTAATAGAAAGGGAGTCCTTCGTTTGTCCTGTTCAGACTCTATTCACTCTTGCAAAATGTTCATTGACTGCCTCCTCTGTGCCAGGCAGTGTTGTATGATCAAGGAAGAAAAGCTCCTCCACATACTTGACTGTTTTGGTGGAGGGAAGGGAGACAGGCAGTGAACAGGTAAGGAGGGCAGTTTCAGATGGTTGAGTGTTGGTCCTGACGGGGGTCCATCCAGATGTTTTGGAGGTGGCAGTGATCTCAAGAAATCTGCACAGGAGGACATGGGGCAGTGAGCTCTCCAGGCAGCGGGAATAGTACATGCAAAAGCTTCAAGGCAGGGATGAACTGTGTAGTTGTGAGCCCAGGGTATTGGAGGCTAGAAGGTTGGTGATGAGTGTAAATCAGGGAGTAGGGAAAAGAATTTAAATTGAAACAGCATTAAGTTAGTGTTAATAGCAGCAGACAGAGAGAAAAGGGGAGAGCTGGGCCATCTCTCCAGTGAGGGGTGAGGTCTTAAGCAAGGCCAACTAATTGGAGAGGGTTCCTGACCCAATCCAGACCACAAGGCAGAGGGGACCAGCTCAACCCGTTCAGTAGCCAGGGGCGATGAACAAGTTCGCTTAAATTGCCCAAACCTAAGAGTTCCCCTTCATACCTGAGAGTCAGTGGCTCCCTGGAATAAGACTGGCAGGACAGAGGACTTCCCAGGGAGCCTGGGACCTGGCGATGGTTGCTGTGTGCCAAGAACAGAGCCAAGCTGTGTAGAGGCATTCAGTGGATGAGGGTTGCTATTGTTATCTTATTAGTAGTAATCAGTCTTGGTAGTATTGATGCTACTTTTCTACAGTTATTATTGGGGTACACAGAATGTCAGAATACTTGTACTTAGATGGAAGCTAACAAAATTCAAATGAAAGCCAAGCATGTTACCTTCTGTGTTGTCTACTCTAGTCTCCTTCCAGCTGCACAAAGAAACTGCTGGGGACACAGAAGTGGCCATATGGTGATCATCCCAAGTCTCCTCAAGAATCTAGAAGCTGATTTAAGGCATGGCTTATCCACAGGAGGCATTCTACTGCCCAAATGCATGGAGTTGAAGGGAATTCACCATAGACTCTTCTTGGCTTTGCTTTATATTTGGGGGTTGTGGAATTTTGGGTTGGTGGGTTTAGGTTGGGTGTTTTTGTTGGTGTGTGTTTGTTTGCAGTATGTGCTAAGCAAACACTCTAGGCGCTAAGCTACATTCCCCAGCCCATCACTGCAGTTTTATGGGGTTTCATGTAAGGGTTGGCCTGTTCCTGACAGGGGTTGTACCCATGGTGGCATTTCTTGCACAGGAGCCTCTCTGCGGGTTGTGGGAACTGTCATCCTTTGTATCAGAGTCCAGGAGTTCACACACTCCTCTACCCTAACAGATAGGAGCCCTCTGGGCATCTAACGTTTGTATTTTCCCATCTCTTCTTTCAGCAAGGAAGCTGAGGCTTGCTAATTCTTGCTGTCTTCAAAGATTGATTTTTTTAAAAAGTACTCATTCCCTGCTTGTTCTTAAATATTCTTTTTTCCTCTCATCAGTAAGCTGGCTGGTAACTATTGCATCTTCTCTCCAGTGGCATGAGAAAGTCTTTGTTTAGAAGAATGTGCCTTGAATTTCAATAACCTGACACTGCTCTAAATCCCGGGGCATCACACTTAACCAGGTTGGAACTCTGACTCCCTGGTGCCCTGTTAATATCTGTGACTCTGTGTGGTACCTTGGGCGGGTAGGAGGGGAGCTTGCTTTGGAAAGGGAAGCACAGTTGGCCTGGGGCAGGTATTCCTATTACCCTTTGGTCCTTGGAAGGACAGGCCCTTTCCCTGAGCTGAAGCTGCTGAATTCCACCAGAATCCAGATGGGAAATTTGTATCAGTTCGGTATTCGTTTCAGTTATGATGTCCTTCGCCTGCAGGATGCAGTTTCTACAGGGATCCAAAAATGCATTTCAAAATCAATGAAATTTTCTAGCTCCAGTACCCTTCAAATTGATATGGGAAATTGTGAATTCATGCACATTGTTTTTCTAGATTGTTGTCATCATATTCTAAAAGATGGTATGGTTCAAAAAATTTAGGAATGTTTCCCTGGGCCAGCCTCCGACCTTGTCAAAGTGACCCCAGGCCTATTTTGCACAAATCTACCCTGTGAGCCACTCCTGCAATATAAAGGAGTTTTCCATGGATTAACTCATATGCAGTCCTTACAGCTCTCTTAGAATGTTAGTTCCACTATTATGCCCATTTCACAGATGAAGAAACTGAAGAACAAAGAGACTAAGACCCCAAACCAAGGGTAAACTGCTAATAAATGTCAGTCTCAAAAGAGGGAAGAAACATGAAGATGAGGGAAAAAATAAGCCAGGTATGGAAGTCAGTGTAAGAAGTTTCTTTATAGACAAGCATCAAAAAGTAGTATGCAGCCAGGCATAGTGGCTCATTCCTGTTATCTCAGCACTCTGGGAGACTGAGGTAGGAGGATCACATGTTCAAACCTAGCTTGTGAAAATTATCAAGTTAGAGAGACCCTGTCTCAAAGTAAAACATTTTTTAAAAGGGCTGGGGATGTAGCTCATTATGAAGAGCCTGAGTTCAATCCCCTCCTCCACCAAAAGGACCACGCATCATGCCAGGCAGGACACTGAAGAGGCCTTACCTGTGTGCTCAGCGCGAGAAGTGGACACTGTGTGTTGCCTGAGAAGAAGGTGGCCAGCCCAGGGTGGGAGGAAACTCTGGTATCCTCTCCCAAAAAGGCAGGATAGACTTTGTCGTTCTGGTGTGTGTGCCTTTGCCATGTTTGTATCTTAGGAATTTCCTATCATTTGATACCTGGTTACCTGCCAGGTAGTTCTGTTATTTCCTACTTATTTGCAGGAAAACATTGCCAGTTACTCATGCATTCAGTTTCCCAAGAAACAGTCCCGAGAGCGTGCAGATCAGGCAGCCTTGGTGTGTGCGGTGCCAGAGGAATTAATCTTAGGGTTTAATTCTTTCTACTGGCATCTTGTACAGAGAGAAAGGAGCGCGCTTGTGTCCAACTCTAAATTTAACCTCTACGCTCACAGAATGGCTTGGCTTGTGCGGAAGCCCAGCTTTGGGCTCATGGCTTTCTTTTTTCCAGCAAATTTGCAAGGTGTTAAATTAGGCAAAACAGCTGCCACTATCTGAGACACTTGTGGATTTTTGAATGATATTTCAGAGAATTTCACCTCACAATTAAATCAAGCAGTGTCCATTAATCTCCAAAGAATTAACACTGTTCAAAGTTTTTAGTGTCTTTTTTTCTCAGTTCTGCCTTCAGGGAGAAACCTAGTAGTCAGATATTCGTCATTTCCTTATGTGATGAATTGGCAATGGGTCTGATTTAAAATGTCCCAGGCAGCAGTCACAATGGTACACAAAAGAAACAGATTGTATTCTCAGGTCTTGAGATTCAGGATTATTGGACTGTTTTTATCAGACACTAGACATAAGTAATTTATTAGGAGTAAGAAATTAAAGGTGTGGCATAAACCAAGAGCTTTTCGAGGAATGTTACCTGCTCATTCTCCATTCTCCTTCGTCTTCAGCACTGACATCTTTTTCTGATAACAATCTGAATGCTGACTGGTAGCTGGTAGCTGGAGCCTCTCATGTGGAGTAGGAAGGCCCAGCCAGGCTCGGGGAAGCTCAGTGACCTGCTCAAGGGGACACAGCTGTGTGCTTGACCTGGGACAGAATCCAAGCCCTTGCACCCTTTGCTGTTAAACTGAATTTCTGCCAGGGGTTGACTTCCCTAGGTGGGACCCAGGAAGTGCAACAGGACCCAAGGGGGAGGTGACGCCATGTCCTCCTATGGGAGATGTGTCTAGCGAGTGTGCAAGAGGCCACAGTCCCTTCCCCAGGTGATTGCTCCGCCTCAGAGAGTCCATCTCCAGTGCTGCCTGGCACGGCCCTGCTGATGCCTGAACCCACCAAATGAGTGTGGGGTGACAGTTTGCACAATGCGGGTCATCGCTGCTGTGCTCTGCACACTTCCTGTGGTGGTCCTGAGCCAGTGTCCTTGTCCTTGCACTGATGAGGAATCTGTGTCACAGGGGCACACATCTAGCTCAGGAAGTGGGCATGGAGTGAGCAAGGAGAAGGTGAGTACCCAGCCCAGAGGAGCACAGGTTTGTCTACCTCCCATCTCCACAGTGGTTCTTCAGAAACAGGGGTGCAGGTGCCTTTTTCCCTGATGTCCCAAGTTCTTTACCCAAGTCTTCTTCAGACCTATCTTGCACATCTATGCATAAGGACTTTCTGGGATTGTCATTTGGGGCACAAATCATTAGAGGGTTCTGCACAGTTGTGTAGAAGTGTGAGGCACTGACCAGAGGTACATGAAGGAAGACTATAGAGTCCTGCAACCTGTAATCAGCCCATCTTCACCAGTGTCGGCTGTGCAACTTTGACCAATTTCCTCAACCTCTCTGAACTTGTTTCTTCATTCGTCAGTGACAACAGTAATATTGGCCCTGCAGGTTGCCAGAGCTCAATAGATGAGGATGATTGTTAACCTGAATGAGGTATCACATGCCTATAATCCCAGCGTATATTAAAATACTTGCTGTACCTTGTGTTGGTTTTCTCTTGAGACCACGTAACTGCCGCCTGGGCTCGTTGGTTGTTCCCTCATGTCACAGTGTGTCATGTCATTGGCTGCGTCCAGGTGCACAGCTCAGCCTTCCTGCTTCACGGCTGCGTGGCTCACTGTCTGGTGTGCAGGGCACTCGCACCATGATGTCAGCCCTCCTTAGCCCCGAAGGCCCTGCTGGCTGCTCCGTGACCCCAGCTGCCAGGGACAGCAGGGCACAGCAGCCTCTGTGACCATGGCTTTCTTCCTGTCTTTGTTGTCTGGCCTGCGTTCCCACCTCTTCCATCAAGTCTGTGTATGACATATGTGTGTCACTCCTCTGGGGGACCTGCCCTGGGGCCCTTCCAAATTGGCTGGGACAAGAATAGAAGGGAATGCTGACATCGTAGGTCAGGGTTTTTTTTTTTTTTTTTTTTTTTTCATCAGCGTCCCTGGCAGCTCCAGGCAGCTGTGGGGATGGAACCAAACTGTACCACCTCCGAACCCCAGGCTGCTCTAGCTCCTCTGCTCTCCTCCCTTCCCTTCCCTTCCCTTCCCTTCCCTTGGATCTGTGTCTGCTGGCCCCCGCCCTTCCTACCTCTGCCCTTGACCTTCTGCTCTGTCTCCCCACTGCTGCCCTGAACAGGGGTGTGTTTCACACAAGGACCCGAGTTCCCTATTGTGGCTCTAATAGAATGTCAAAGCCTTGGAGACGAGTCATTGTTGCTGTACCATTTTTATCAGGAGCAGGTAGAGATAGAAAGTGAAGATAAATCCGCTGCCATATTTACTGCAGTTTCCTGTATTTGACTGTGATATTTTAAGCTTGATTACCTCCCCCAGTTGACATGTTGCCTCTGTAAATTCAGCTGGAATCTCTTGGCTTCATCATAACATGGCTCAAAATATACTCTTCTGGGGGATAGAGTTCAGCTAAAATAAGCACCAGAGAGGGCTATTAATTGCTGCAAAGTTAGAAATAAGATGGGCTGTCAGAGCTCAGGGTTGCTGTGTTATTTGCCGGATGCAGTGTGAATGCTAACGTGTTGTTTCTGTTCTGTTCCCTCATGCCTTCCTGGATTCAGAGAGAGGTAACCGGCCAATTTTCACTTCTTCCCCTTTGTGGTGTCTTCTGTGTCTGGCAAAGCTCACTTGCTTTCTCCATACGCATCACCATCCTCACAACCGTCCTTGCCTTTGACAGGCAGAACTTTGTTTCGTGTTGTTTATCCATTTGTGTCCATCATTTACACCAGAGCCTGGAGTTGCATCTGGGGCCCTGATCCTCTGCTGGGTTTGACCCTGTTTGGGGAAGGTGATAGGTCAGCAGTTACAGTAGCAGTGGGGTCAGTCAGTAATTACTAACAGCTGAAAACCCTGATCAGGGTGCTAGGGAGTAAGTGGGATAGAATTGCTTGGGACTCCGAATCGTGTTATACAAGAATTTTTGTGCTCCTCGAAGAGTTAGTATCAATGCATATGTATTTTCTAGAGTTCTGATGGTAATGTCTGACATTAGCCTCCTATACAGAAGCACTGAGTCAATTTCATTAGCAACTATTAACCAAAATATATGGACTTCTACTCCTTTGCCACCCAGGAGAAAGAACCATGGAGTGCATGGAAGCATGCAGTGAGCCATATTTAGACCTCAGATGCCTTTTTCGGGTGCTCTGAATATCACCTGCCCATTGGATATTTGGAAGCTTTAAGCTCCACCATTCTGTAGCTCTATCACCTCATTTTTTAAAAATTCCATTTTCAAGGGAAGAAGGACATTTTCAGATTTTTCTCCTTGAAAGAATGACTGTGGTTGCTGCTGGGCAAAGCGCATAGACACTAAGCCAGTCTGCTCTTTGTGTGGGGACTGCTCTCGGATGAACTCCTTGGCTGGCTGGGAGCTGGAAAATGAAGATAAGGCTTCTGCCTGCCAGTGTTTACTACAGTTTCCTGCACTGACTGGGCTGCCCTGACCATCCAGGCTGGCAGCCATTTCTCCCCCTGGCCATGAGTTGCTGGCATTGCTAGGGGATGTGGATGGGTGAGACACACGCCCAAGAGTGGACTTGCAGAGGTGTGACTAGGAGAACTTAGGCCTTTTGAGGAGGTCGTGGCACAGGGAGGTGGCTCTGGAGGACCAGGGCTAAGCATGCAGCCCTAAGCTCTCACCTGAGGGCGGACCAAGTGCTGCTGGAGTCTGCAGTGAGGAGATTTGCAGGTTCTCAGCCCCTACCCTCTCTGTGTACTCAGGTCTCCTCACAGGGAAACAGTTGCTCTGAATATTGACAGCAAGCCCTCAATGCTAAAGAGAGCTACAAAAAAATGCTGGTCTGCCCAAGAGGTACTGCTAATTTCAGCTGGGCACATTTCAAACCTGCTGCTTACACAGTCTGCATCTCACAGTAGTGCCTGCTGAAGAATTCCTGGTGAAGGAAGTATGAGCACCAAGTGCTGAGCTGCTGGGATGCCTCTTTCAGAGTTTCAGAACAGCCTCTTCTCAGACTCGTAAAGGAGCAAAAGAAGAGCTGCAGGCTGAGCTTTGTGAGATTAGAGATGCTCACGTGCGTGGTGCATGTGATAGTACCTAAAGTGCACAAGAAAAACATCACCAGACACAGGCGTTCTGCATTGGCCATGTTGGAAGATGAGCTGTCTTGTGCCCTTCCTCCCTTCCCTGTCCCTTCTGTCCCCACAACAAGCTTTTTTTTCTTTTCTTTCTATGCAAAAGGTTTTTGTTTTATTTTAAAGAGAATAACCAATCAAGATAAACTAGTATAAGTGATACAGGACTTCAAAACCTTATGAAATCAGCAATAGTTACCGTAATGCCTCTTATTGTCTTCAAAATAGCTGCAGATACCTTTGGGCCTAGTAAAATTGAACAGAGCAGAATAGAGCAGACACAATAAAAGTGAAACAATGAATGCAATAAAGGACTCCAAAATAAGCTAATAGTAAATCCAAAATGGCTACTATAATATGTCTTGCTCTCTTTTAAACAGCTGCTCATGCCATCCGATTTAACATAGTCAAACAAAACAAGAGTATAAAAGCCAACCCAAGAAAACAATGAAAATGATATGGTTTCCAGGTGGGGATCACCTCCTTGGGAGGCCTGGTTCTCTCCCCTCATAGTCTGAAAAAAGTGCTCCACAACAAGCTTTTTAAAGTATAATCCAGAAACAAGAACAGAGAGTCTTGGAAATAGGACTCATTTTTCTTCCAGACCTTGAATATCTTGTTACCCACATTTTGGCAGAGCCCTGTAATTACACTGGGACCTCTTGTGGGCCCCCTGTCCAAGCCCCATATGGAATCCCACACTGGGCCCTGTGTAGGTGAAACAGAGACAGCCCTGTGTCAAAGAGAGCTAGAAACATGCTGTTCAGACCAAGTCGCATTGCTGCTGTTTTACCCTTGTTTGCAGGTTGAACCTTCACTCTGTGCCGGTGACAACTTTGGTAAAAAAGGGTAATTGGAATAATTTTAGGAAATCTCCATGCAATTCAAATGAGTGCAGACATTTATTAGAACATCCTTCATGGATAAGGAGACAGTATTTCAAAGTGGGCCTTCTCTTCCCTCTTAATAATAACTGCCATTTGTCAGATGCCTATCCTGTGCCACCCTTCAGGTTCCCCACGTAAAAGCATATATTTGACCTGAGCAAATATGACTTATGTGACAGGCGTTATCACATGGTGCAGGCTGTGTAAGGAATAGCAACAGAGGAGCTATGGAGAGTGTGCTAATAGGATGAGTAGAAGGAGGGTCATCCAATTACGTGGGCTGTCATGTAGCTGACAAGGTCAACCTGTTCTCACCAAAAAGCAGAACTAGATCTAGCCTGGTTGCAGGGAGGCCAAGTGTCAATTTCTCATTTAAAAAATATGTATATTTTGGTTCACTAGGAGCCTTCCAACAACAGGACAGGCTGATACCTGAAGGAAATATTTCTCATCCCTTCCCTATTCTAGGTGTTGGGCTGAAGAAGGGGCTTTGAAAAGTCAGCCTATGTGACAGCTGAGAGGTCTTGAAGTTGAGGAAGAAGTGAACACATAAGCAAAGTCCACTTACCCTAAAAGGCAAGAGAGAGATTTAGGGAAAGGGCAGGTTTTTCTGTCTTGGCTGGTGTTTGTTTTGTTTTGTTTTGTTTTTCCCTTCTGCCTAGAATCCATTTGAAGAAAGAATTGTTTATTCATTCATTTTACAAAGATGGATCAAGCCCCTAAAGGGAGATGGTAATGTGGTACAATTCAGAAAAATAAAAGCAATCTTTGGTCCTTTAACTTTGCCATTAAGAAATTTGAGGCCATCGAAGATGTCTTATTGCTGACATTTTTCTGCAGCAGAACTTAACGGCTGGTCCTCTGGGGGAATAGTTACTGGGGAAAATAGAAAAAGGACAAAAACAGCAACAACAAAAAAGGTAGAAACTCAAGAGCTCAGTAATCAGAAGGGGAAGGTAGTTGGTTCCTGGTTCCAGCTTCTGTTAATTTTTTAATGAGGCAACCTAAGAAGATACAGCCACAGACCTTTTGGTTCCTTGTTTTGGAAGGACAGTGATTGACACACACCCCCCACTGTGGGAAACAAATGGAATGAGACTGCATGGGGGTCCAGTAACTCATTTAGCAAATGGCTCCCAGCCCTGTGTTGCACACAGTGTAAGGGGGACAAAGGATAAAATGACTCCTGTTGCTGAGGGTAAGATAGAGCATCTCAGACAGCCGTCCAGAAGAATTGGAGGAAAATAGGAGCCATGTTCTGACTGGGGCTTGCCAACCGTGGAGGCCTGCTGCATGGTCTTGTAGGCAAGGTCCTGGGTCCCTGGAGGATGCCTGGCTGTGTGTGGGACACAGTCCCATCTCTCCAAGCTGGGACACATGGCTCTGTGGAAGCCGGGAGCCCTCATAGGAGGAGGAGAGAGCTAGGAGTCTTAGGGAGCCTTGCGATGGTCCCTAATCTGTCCTGCATTTGCCTGGCCAGCCTCTGTCCCCCACATGGTGTCAGAGCCTCTGTGGGCCCTGTATGGCTGGTGCCATGACAAGTCTGTCTCTTACTGCTTGGTCCCTCCTCCCAGAACCTCCCTTTCCTTGATGTCTTCGGACTCAGCCTCTCTTGGGCCTTCCCTGTCCCCTTCCCTAGCACTCATCCCCCACGTTGTCATTGGTCCCCTCTACCTCAGAGAGGCCTTTGAATGTCTGCCCAGTGTAGCCTTCTGTCATCTTCCCCGCTCATCTCTGCCCCTGACGTCAGCTGCCCCCCAGATCCATGTCTCCCACCCAGCCTCAGGCCTGACCTTGGGGACCAAGTGTCCACCTACCCATCTGTGTGGTTGGCCTCCTCCTCGAGGCCTCCAGTGCTTCCCGTTTACTTGTCCTCTTACCCCAGCTGTGGCGCTAGATCAGTTGACCTAGCAGACCTCGGGGTTGTTCTCAGTTTTCTCCCTCATCTGCACGCCAGTCTGCCCCACCATCATCCTCCCAACACCTTTTCCATCAGCGTCCTGTCCCGGTTCTCACAGAAGCTGCCTTTGCTCGCTCCTGGCTCGTGCTCCCACACCTGGACCACAGAAGCAGCCCCTAATTATCCCCCTTCCCTCGGCCCACTTGCTTCTACCGGAAGGACCTGTCTGCAGCACGCCAGCCGTTCACGTGTGATATTAGAAGGCTCAAGTGGGCCAGAGTGAGGGCCAGAGCCCTAGCTGGGCACAAAGCACTGCACAGACAACTAAAGTCCTAGACACCATCCCCACAGCCACACCACCACCCCTTACCACGGGAGTCAATCAAATTCAGTAGTTTAAAAAATATAAATCTTGAATGCTGTATCATAATGTAGTTAAAATACAGAGCCAAATGGCAGCTGTATTTGTTTCCTGATGCTGCTATAATAAATTATTACAAGCTTAAGTGACTTACCGCAACAATTCTGGAGGTCAGAAGTCCAAAAAGGATCTTTTAGGAAAAAAAAAAAAATCACCATCTCAGCAAGGCTGCATTCTCTCTAGAGACCCTGTGGGAAGATCCACTCCTCCCCTCCTACCCTTCCAGGTGCCTCCCCCTTCCCTCCAGATTCCACTGGCCCACTCAGATAATCCAGGTAACATCTGGAGAGCCACAGTCTAGCACATCTGCAAAGGGCCCCTTCCGGACTGCAGGGATTAAGGCAGGAACACCTTAGCGGGGCAGAGAGGAGTCAGCATGGTGTCAGCCACAGCAGCCTTCTTCAGAAGTCAGGTGCTCAACGACAAATTGGAAAGCAGCCAGTTAAGTGGCATTTAGATTTCAGCCTGAATAATGAGCAGACTCGATAGCCATGTCCTTCACAGTGCACAGAGGAAGCCCCGCAGCTTGTCCCTGCTCCACTGGGAAGGGCCTCACTACATCCTGCAGACCCCCACAATGGGGGCTGAGGGCTGTCAGCTGTTAAGGGAACTCAGGATGTGTTCCATGGGGTAAGACAGGCGTCATGCAAATCTCTTGACCTCTGCAGACAGAAAAAATAAAAAACTTGTTTCTTCCTGGGAAGCAGGTATAGTCTTCAGGGGGCTCATTACTGGTCCCCCATGTTTCTGCACCCTTCCTCTACTAGCCTGGTACTTGAGAGGAACTGGGGAAAGATAAAGCTACTTTCAGGGAAAAACTGAAGTATGTGAATCTCTCCCCAAAAGCCTAAGGATTCTAAATTTCTCCTTTGGAAAGATGGGGACTCCAGATGGTTACCCGTAAGGCATTCATCACCATTCCCATAGAAAACACAAAATCAAGATTAATAATAATAAGTTTTAAAATTATGTGTAATGGGTCACATGTGAAAGCTGTAGTTCGCCAGGATGGCCTGCTGCTCACCGACCAGGGTCTGTTCCTCCTCCTGTTGGTGAGCTTGGGCTCAGAGGCAGAGGCCTGCCAGGGTCACGGAGACTGTGAGGCCATGGAAGCTTATGTCAGAGAATGGCAGAGCCAGGGAGGGACCTTGGAAATTGAGTTTTTCAACCCTCTCACTTCAAGATGGTGTTGAATTCCACGCCCAAGGTTGTGCAGTTTGAGTATCCTTTATCAAAGATGCTTGGGACTAGCAGTGTTACAGATTTGGGATTAGTTTTTCAAATTTTGGAATGTTAGCATCTATATTATGAGATAATTTGGGAATGGGGCCCAGGTCTAAATAATGAAATTTGTTTCATATACAACCAGTATATATAACCTGAAGGTAATTTTATCCAGTATTTTGAATAATTTTGTCCATGAAACAAAGTTTCTCAGTATGAAATTTTCTACTTGTAACATCTTGTCAGTGCCCAAAAACGTTTGGGATTTTGCTTTTTAGATGGTTAGATGTGAGATGCTCAACCTATGTACCGAAGGGGGACCAGGAATGAAACTGGAAGTGGGGTCGACTGATCCACCAGCCTTCTGGCTGCTTCCTGCCGTCTCTTAGTGAGGACAAACACAGCTGAGACCTGCACAGTCATACTGAAGATGGGCTATCTTTACAGGCCTCTGGGTGCAGAGTTCATGTACTGAGGGCGTTTAGACATTGGCAGGGCCCTGAGGAGCAGAGTGCCAACAAGCCTGGGAGGTGGACCATCCTGAGAAGGTGGGCCCACTCAGGACAGTGCAGGGAGGGCCAGTGGTCCCCAAGACAGGGAGATCCCACAACAGATGGACATGGAGCCTCATATTTCCCAGAGCAGAGGGAGAGCTCCTCAGAGAACAATACCAGAAGGTTGGTGGGGCAAATGACTGTCCCACTGGGCTGCTTGTACCACTAGTGGTACAAATGGATCTAATCACTTTTTGGTCTTTCTACTAATAAAATTAATGAAATGCTACCCGATGGGATACTCCTGCCTCTGGTCAGCGGGACATATGAATTATGGCCCCATGGTGAACATGTTAAGGGAAGAGGTGTATGGTGAGACCTTGTAAGTGCTACTGTATGATCCACCCGGGAAACAAGAGCCAGTGAGAGGGGAACGAAAAACAAGGGCTGCCTTGAGCCTGGGGGCCAACAGTGAGTGGTTTCTTTTTGAGTGACCTTGCTGGTAGTTGGGATAAGGATGGAAGGTCTCAGGAACCCAGAATGGAACAAGACTGTGCTCAGCCGTGAGAGACAGAGCCCCACTCCTCACGCAGACCCAGTCCTCCTGCCACCACCATGGAACTCATTCCACCTCTGCCTAAGGGCCAGCTTTCCCCATGGGAAATGGGGACACATGGGACAAGCCCTGTGCTTCTGGGAGGAAGGGGCACTCAGCAAACCTTCCTATCCCTGTGATAGGCAGGCTGGGCTAGGTGCTGGGGATGGGTGAACGACCAGTCATCTTCACAGTGCTTCAGGGGCTTTGGAGAAGACAGACAGACACTGCTGGAACCCAGTGTAAGCTGAGTGTGTGCAAGGAGCCACTCCCAGCCTTGGCTGAGCAGTGGCAGCTGGGTGGAGGGGATGTGAACCTTGCACAGAGTACTGAGTGCTGCAAAGGGGGTGGGGCATTCAGGAGATTTCCAGGTGGTAAGATGGGGCTGGAGGCTGAAGTCGGGGAGTCTGATTCTAGTGCAGGGGACACTACCCAAGCTAGACCATGGGTTTGGGCAGGGCAGACACTGCAGTTAGGTGGTGCGCCCACAGGGCAGCGAGTTGGGATGGTCTGACCTCAAGTCTGGGTTAGGAGGCCTCCACCACAGCCACCCAGGACTTAAAAGATACGGAGACGGGCTTCTCTGCAGGCCCTCTCGCGCCAGCTCTCCCTCACCTGAATTGCACGTTCTTCCAACCAGACCTTCACGGTGGTCATTTGCCTCAGCAGTAGACCCTTACGCCTTTCCAAGGAAACCATGGCTATCTATCTCGAGGAAAGGGTTTGTCATAGTCTGTGAAAAGACTGCCAATTCTTCCATTAAGAAAAATACTTTAAGAATAAATCCATCTGTATTTCCGTCAGCAGGCAGTATCCTGGCTCAGGGTCATACGCAGATCCATCACTGTGATCCATAACCATTGGGAAAGCTGAGTGTTCATTTTTCATGAACACCTTCACCTTTCAACCGCTGACCTCCAGTACTAACAGGGAGAAGTGTAGCTGCGTTGTATAGTTCTGAAGCCAAGTAACACCGTACTCAATATCCTTTTTATCAGTAAAACAAATGCTAAAATCCAGCGGAACTTGCTCACCGCGGTGTCCAAGCTGGCAGGACACAGAGCGGGGATGCTGCTGTCTCCCCCAGAGCCCACGTGCGAGAAGCATTTATGGAAATCTGATGCCTTTGATGGGATTCCAGCCCCTGTGGCTTTGTGTTCAGTGCTCCCTCTGATGGCCCATCGACTTTCTCCAGCAGCTGTGGGTCTGGCAGCCTCTGTTCACACATCAGAGCCTGTTTTGCTATGGCTGCACCACTGTCTTTGTCTTTATGTCACTCATGCAATTCGTGCTCTTCCAACTCTGTGTTCTGTTGGGTAATTGTGATGTTTGTTATTACACCAGATGGACTGCAAAATCCAGTGTTCCTTCTGCAAATTCCAGTGTTGGTTCAGTGTTGTTAGCAATTCCCACAGTCCAAGAAACAGGATTGGAGGACTTTGTAGTTTTGTTACTTAGAAACCAATTCTTCATATCCATAAAATTGTGCTTCTGTGTTCTCTAGATGTTGTTATTGTTTTTTTAAAGATCATTGCATACTTTGTCCACCACTGACACGCTGGCTGCTAGCTCCGTTAACGTTCCTAACTAGAGTATATGTCAATAAAATGTTCCCTTTTCTGATATACCCATAAACTTCTGTTTGCACAGGGATTTTGCTTATGTAGCAAGAGATAAAGACACAAGAATTTTGAAATGTCATGTATTTCGATGTGATACACCAGCAAAAGCCATTGCCACAAGTCTCCACGAAATCTGTTCCAAGGTAAGGTGGGTGAGGACACCTCTCTTCTCACTCCTTGAGCAGATAGAGGGAAGAGAGGGGTCAGAGAGTTAATTTGCAGGTTGAATTCAGGACGAAGCAGACGGTAGGGCCTGTGTTATGAAGAAGCCTCTCCTTTTGAGGGCTGAAGTGCTCTTGCTACGGGCCAAGTGTTGCTCCCAGTGGCATTCTCTGCAAAATGCGGAGAGCTGTGTCATTCCCACAGCCTGAGGTGTACTGTATGACAGAGGTCAGTCCGCCAGGGCCATGTGTTGCCAAGATAATAGGGGAAGAGCCTTTGGGGAACACAGCACTCCCAAGAGTGAACTCAGGTAGAGAATAGGACAGGAGGAGAGAAAGGATGACAGGAAACCATCAGGGGTGTGTGGAAGTGCAGGCAGCTGGGGCTGCCGTGAACACACACTGACCAGATAAGTGACATAGGGCAGCTCCTGGAAGCTCATTCTCTGGCTGGGAGGCAAGGCCATGGTCACTGTCCATGCTTCTTCAACCAGAATCCCCCAGCCTCAGAGTGAGAGCAGTCATCCTGGCCCACCAGGCCACCTCACTTCCTGTCTGGTCGCCTCATGTCTGGCACAGCATCCTGCACAGCGACAGCCCTGGCCTTCCAGGACCGCCTCTGACCCTCCAGGAGTCTGCTCCCCCACCGAGCGCCCCGGCTGTTACAGTGTGCTTTTTTTTGTTGACCTGAGGCCTTTTCCGCTAGGAACTCTTAACACTTCACTGCAGTCTATAGCAGCAAGGGGGCTTCCTCATTGTGTCTCCCACACTGCCCTTCAGGCAGGAGCCCTACTGCGTGCCATGGCTGTGGAAGGCTCCTGACATCCTGGGACTTGCTCATGGGTGGGCTCCTCTGTCCTGTAACCCCCAAGGCCAGTGTTGACGTGCTTGGTTGTCAGCCAGATACCCAGCACACTGTCACCAGCTCCCCTCATCTGAGGCTTTCCAGTCCCCACATTTGTTTAATTGGCAGAATCTAAAGCAAGAGTTTCACCATCGCCTCTTGTTACCCAGATCCCTCCTGTGATTTCTCCTGAGCTAGCAAGACCCAGACCAGGCCAGCACCAGGGTCACAGCCCAGCCTAGTAGTGGGGCCACAGGTGCCAACGTAAAATCCTCACCGGTCTGCTGCTCTGACCATGCAGCAGGCAGGGCCTGCAGAACAGGTGCTGGTCTAGAGATCACCGTGTGTCTCCCAGGCCGCACTCACGTTCGTGCATTGATGGGACTGGCAGCATGTTGCACGCACACTCCAGCTTTCATTTTTCTCCTTCATTCATGCAACAAATACAGCTGAGTGCCGTTTATATGCTAAGTTCAGTTCCAGTCACTGGGCAGAGTACAATGTCTGACAGAGGAAAAAAGTCTTCCCTGCAAAGCCTGGGCTGTGGTGTAAAGCCCCCGAGCCCCGACCTGCCCAGAGAATGTGCCCAAAAAGCATAGCTTTCCTGTTCTCAGTGCCCTTGCCCACATCCAGGCACAGATCTGGAGAGTCAGGCGCAGTGGAGCTCGGGGGCGTCACGGCCGCCACTCCTCTGCAGTGGAAAGCATGGCCGTGGGGGGCAGGCTGGGTTCCTGCCGAGGTCAGTGAAGGGTGGGCTGTCCCTGAGCCCACAGCAAATGTAACCGGTGGGGACTTGAGCACAGCCGATATCAGTGTCTGTAAGGGAAAGGTTCAAGAATAACAGCACCGGCTGACATTCTGAACCTTCTCTTACTGCTTGATGCCCTCACTCATTTAACCCACGGAACCTCCCTGTGACATAAGTGCCATGGTCATCCCCGTGTGTGGTCAAGGAAATAGACACAGGAGACCAGTGCCTTGCCCAAGGTCACACAGCTAGTAAGTAGCACAAGTGGGATTTGAACCCATGCGCTCTGAAAAGACTGGCCCAGAGCCCTGAAAACACTTTCTAAATATCAGATCTGGCAGCACTGGGCAGCTCCCTCCCTCTGTGTGTCCCGTGATTGCTGTGGCCCAGCAGGCTGGGCTCCACCAAGATTACCTGCTGGGTTTTCAACCAAGGAATGCTGTAAGTTCCAAATAAGTCAGTTTTGCGATGACAGGGGGCTGTGATTACCCCCAGAGAACAAGCAGACTTCACAGATTCCATATGTAGAGATAAGGGGGTCGGGAATCAGGGAGGACACTAAAGCTAATTAACTTGGAAGGAAATCAGCTTAGATCCTTCTCTGGGTGGACCAGCTCAAGATGTGGGAGCCTGAACCACCAGCCAAAACTGGCTTTCCACTTCCCTTTAGATTATGGCCGAGCGGAAAAATGCCAAAGCCCTGGCCTGCAGCTCCCTACAGGAGAGGACCACCGTGAATCTCGACGTCCCCTTGCAAGGTAGGCGAGGGCCTCTCCTTCCCTGCGGTGCCCTCCATCTGGACAAGGACCAAAGGGTCTCAGCGGCTGCTCTGGTGTTTCAAGTCTCCTTAAAAAACATATTGAACTCAACAAACACAAGGGCAGGGGCAGAGTTAATTTTGTTCCAGTAGGGTTTGATGTAAAGGACAGGTTGATTTTGTTGCTCTTGGAAAAGATTGAAAACTATTATTGTTAGTCGTTTTAAGCTCATAGTATCCTGAAGTAAGGGCTGCCTAAGTTAGAAACTCTGCATTCTTATTTGAGGAACTGTTCAGTTGTTTTTCCCGTGTCTGTGATTGTGCCCTGTGATTACACTTTCTTTGGGCATCAGCCACACCTAACAAGTACGTCCTCTAAAGCTGTTTCTTAGTGCACACCAGAGAAGAGCAGCCTTGACACGTCCAGTTGCTACCTTCAGATGCTTTCCTGCCTTGAAGTGGGAGTTGGATAGGATTTTGACTGACAGATCCCTCGTGTCAGGAGTAAGAAGGGTCCTTACATGACATCCAGAAACTGGCCATGAGGCATAAGTGGTGTTCTGGACTTCTCGATCTAGAGTGATGTCCGCTTTTCACTGGGAAGCAAGAAGCACTGAGAAAGATGTATTGCTTTTGTTCCCTGTAGTAGATTTTCCAACACCAAAGACTGAGCTGGTCCAGAAGTTCCACGTGCAGTATTTGGGGATGTTACCTGTAGACAGACCGGTTGGTACGTAAAACCTTTGTTGTCTTTCCACTTTGCAGTGTTTAGGGGCTCTTGGGACATGTTCACCTTCCCACAGGGTGAGGTCTACCATGTTCCTCCCTTGCTTTGTCTGAAATCAAACCATCATGCTGTCACCAGCCAGAGCTGGTAAAAAAAATTCCTGATCAAACGACCCTTTACAGCGCAGGCTCAGCAGGTTGGATGTGAGCCCAGCATGCAGGGACTTTGCAAGACAGATGTGTATTTCTCCTCTGGGCAACCATCCAGGGATGGGAGCAGAGGACTGTGGTGTTCTCTGCCATTATCCAATAGGGCCTCCATCTCCAGGGCCGGGGCTCCTGCCTCAGGTCTTATTGTCTGGGGGTAGGGAGCAAGGATGGAGAGGGGCTTTGACCCAGCAGTAGCACCCACAGTCTCCAGTTCACCTCCCAGTGGCATAACTGGGTCATTCAGCTCTACCACACTAAAGAGAGGCTGGGCAGTGTCGTCGTTCCCTGGCTAGAAGAGTCCAGGAGAAATTGGAACCCCGTACACTACTGCAGGCACTGGGACATGATGAAGCTGCCTGGGCACACAGGGTGGTGGTGCTTCAAACAGTGGAACATAATCACCTTTCACGCAGCAGTTCTGCTTCTGCCCATATTACCCAAGAGAAGTGAAAACATCTGTCCACACTGTGTCTTGTACACAGATGTTACCAGCCGCATTGTTTATAATAGTTTTTTTAAAAAGCCAACAAATCCAAATGTATATTGACTGACAAATGGTTAGCTAAAACATGATGCTTCCATATAATGGACTTTGATTTGGCAGTGAAAAGGAACAAAATACTGAAACTTGCTGCAGCATGGATGAACCTTGAAGTTAAGCCGAGTGAAAAAAGTCAGTCACAAAAATCACATACTGTGTGATGGCATTTACAGGACATGGCCAGAATAGACAGATATCTGTGACAGTGGCAAGTAAGTGGCTGCCTCGGGTGGAGTGTAGCTCCTGAAAGATACAGGCCTTCCTTTTGGGTTGATTAAAATGTGCTAAAATTGATTTTGGTGATAGTTACACTCTGTGAATATACTAAGAACCATTGAATTGTACACTTCAAGTGAGTGAATTGTGTGAATTATATCACAATAAAGTTGTGATATAATTCCTTCTAGCCCCCCTACCTCCGCCCCCCCCAAGCCTATAGAAGACTCAACAAAGGGGCCCCACTGAGAAGCACATACTGCTCTTGTAAAGGGGCCGCCCTGGCCTTGTTTACATGTCAAGTCTGATGCAGGATGATTGGATACACCAGCAGATGCTGGCTTCTGCAGGGTCCACTCCCAGGCTGAGGAATCTTTGGAGATCGGAATCCTTAGCTGATCAGACAGAACACCCCAAGCCAGATCTCTGGAGGAGCTTATGCCCCTTCTTCCTTCTGCAAAGTGTGGATTTCTTTGCTTTTGGGCAAACCTGAGAACAGAGTATGAAGTATCTTCTGTAACTGCAAAGGAAAATCAACTTGGGTTCATCATTGGGTGATTGGGCCCACATCTGAGAGTCATCAACTTCAGGGCTTTTGCAATCCTTTTCCATCCACAGGCATGGATACCCTGAACAATGCCATAGAAAGTCTTATGACCTCATCTAACAAGGAGGATTGGCCATCAGTGAACATGAACGTGGCCGATGCCACGGTGACAGTCATCAGTGAGAAGGTGAGGGGTCGTGCGGGACATGGGCCAGTCTGGCTGCAGCGAGGTTTTAGATGCAATGGTCTTCCATGAAACTTGGAAACAGCTGGGGCTTGCACTTGCTCCCACTTGCATGCCCTGTGCTCGTAAAAGTATTTGGCCTCTGTCTCAGTCTCTGCCCACCTTTGCTTTCACTCAGACCTGGAATCTTCTATCCTGGTGCTCCTGATTCTGTCTTCCTTGTTTGCCCAGAGAGATTGAAATTGTGTGACACTAGAGTTAGGGTTCTGGCCAGTCTCTTTCAGGGCTCCATGAAGTTTGGGGCAGTGTTGGCAGGTGTTGGACACAAAGGGTGTCTCACCTAAGGCAGGCTCAGAGGTTCTGTCAGTGGTAGAAGGGGTCATTAGTCATTGGTCATCCTGGCAGAGTCCAGCATCAGCCTCAGTCCAAGTCAGCTGAGGCAGTGGAAGCACGGAGAGGTTAAAATTTTGCCCAGCATTACACAGATGAAAGTATAGGACCAGGCTTCAAAACTGGGCGGTCTGACTCCAGACTCCTTACCACTTTCCCATTCTGCCGGTGGAGTGCCTGTCCTGGAGAGACCGCAGGTCACCAGCCTGCCTGTGCTTCTGCCCACCTGGCCACCAGCAGGTCACCTCTGGGCCAGCTCATCTCTGGGTGCTCACTGATCTCTCACCCGCTCAGCGTGCCATGCTAGGTTTCCTTCCGTCCCTCCGGCACATTTCCATGGCCTTGCATCTCAGTGTCTCGGCCAGGGCTGCTGCTCCCAGGCTCCGTGCTCACCCAGGTCCCAGTTTCAGCATCTCTCCTGGGAAATCCCCTGGGGCTCTCAGACCAGCGTACCTGTCCGACACTCCCTTTGGCCCCGAGTGAATACTGAATCAGTCAAAATATTACGATCTGAAAGTGATGTTCTGGCTGTGTTTATGGATTCAAAAATCACGTGTGGTCATTGGGAAGGATGTGTCCTTTACACCCAGGAGAAGGAATTGCAGGCATTGCTTTCTGCTGCTTCATATGGATACTGTTTTTGGAAAGGGAAAAAAGTGATCTGACATATTTGTTAACTTGGCAAACTTTTGTTTCACATGGATCTAGGTAGAAATGTGATTCAGTGTGCTGTTTCCTTGGGTAAATGAGGCAGATAAAGAGAGATGCAGTGAGCCCTTTCCTCCAGATGCCTGTGTGGACACACTGGTTTTGAGCCACTGGGTACCTGTACTGGACTGTGTATTAGAAGGACGTGGCACTGTTCCTCCGCACGCTGAGCTCACAGATGCAGAGGACGGTGGGCAGGAACAGGACACACAGCACATACCACGACCGCAGTGTACACAGCTAGATGGGACATCCACAGATGCCCACAGCAATAATGGCCTCCCTGACCTTCCTAGACAGTCACAGGTGCCTTCTGAATTCATTCTGGCCACATTTTAATACCAGATCTTACCCACTGACTTCTGCGGTCTGTTTAAGAGAGGAACATTTTGGTGACTGTGGCCAGGCTTCCTGGGGAGGGCGTGATGCTGACCAATGAACGGTGTCTCTTGCAGAATGAAGAGGAAGTCTTGGTGGAGTGCCGAGTGCGATTCCTGTCCTTCATGGGCGTCGGCAAGGACGTCCACACGTTTGCCTTCATCATGGACACCGGGAGCCAGCGCTTCGAGTGCCACGTGTTCTGGTGCGAGCCAAATGCCGCCAACGTGTCCGAGGCGGTCCAGGCTGCCTGCATGGTGAGTGATGGCCACAGCAAGACCCTCAGCTTTCCTTCCCTGCTTGGCTTTCATGTGCCATGAACTTAAGCAGAATCACTCATTTAAAAGAGAGCTGGGCATGGAAGTCCTGCCCGTAATCCCAGCACTCTGGGAGGCAGAGGTAGAATTAAAAAGTTTAAATCAAGCCTGGACAACTTGCTGAATTAGTGAGAGCTTGTCTCAAAAAATTAAAAATGGCCACAGATACAGCTCAGTGCAGTGGCCTGGTTCAACCCCAAGTATGCCTAAAAAAATAAAAACAGAAAGAGAAATCAAATTTTTAAAGTTACTGAGTCAATTATGAGACACAGATTGCATCTCAGGAGGCCAGCACTCTTGAGTGAAGCAGACCCAATAGAGCCAAGTTGTGTAGAGACGCTAGTAGCCTTGGAAAGGGTTCGGATTTGAGGATTATCCTTTCCTGATCCCAAGTTAATTTCAGTATATGATCAGAAAATGCTGGTCATGCATCAGCTGGTACTGTTTGCATTCAGCTCAGCACTGTAGAAATAGAAGTGTCCAAGTGGTTTTACTCCACCTAGTTGTAGTTTTAGATGCATTGTCTTTACATATTGTATTTACTTTATATCCACTAAGTCAGGACTTGCAACGGCCCTGTTGTGTAGTTGTTAGCTCTGGTTTATTTGTGAGAACCGAGGCTCAGAGAAGCTTGAGTGAGCTGCAAGGCACAGAGCTGTGTTGCCACTACTAGGTCACAAAGCCAGGGTGCTTTTCACTACACAGATGATTTGGGACAGAAATACCCCCTCATTCACTCAACACACCCCCTGAACCTCAGTTACAGGGGACACTGGGAGAGTGCCAGCCGGGGCGAAGAGCTGTGTGCACACAGGAGGACCTGGAACCAGAGCCCGTGGACTGCAGCAGTAGCAGCTGAGCTGCTGGGTCCCCGTGGCAGGGGGCTGGGTGTGTGTCACAAAGGTGTCATGCCCCAGTTCCAGATTGTTAAGCAGGGGAGGGAAGTGACCATATTTACCTTTTTAAAGAATAGTTTAGCACAAAAATACACCACCATGTGAGGGCAGGGTAATCAACTCTGAGGCTGGTCCTAGCCAGGATCGCAGACTGGGGACACACAGAGTGACGATCTGAGAGGTGCCGTGCAGGTGGCTTGCCCTGGGGGAGAGACTAGGCTTGAGGCCCCATAACAAGGAACCAAGAGGAAAGAGAAAAGGAGGCTGTGGAAGTGGACGGCTCATAAGGTCCCATTATCAAAGGGCAACTTGAAGGGCAGTGCTGACGGGTTTGCTGGTCATTCGTGTTAGGACCAGGGGTGAGCTGCACTTTCTTAGCCTGAGGGAGATGAGCCAGCAGGCTCCATGAAGTGGCCACACATACACTGCGTGCTGACAACATTTCTGTCTGTGGCCAGCCACACGTATGACGGTGGTCCATCAAATTATAATGAAGCTGACGAATTCCCGTCACCTACAGAGTGTTTGTGTTTCATGCTTGGGGTTATTACAGAACAGTCAAAGAGATTAAAAAAGGGAGAGAATTTATAAACAAAAGTTATAGTAAGTTAGGCTTAATATATTATTGAAGAAAAAGTGGTGAGAAATTTGGTGTAGCCTCAGTGTACAGTGTTTGCAAAGTCTGCCGTGAGAGAGTAGGGTCCTTAGTCACTCACAGGTGCCCGGAACAACTTCCAGTCTTGCATCTCCATGTGTGACGTGTTTTTACTGTGCCCTGTGTTTCAAATACACTGATGTCAGTGTCCCTGTCACCTGCAGTGCTCAGAACAGTACTCTGCTCTCTGGTCTGCATCCCAGGAGCGATAGGCTATGTCACCCAGCCCAGGCTCAGGTCTGGGCATGTACACTGAGTCTCATACAAGGATGAAATCAACTGATGTGTTTCCCTGTCTGTCAACAAATGCATGACCATAGTTGCAGCAGGAATCTGACAGAAAATGGTGGCAGAGGACGAGCTGAGAAGAGACAGCCTCCTACCTGATTAGAGAGCTCTCGCTGTACTTCAAAACCAGCCACAAGGCACCAAGAACCGAGAAGAGTGAAGCTGAAAGGAGGAAATTTGAGGGCATTGTGTTGTGTGTGTTTGTTGTTTTTTACATACAGAACACTGCTAAGTTAAGAATGAAGGAAAGCCTGGGTATGGTGACCCATGTCTGTAATCCCAGCAGTCTGGGAGGCTGAGGCAGGAGAATCTTGAGCCAGGGCAATTTATTGACCTTGCAAGACCCTGTCCAAAAAAAAAAAAAAATTAAAGGGCTGAGATGTAGCTCAGTATGAAGGCTCTAGGTTCAATCCTCAGTAGTGCCATAAAACAGGAGAGAGGGACAGAGCAAGAGAGACAGACAGACACACACACAAGGATGGGCTGGGAAATGAAAAGGTAGGGATTGACTTTCATCTTAAAGATACCTTTGACATGGAGGAGGAAGACCTAGTATCTCTACTTACCACAGCCCTTTTCTCACACACACACACACACACACACACACACACACACACACACACACACAGACTGTGGAGCCAAGATTGTGACTCTCGTGTGCCTGGGTGCTGAGCAGGGTGCATGGAAGAGGCGTGGAGAACCCCAGAGCAGTGTGGGGATAGAGGCAGGGTGAAGGGCGTCTGGAGGCAGGCAGGGAATGGAAATTTCAGTCAATCACGAATGGATGAGATGAGATGTCCTGTGAAATTGCAACAGATCATAGCAGATGGTTTTAGTCATAAATGGCTTTCAGACTTTAATTATACATCTTGAATGCTAATGCCAATTAAATAATTAGCTTTATTACTAGTTGCAGTTTGTTCTTGACTCTCAGACTCATGTTCCCTCTTGGAAACAGCTTTTCCTCATTTGCTAGCTATTTTAATTGTATTAAAGCAATTAATGTGGCAGCCAGAGTAGCGCAACCAACGCAGTGTAAGGCACATGGATAAAGTCAGGTCCCCCCGCCACACCCCAAGTCCAGCTATTCTAGTGTGGTGGCTTTTGTCTTCATTCAAATCTGTATGATTCTCCATCCAGATTGTCTACCCATGAATTTATCCTGCCTGAAATCCAATATTAACACTTTTTGAACCTACTTAATTTTTAGGCGTATGTCACAGCTGTGGGGTATAGACTCATGTAATGAAATTTTTGTGAAATTCGGA
Source organism: Dolichotis patagonum (assembly GCA_004027295.1). Classification (NCBI taxonomy): domain Eukaryota; kingdom Metazoa; phylum Chordata; class Mammalia; order Rodentia; family Caviidae; genus Dolichotis; species Dolichotis patagonum. The sequence goes on along the minus strand of PVJX010001038.1, from coordinate 81,042 downwards.
ATAAGACAGAGAGGGATGGTATTAGTCAGCTTTCCCATTGCTATGACACAATACCCAGCACCCACAGTATAAAGGAGGAGATCTTTAACTTAGTCCATTCGGGGGATCGTGTGTGTAGTTGACTGGCTCCAAGGTAAGGACGTCACGGTGGAAGGGTACGGCAGAGCAAAGCAGCACGGTGGCCAGGAAGCAGAGAGCAGGGGAATAGTAGCGGAGAGGAAGGGGTTAGGTGCACACGCTATACCAAGGGCCACATCTGCATAGCCCACCCGGTGTGCTTTACCAGTGCCCTTGGAGCTCCCAAGCCAATCAAGTCGACACAGCCACGCTTGAGCCTCAAGGGTCCTTCATGGAATTGGTCAGTTAAGTGCAATTTTGATTCATGCTATCCATACAGAGCTGCTGTTTGAATGCCAACTCCAGGGCCCCGTGTCACCATGCCTGCCTGTCTAAATTTGTGCTTGAGATGTACGTGTCTTGAATTGTGAAACAGATTAGCAAGACGCCTTACACAGAGTAGATGTAATAAATCATCCCATTTCATGTGATTGAGTTGGGCAGGGCTAGTTTTCTGGGCCGTGGGTTGTGATGGACACTGTGACCCATCATTCCCTGGGGTCTTGCTGTTATACTTTATGCTTCTTAGGGAGTAACATCAACTTGCTCCATAACTACAGAAAGGAACCTGTTAATATTGTCAGTTTTTAAAAATTAGCTGTGCAAGTATTCCACAGTGCTTTGATTAGAAAAAAAACACTGGGTAAGTTTTAACCTTGTTACCTAACTTTGAAATTAGTTATTCTCTCATTAAAACAAATGCAGGCAGGCTGTTTTGTTGTTGCTGTTGTTGTTTTCTTATATTCCTGCAGGATTGAAATTGTCAGTTTTTGTAAAACCAATCTATTAAGATTTAGACCTGAATATAAAATATATCCTGAGATCTATGAATACACCTTCTTTTTTATTAAAGCAGGAAAAAGGGATGGAAACAAACCCTGTATTTTGCTAGGCCTATGTTAGGCATTCTGTGAGTGTGCCTTATACAATCAAAACACCCTCTGTAAAGACTCTCACTCTTTAGCCCCTTTACAGTTGAGAAGACTTAAGCTCAGGAGATTTAATAACTGCCCAGAATCAAAAGTGGTAGCCAGGCAGGGTGGCACATGCCTATAATCCCAGCACTGAGAGGCTGAGGCGGAGGATGGCTGTGAGTTTGAAGCCAGCTGGTTCAGGACCAGCCCAAACGCATAGTGAGACCCTCTCTCAAGAAAAGAAAGAAAAAGTGGCAGAGCCTGGTTGCACACACTGCACCCTTCCACCACGCTCTCTCAGGAGCCATGAGCACTGCCTGACATACGTGTTGCTGATAAGCATCCTGTGAACACCCTGTCCGGCCCTTTCTGTTTTCTTCAGCTCTCAGACTATGAGGTGTAACCCTCGTAGACTGTGAAGATGGAAAACAAGTCAAGGATGGGAACAGATGTCAGGAAAAGGTGGCCAGAGGCAGCACACCTTCATTGAGCCTAATGAAGAATTTAAAACATGTTAAAAATAAAATAAACTCTCAGATTTTAGAGCTCAGTTGTTAACTTTTTGGAGTCAGTATATTGGTGAAGATGTAAAGCCCTATTAAGTTGAAATAATAGTGCCTTGAATGTCTTCTTTGCTTTGTTTCAGTTACGCTATCAGAAGTGCTTGGTAGCCAGGCCACCTTCACAGAAAGTCCGACCACCTCCTCCGCCAGCGGACTCAGTGACCAGAAGAGTCACAAGCAATGTAAAGCGAGGGGTCTTGTCCCTCATTGACACTTTGAAACAGAAACGTCCCGTCTCCGAAACACCTTAGCTACACACGTGCAAGCACTCTGCTGTCTACCGAAGACTGAAGACCTCCACTAAAGAAAGGAACTGATCCCTAGCCTTCCATTCAGTCGCCGATGCTTTGTCTGCAGAGAGTTTATCTGTAACCAAACAGTGTTAGACAAGCATGTTCTCTGTCTTGCCACCACCATGTGATATGAAAAGAAGCATGAATACTTTTTTTTGCTGTAAGTTACATCATGAGCAGTGGAAGGTCTCTCTTTCTTATTGTACATATTGTGGGTGTGACTTGGCTTCACACGGGGAGAGAAATGTGGCCACGCCCACCTGGTGAACTAACACTGTGTCCTTGGAGCCACGATGCCAGAGTCTGTTTTCCGAGCTTCTCGACTCTTTGTCACCAAGCAACTCTCGGTCCTGCAGGACCTTGTCCATTTTCAGCCTTGGAAACACAGGGATCGCTGCAGAAAAGATGCCACTGAATTGCTGGAAACATAGGATGGGTTTTAGTTTTCCATAAAAATCGAACCTGTTGGTTGACAAAATTGGCTGTTGGCATTGGTGTAGCAACCAACGGGCAGCTTTCCTTGACGAGCTGTGACACGTGGACACCATTTCATGTCTACCGCTGTTTGTGGGATGTTGAGGGGGGAAAGTGAAACTTCAAAATTAATGAAAATCTAAGTTTAGGGAATTAAAATCAAACAAAAACATAGCCTTTTCACATGGTTTTCAAACTGATTATTTTGAAAAAGAGATGAGTAAGATCCTAATGCATTTCGGGTGGGATATATTTCAAACTTCTGCCTTACATTGTACAATGCAGCTAGAGAATTATAGTTCACTATGGTCATTCTCTGCACAAACATTAGATGAAATACTCCTCATAAACCTCTCATCTTTAGTTTGATAATTAGCCAATATGCAATTTAGAGTTGAGGAAATGTTATTTATATCTCTGTCATTATTATTTTAGATTTCCGCTACCACATTATTTTTGTTAGTACACATCCTAAGGTAAATGTTCTGCTAGAATTCCCAATGTAGCTCATTTTTATTCTCATTTTTTTTGTCCAGAAGGTTGTCTGTCTATTACATATTGTCCATGGCAACAAATTACATTTAGTTGAAACTTTCTTGAACTTACATATTTAACATTAGAATTTGTTAGATCCAACAGGATATATTTTAAAATTTATATTTTTTCCACTTTATTTTCAAGACTTAAAATTTTCATATCAGAGTGAAGTATACATAGGAATAATGGACTATTTAACAGTTTCCCAAAATAGCATTTTCCTGCTTTTTATGTGGTTAAGAAACTATGAAGGTATACAAATTTAGATTCCTGTTGACATTGTTTTAAAAGGAAGTTGCTAAGATCCATCTCAATATTAGTCTTGTTTACTTTGTAATGTCAAAATTAACGTTGACAACATCCAGTTTTAAAAGTAACATTTTCCATTTATAGACAGCTTTGTACTTGTCAAAACGGTTTCCATATCCGTATCACATTTGAGCCTTATATGGTAGAAAAGGTACTAGACACATTGAAGAAATAAAATGCACAGTACCAAGAGGCTAACTCAATGGGCCTAAGATCTCACCAAAGCTCATGAGGGCAGCAGCAGGATCCAGCCTCCACCCCAGCTCTTGCTGTCTTGTTCCCCCCTCTGCCCTTTCCCAGTGACTCTGGGCATCCACAACGAGCAGACATGGAAACTGTCACTGTCAGGCAGTCTCAGAATTCCCTGCAGAGGCAGGGAAGCCTGGCTGTGTTACTCAGACAGTGGCATGAAATCCATCACAAACCACCACCTTCTCACGGTTCGGGGCTGCTTGCTGCAGCGTGCCTCAAACACGCTATTAGAGGGAGGCACCCAATACAGTGCAGCCTGTGCCAACCTGAGAATTTTCCAGAGGTGATGGTCCTTGTGGCAGAGGTGCTCCTCACCATGGCCTTTACCTGCCAGAACATGATGGCAGGAGTAGGAGACCTCTGCCTGACATGTAGGGGGGAAAGCAGGGCAGGCAGTGTCTGCTGACACCCTGATGTCATAATAGAAATAATGCTACTTTAAAATTTCATCATGCACAGCGCCTGCTTGGCAAGCGCCAGGTCCTGAATTTGATTCCAGGTACCAAAAAAAAAAAAAAAATGCATTGTGCTTCTCGCCAACTTGCATATTGTTCTCTCTGAAGTAACCAGTGCCATTGTGGGCAATCGCTGCATTATGAAAATCTTACTGTGCCCTGTGAATTGCTGTTCAAAATTCAGTTGAGATGATCTTTCCTCTTGATCTCCCCCATGAAACATTTTAGTGTGACACACTTCAGTACTCTAGACAAGTAACCCACTTTTCTACAGAAAATCACTACCAGAACCCACTTGTTCATTTTTTTAAGGCATATGTTTGTTTTCAGGATCAAGAACACTGAACTAGCTTTAAGTAGCAAACTGATTTATATATGCAATTATAGGATGCAGTAAGATGAATGATAGCCTTTACATGTCGAAAACTTTACTGCAGATACTTTGTTTTGAAAATGGCTTTGCATACTAAATGCAGATTAATTGTATAAAATTTATTATGTTAAACAGTATGTTCAGACACTTTCTGCCATGGCCAAAAAGTATGTATGAAAGTATGTGTGTGTCTGTCTGTGAAAAGATGCCAATTTTTACCTGGGAACTTAGTGACACTTCAGTTACCTATGCATTCTTTGTATCTGTGATTCAGTAAACAGGCAGCCATGTTAACTATGCCTTGTATCTCTTACCATTTTTTAATTAACCTGTTAAATACAGCTTAAAATATTTTTATTTTATTTATTCTATTTTTACTGAAATATACTGCATTATTGTGTTTATGTATTATCTTTACTGGATATGACGTCTCAATGTATCCAGGCCTACGTAATCTCAGTGAACTATACATTGCCTAACAGTGGTTTTGTAATGATTTGTAGCCACATTTCTATTGGAATATGTAGAAGAAAAGGCAAAATGCTTAAAGTTCCTTTTATTTTTTAAGAGCAGCTAGCTAGATGCAGTCTTGCCACCTGGTCTGCGTTCCTTGGCCGTGTCAAGGGCAATAGCCAACATACCTATGGCTAAGAACTTCACTTTGTAGACTAAAGCACTGTGCCGTGCTTTGTTTTTATATCCTTCACAGCACGTGTGATTTCATCGAAAGGTGTATACATATATCCACATCCCCTTTGTTCCCACCTGGATATGAGGTCACCCATAATTAACTAGGGCCATCATTTTTTGTCTGTTTTACTGCATGCAGGGACATTAGACTCATTTCCATTAAAACAAGTTCTTGGTGATAAACTGTTGGCACTGCTACTTTTTTTTCAATCCATGTTGAGTTTAAGATGGACACCTGTAAGCATCCATGAGGCCATTTACCAGCAGCTCCCAAGCTTCCGTTTCTTGAATGACACATTTGATGAGCTTTGCAACACAAGATGTCCTGAACACAGAAAACATATCCCTAACTGATACGAGCACAATTTAACAGGACCATTAGCTCTCCAATTGACCAGGCTTAACCTAAATCACGTCTAACACATGTTTATGGCCAGTAAAATGAAGTTACTTCAGCTTCAGGGCAAAGATTCTCACACCACAGAGAGCAGCCCCTGGCATTGGAGCAGCCTGTTCGCCCCAAAAGGATGTTTCATTTTCCTTTTTTCCCCTTTTGCTGTTGACCACTTTTACACATTTAAATGTAATGTGTTGTGAGAATAAATTTAGCTGCATAAAAATGTTCGGCTCATTGATCTGACAATTCAGTTGTATGTATGAGAAATACAAATACCCACTTAGGATCTCTACACTAGTCATTTTATTTTTATATCGTCAAATGTTTTAGAAATCCAAAATGATTGTAATGTAAGATTCAGCTCTGATGAGTGATTGTGTTTCTCCACCTGGTAAGAAATGGAAAGTAAATTTTGAGTAATTACCCAGGCTTTGGTGATGTGGAAAGACAGCAGGCATTCTGGACACACAAGCCTACGCAGTCGTCAATGTAGCAGTCTTTCTAGAATTAAACTATTTGCACAAGGAAGCTTATTAGGAAGCTAACCAGAGAACAAAGACAGATGTATAGGCACTAAATCTGAAATGAAAGGTAGTTGGGAACTCGGCCGTGGGTCAGCATAAGTGCAGACACAGGAGGAGCAAAGGAGACGGACGCACCCCCTCTTGCTCACCTCCGCTTCTCCCAGTTCTCTCTTCCTCTGTCAAAGCAATGACTCTCAAGGAATGAAAATTCGTTTTGGTATTGGGGTTTTCACCGTTGTAGACGGTTTCAAATAAAAACCCAAATTTTCTACTGGAATATCTAAATATAGATTATTTTAGATTTTTGCAATACTTTAAGAAGTTCAAGCAACTGAAATGCCACAGGAAAAGGCCCATATAATCAATATTCTTTACTGAAATTCTTGTTTTGCTTTTACCCTAAAAAAGTTTCCCTTTTTATTCTATCAAAGTATTTAAATAACTAGTCTTGTCCTCCTTAAAAATTCTGAATGAATAAAATGCAGGTTTCATTAATGAACAGTTTGGTTCAGAAGCTTCATAAGCTTTTAAAGAGAAAAACAATTTGGTGCCAAGATGGACAGCTGGAAATAAGTGAGTCTGAGCTGTGACGTGAGTCACAGGCGCTCTGGAGACTAGAAAGCACCCTGGGCTATTTCAGAACAACACAGAAAATGGACTGGAAAATGCAAATCCCAGACCTGCTACTTTCAGCCATGGAACACTTTTCAGCCTTGGGTGGGGGGTGAGGGCAGGAAAAGGATAAGATTTCCTTACTAAACAATGCTAAATTAGCTGCACCGCCCTGCTGTGGGCGTTAAGGTGCTCTAAATCAGATTAGGTGGAGCTAGAGAATGAAACACATGTTGTAATTTGAAGTACATCGGTTCTGATACTTTTAAAATAGTAAAGTAAGCTGAGCATTTAAAACATGCCTGTATTTTTTTCAAGAATCATAAGTCCCATAACAACTTGGGATTTTAAATTGTAAGAAGGCTGATTCAATTGTAAAACATCTTTCTTCACTTAAAGACTGTCCTGAATAATGTAAATCTTCAGCTAAAACACAAACAGTACTCTGAAAATGAAATTAACCACTCTTTTTCCCACTTCAAGAAATAGAACATTAGAGCTGCAACAGACCTAAATATTTCACAAAAACCATGTCACATAAATTGAGCATTTAGGAATTTATTAATACTTACACACAACTGAATTCTGGAAATAAAACTTTAAACGCAAAACTATGAATGTGTCTGAACTTTTTTTTAACACTTAAGATTTATCATTGCAAACTTCCTCTATTTAATGTAGAACAATTGCTGTGATGAAAAAATTCAGTAGACCCAGAAATAATAATCATCGCAATATTTGTAGACAATTTGTAGGCAAGTAGATTCTGGAGGAATCTGGCATTTAGGATAATTAACAATGCAACAATATATTTTAATTGTGTAGCAGAAATGATTTACCGAAGTTTGGTCACTTGCCATTTGAAATGACTCGCACATTTTGCTCTCACCTGATCTTTGAATAGAATCAGAAATCTTTATGTGTTTCTCCCACAACCAGGTATCACGTCCAACAGTTTTGCCCTGTTCTCCAAATTATGAATATTTAGGTGGAAGTTTGCTCACAGCAGTTTTCAGAAGTGTTTGGTATAAACAGGCAGAAGGGAGGGAGGGCGGGCAGTGTTCAGTCTACTCAGGTGTGGGAGGCTCTGCCCACAGAAACGGTTCCCATTCAGCGAAGTGAGCGCAAATGTCTGCGCTTCCTACTCAAGCTCAGTACCGTTACAAAAATGCACATCACTTCCTTGTTTCAGGAATAGTTTGATACTTAAGGGGAAAATCAACTTTGTGATTTTCAAAGTTCAGCTTCAACTGCCTGGAAACTCAGGTGCACTCCGCAGCTGGTGGGAAGGTCCGTGTCTGGCGCCTGTCCTGCTTCTGTGGGCTTGGAAAGATGCCTGCTTTCCTTGAAGCCTGCAGCCGCTGTGACCCGGGTTGGAGGCTCCCAGGAGCAGGACGGACCCAATAGTCCTGAAACAGATCGGCTGGAATCTCTGGATTCTGCTTGTAATGCGCGGCATTGCTGTCTCTCAGCTCTCCGCGTTCCTGGGAGGTCATATCCCGTTGAAAAGACTGAGTGACGAAGGGGTGAGCGTCTTGTGTAGCTACGTCTAACCTTCCAAGAGCACCGCACCGTGGGGAAAATCACCTGTTCCCGGCCACGTGAGAAGCACGGGAGCTCAGAACCAAGGCCGGGGGCGCCGGGGACGCCCCGGCAGGGAGGGAGGTGCGTTTTCCTTCAGCTTCTCCGCTCTTTCGGAGGCTGATGGGGCGGGAAGGCTGCCTGGCGTGCCAGTCTTGGGTCCAACCCAACGACAGAAGACATGTGGAGCTGGCATCTGAGATCGGAACCCTGGGGAACTTGAAAATGGAAGCATCACTGGGGGCAAAACAATCTCCACGGGTTTCAGAGCAACCCCTTTGCTTTCGGGCCGAGGTCTCCCGAATTGTGTCTGCCGGTCCCACGGCCTGCAGGGACAGGAGTTCTTCGTCGACGTGGGCATTGAAGGGTTGGCGGTAGGCTTGGTGGGTTTTCTGATCTGGGAGGAAGAACCCACTGGAGCCTCATTTTTCTGTGGAAGAAGTGATTTTGTCGTTAATGGCTCTGGTTGATTGGGGTTTGCTTTACTTTCTCGACTCAAGAACTCAGCGATCTTCATTTGGATGCTATAATTATCACTAGTAAGAGCTTTGGGCAATGATGTTTTTGATTTCTTCTTTTTCTTCTCCCGCTTTGATGATTTTCCCAACTCAATCCCCTCCAGCAGACCCTTTGCTGCAGCCCGGGCCAAAACGTCTCTCACAGACACCGCCTCAGAGGGGTCCCGCTGCAAGGAAAGAGCACTGGTTAGCGTGAGAGGTGGGGCTCACCGTCTTGGCGCAGGCACCAAAATACTCAGCGCTCCTGGGTGCTGCTTTGGGGCTTGGTTGTTTCCCAATTCCAAAGCTGGCCATGGGCCACGGGCAGGGACTTTTCTTTTCCTTACCTCTCTTGTTAAAACAGAAAGAAAACAACCGTTGGTGATCTCAGACGGTTCCACTCTGAAAAACTTATCGGTGGACAAATGGATTTCTTTCAAGGAGCACAGTGGAAGGACAGGGGGACTGAGCCTGCGACAAAAAGGAACAGACATCAAACAGCGTCTTCCTCTCGATAGGGGAGAAAACAGTTGGTGACTTTTCACGAATCATTTAAGTAAAATTGAAAAGCTCTAGTATTTCATATTAGCTCATAATTTATCATACTTCCCAAGTTCTCCACCTTTAAACAAATATGCTAGAATAACAAACTTACAAACTAAAAACTTTCCCAAGTCACTAATTAAAACATTACCAAACCAGGTAAATATGCATAACAGTCACAAATGTCCAACTCCAAATTTTTTTACTTTTCCACATTACCAAAATACAAAATGTATGCTTTCTTCTTTTGGGTTGCTTTTTACACAGCTACAATATAAAAATATAATGTAGCATTTGAATGACATTATCCTTCCAATCACTTTCCAAACACTTTTGGAGTGTTAATGGAGCAGTTATAAACTGTTCAAGAAAGTACAAAACAAAGAAAAGGCTTCATGTCAAAAATAGATCCCTTAATCACTCATATGTTTACAATAAAAATTCGGTTTTTATATTTAATTTCTCATTAAATAGTAAGTTAATTTATGAATAAGTGATTCTTATATTTCCTTGTGTTTAGAATTAAAACATTTAATAAGTCAAAGCAATTAAATATTATTCCTCATGAATTAAAATAATCAGGAAATTTTTAAAAAGTCATTTGTCTGTTCTGGCCAGGGATTTAGCTCAGCGGCATAAGCGCATGACTGGCAAACATGAGGTCATGAGGTCAATCCTGGTGCCAAAAAAAAAAAAAAGAAGAAGAAAGAAAAGTGACAAAAATATTTTGTCTGCTCTGAAATTTAAAGCCAACTTTGAACTTATATTTATTCATGACTTGCCTACACGATGCAAAGTACATGGATAAAATACTCTTAAAATACTCCTAAAGAGTTTACAGTTTAGTTGGGGAAATCAGTCAGCTTACAATAGTGTTACAAAGACTAAATGTGAATCCTGAGTGGTGGCAAGACTAGGCGAGCAGGGATAGGCGCCACGGGAGACAGTGGACGTGAAGACTGCAGCAGCAGAAGGGGCAACGGATGCCGCGTCCCGAGGAATAAACGCGTTTCCAATAAAGTAGACAGGGTGATTTTGGACAGGAAGCATGAGGAAAAGCACAAGAGTCATAAAAAGACGCTCATAAAAAGCTGCAGCAAGTGTGTCATGTGGCTGGGCGTCAGGTCAGGAAAGGTAGAGGTCCCTTAGGAAGGGCACAGATGGACAGGCATGTCCGCCACTCCGGCCACTGCTGGAGCTAAATACATTGATGGTGACCATGGTGGTGGATTTAACCATGGTGGTGGATAACCCTACAGATAATGAAGATTCTGAATCTGCAGAGTCAGTGAGAGAGCTAGTTGTTCCTCATCAACCTCGTAGCCAGCCAGCAATTTCTGAAGCCAATTCATACAGGTTGAGGGTCCCTCCTCTAATAATCTAAAATCCAATATGCCCCAAAATCCAAAAGGTTTAGATGATGCCACAAGCGGAAAACTCCACATTTGATGTGGCAATGTGTCACAGTCAAATTACAGACACAATAAAAATATTATATAAAGTTACTTTCAGGCTATTTGTTTAATGTGCATATGAAATATAAATGAGTTTTGTTTATTGGCTTGAGTCTCTCCTCAAAATACTTCATTAGGTATATGCAAATATTCCCAACTCCAAAAAATTCTAAAATCTGAAACACTTCTGATTCCATGTATTTTGGATACGAGATATATAGCCTGTATATTTATTCTCTACACAAGTAGAAATTTTTAAAAATTTGTTCACTTATACACAGATAGAGAATATGCAATGAAAATAATTATTTCACACTAATCTGGAATGTATTTAGCTTCAAAATGTAAACATGAAGGTTCGGATTTTTGTTTATATAAATTCACTGAGACATTACTAGTATCTAGCAGAGCTCCTGGTACATATTAGGTATTCAATAAATATTGAATAAGACTATTATCTATTTAGCTACATATATGCTGTCTATTTAAATGATAATATGAAGGCCGGGGCTTTAGCTCAGTGGCTTAAGCGCCTGCCTGGCAAGCACGAGGTCGTGAGTTCGATCCCTGGTACCAAAAAAAAAAAAAAAGATAATATGAATCCATAATTAAGCTTAGTCAGGCTACCATTCAGAAATTGCCCCTACAAAATGATTTCTAAACCCTAGTTTACACCCACTTCCTTTTCTCTTTTTGTCAATTGCATGGCATGTTTTCTTTTTGTTTATTTCTTAAGAGTGTGGGGAGCAATTTTTAAAGTGAGTTGTGGATCCATGGCATCTCCGTGTCAGATAAGTAAATGTGCCCATAGGGGAAGGTTCTAGCGTGCACTATCTGCCCTGATCGCCCTGGCTTGAGAAGTTTTCCTCCAGGAAGAAACAGTCAGACCTCTGAGGACGAGGGGATGGAGCATAGAGAAGATGCAGCTGGAGACTCACACGGAGATTTCCAAAGAGAGGTATTAACGTCATCACGGGGGGAGTAATAATGCTGCTGGTCACATGCAACACCATGGTTGGAAGCTGCCATTTGTCACATGTACTTGCATCCTTCACTCAGTTCGTTTCTCAAAGGAAACTGCATGTCTGTTACAGAAATGCTACTCATGCCCTCATTTTAAACCGCTTTAGAGATGAAACTACAAGAGCTCAGTGAAGCTGACCCATGAGCTTGGCCCTGCTCAAGTCCCTCAACCAGCAATAAGTGACCGAGCCTGGAGGCCACGACAACCTGGGACTCTTTCACCCCTTAAAGAAAAGAAAATAATAAAGTAAGATTATTCTCAGAGTTTCTCTCAAACTTGATTTGTATAATGACTTTTCGAATTCTTTTTAGTTGATGATCTTTAGATGAGAACGTTGATGTGTACATGGATCCTTTAATGGATAAAGCTTGGAGATGTGGAGGTGGAATGAGTGTTTTTTGCACATGAGATAGGTGTGAATTTTAGGAGACCAGCGAGCAGACTGAGGTGGGTTGAACTGTGGCCCTCCTAAATTCATGCACACTCAAAACCCTAGAATGTGACCTTACTTGGAAAAGGGCCTTTTGCAGGTAATTGCTTAAGATGAAATCACACCAGAATAGAGTAAACCTTAAATCCAGTGCTGGAGCTCCAAGAAGAAGAGAGGACTTGTGAAATGGAGACAGATGTTGGAGTGACACAATCACAAGTAAAGAACACCACAAATTTCTGGCAACCACCAGAAACCAGGAGAGCACCTGGAACATTCTCGACCATAGGCTCCACAAGAACTAACTCTGGCAAGGCCTTGATTTAAGACTTCTGGCTTCAGTGCTGTCCAAGAATTAATTGCCCTTGTGACAGGCCACTAAATGTGGGGTGATGTGGGTCAGCAGCCTAGGACGTTGATATACATCACAAAAGATTTGCAGATGTAATTAAGTTCCAAATTACTAAACCTTAAAATACAGATCTTATGGGAGCACATGACCTAATCACATGTGCCCCTTCAAGTTGGAGGTAGAAAGCAGATAGGAGTCCACAGAGACTGAAACACAGGGTGGACACAGCGTGCCTCTGCCGGACTCAGGAGGGACTTTGTGGCAGGACACGGAGGCAGCCACTCCAAGCTGACAGCAAACTTGGGTTGACTGCTCACTAGCTCGGAAATGAGGTCCTCAGACCCACAATCAAGTAGACTGTTCCTCAAAACCCTCACAGACCAGCCTGGCTGACATGCTCAGCAGAGGCCTACCTCTGCTATGCCTGCCACCTGCCCCAATTGTGAGCTGATCAATAGCCAGTTTTAGCCACTAAATATGTGGTCATTTTGTAAGCAGAAATAGAAAGTGAATACATAATGGATCACATTAAGTGAGGTAGAACACCAGCCTGCCACAGCTGATGATGGAAGACAGGATGTCCTATTAGGTCCAGGAGCCAGTTGACAGCCAGCTCCTGGACACCTTCACAGAGCAATGAGGAAAGAGCTGGGGATAGGGCACCTCAGCACCATGGTGTCCTCTCTAGGCTGGGCTGGCAGCAGAGGATGCTTCACAGAACTGGCTCTCTGAGATCTACCTCTATCACAGAGTCCATGCAAGCAATTCTCCTTCAGAATCGGGTAAGTATGCTACTGATTAGCATTAGAAGAAAACATAAGACTAAATTTATGTGACCTTAGATTAGACAAGAGTCTCAGATAGGACACCTGGAGCACAAGTAACAAAATAGGTAAGCTACACAAAGTTAAACTTGTGCATCAGAGGAAACTATCAAGAAAGTAAAAAGCCCACAGGATGGGGAAAAAATTCCAAATTATATATGAGTCCGGCATTCAGAAGGGACTCTGAAAACTCAACAATAAAAAGACAAATAAGTCACTTTGTCTCAGTCAGATCTTCATGCTGAGATGAAATACTGACACCTGCAACTTAAAGGAGGACAGGTATATTTGAGTCCACAGTTTCAGCCCATGGTTGACACACTCCAGAGCAGAAACAGCACAACAGAGGGGCAGAGGAGAGGAAATGTGCCCAATCCGTGGCTACCAGGAAGCAGAGAGAGAAGGGAGGAGCCCGGGGGAGATATTCTCTTCCAGATCACATCTCCACCTCCAAGCAGGCCCCACCTTCTGACAGCGAGCCAGCTACAGCAGCCCGTGCTCAAAACACGTGAGGCTGCGGGGTACATTTAAGGTCTAAACCATAGCATGCTCTAGAACATGGCAATGATCTGAATGAACATTTGTGAGAGGAAGATACACAAATGGCTAGTAGTAAGCACACAGAAAGATACTCAATGTCATGGTCACCAGAGAAATACAAATTCAAACCATAACTACTTCACACCCACTAGGCCGATTAGAATTTAAAAAGCAAACAAAACAGAACAAGTGTTGGTGAGGATGTGGAGCAGTTGGAACCCTCCTACAGTGCTGATGGGAATGCCAAATGACGCAAGCACTTTGGGAAAGTGTGGCCACTCGAATGATTAAATGCAGAGTGGTCACATGACCCAACAACTCCACACCTAGGTAATACACCAGGAGAAAGGCATACTTATGTCTGCGTGAAAGCCAGCATACAAAATTTTATAGCAGGATTATGCTTGATGCCCCAAAAATGAAATAATTCAGAAGTCTATCAACCGATGAATAAACACCATGGAGTATTATCTGGCCTCGAAAACAAGGATATCCTCAGACTTCTAGAACATGGATGAACCTTGAAAACAGTAGAGTATCAGGACCAACCCAGACATAAAAGACCACTCACTGAGGACTTTGTTTATATGAAATGCCCAGAATAGGCGTGGCCACAGGGACAGGACGTAGATTAGTGGTTGCAGGGCCGGGACGAGGCGAGTGGTGCCTAATGGTGTGTGCTTTCTGAAGGGGTGATGAAAATGTTCTGGAAATACACAGTGGTGGTGGCTGCACAGCTTTGTGAATATACAGGATGTTTAAAGTGCTGAATGGTATACTTTAACATGGTAAATTTTACAGTGGGTGATCATCTCAGTAAAAGTAGGAGGCTTCCTGCACTTAATGTGTAAGTCACCCAGAACATAATGCTGCACACACATTGCTCTGGCTGGCATTCAGCTGGGACACTGTGGTATGGCTGGACCAACAGCAAAAATACCAAATTTTTAGGTTTCTGCCCTCCTGCTGCCCAGGCCCTCTGGTTCCCTCCAGACCTTCAGGTCATCAACAGGAACAAATAGGTTACACTTGGCTCATAACAGAACTCTCAGGACTCTGCTTCAGCCACTAAGGCGAAGCTCTGGGACTTGGAAGTGCAGAGATAAAGGAGGAAATCAGTAATTCTCTCATTATGTGTCTTTGGGTTATTTCATGTAAATATGAATGAGTTTTTGTAACTAGCAAAATAATTTTAAGAAAACTATTTTAAATCATAGTAACTAAAGCATTGTCATATTGGTATAGAAATAGAGATTAATGGAATAGAATTACAGACTCACATAGAATTATAAGTGGGGTTATAATGTATCAAAAAAGATGCATTTAAAATGGCAGCTTGGGTGAGGAATGAAAGATATGATAAAAAATTACAGATTGATCTAAACTGAGCTTGATGGTATGCACCTGTAATCCCAACACTCTGGAAAATTAATGCTGGAGGACTGTAAATTTGAGCCTAAACAGGGCAGGTTAGTGACTTAGTAAGACCTGTCTCAAAATAAAAACAACAAGGAAAGAAAAAAGGAAGGAGGTAGGAAGGAATAAAGAAACACAGATGAGAGAGAAGGGAGGAAAGAAGGAAAAAGAAGAAAGAGAGAGAGAGAAAGAAAGAAAGAAAGAAAGAAAGAAAGAAAGAAAGAAAGAAAGAAAGAAAAAGAAATGGAGGGAGGAAAGTTAGGTGTATAGTTCAGTGTGACAGCCTTGGGTTCAATCCCATGTATGAGAGAGACAGGAGAGGGAAGAGATATTCAGAGACAGACAGAGACAGAGATAGAGGAAGGAATCAATCTATATTTTATACCTTTATCTAAATGAACGCCAGATAAATATTAAAAGATGTGATTATAAAAGGACTAGAAGAAAACCAGTAAAAACAGTTTTAAATTGGGTATTAGTTTAAGATGAGGAAATTATAAGGAAAAGATTAATACAATTATCTACACAAAAAACATGAAATTTCTGTAAATTTTTAAAAGTTTTTTTCTAAATATTTAAAAATAAACTGATATGGGGAGTAGGGAAGGGGAAAGGTTGCTTGACAGTTACTAAATCACAGTTGAGGAGAAATGCTATGTGCTACCACACAAGAACACAACTCCAGGTACTGGGAACAAACATTTTAAAAAGCTAGAAGACAGGATTTAGAAAGCTTCTGCCATAAAAAAATAATAAATGCATGGGGAGGCAGGTATATTTAACTGTCATATAATGTATACATGTACTTAAACATTACATGATTCTTCCCTAATATGTACTGTTTTGTGTGATAAAAGAATTTTTAAAATACAAAGAAAAATGATAATCTAAACATATATATATATATATATATTTTTTTTTTTTTTTTTTTGGGTACCAAGGATCAAACTCATAACCTCACTACCTCGTGCTTGCCAGGCAGGTGCTTATACTGCTGAGCTAAATACCTGGTCCCTTCTAAACATATTTGTAATTCATATGAAAGCAACTAATATCCCTAATATGCAATAGAGCATAGAAGAAGAAAAAGATTATCAACTTGATTTTTTTTTCTATTTTCTTTTTTGGTACCAAGAATTGAACTCAGGGCCTCGTGCTTGCCAGGCAGGTGCTGTGCTGCTGAGCTACATCCCTGGCCCGTTACCCACTTGAAAAAGTGGCAAATACATGAACATATAATTAATAACAATGACGACAATAAAAAAAAGACTGAACATTTGCAATGTGCCAAATACTGTTATGTATTAACGTATTCAATTCCCAGAAACACCCCACAAGAAGATTGGTGACCTGTATTTTACATCCACATTTCCCGTCTCCATTGGTAATAATTTAAGTATCTGTCAGTCAGCTTATTTCAGCGCCTTATCCTGAGATGTAAAAATCTCCAGGTGCTAAACAGAAACTGCTCAGGGACGTGGCCCTCTTCTTTCATGGCAAGGCAGTTATGCTGAGAAGTCTTTAAGAAAGCTCTTCTTGAATTGCTTCCTTCCCTCTCTCTCTCCAGCTACCCTTCCGTGCCTTCCCATTGGTACTGGTAAATTACCCACCAAAACATTACTTTTATATATCTGTTGCCCTGCAGCTTCACCAATGCTGGGTTGTATTAGACTTGTAAACCTTTACCAATCTGAGGGACCAAAAGATGAGATTTCACTGTTGATTAAAAGTTCAGTTCTCTTATTAGTGAGGCTGAGCATGTTTCCTGCTCACTGACGAGGCAAGAAGAGTCCAGAACAGAGTGCTCCCTCCAAAAATAGTATTGCTTCCCTCTTTCCCCTCCATTATTTCTGTGTATCTTAAAATTTATCAATCAATGACAAAATCATATTAAGCCAGACTTTTTTAAACAAAGTAAATGTGGTTTAGGGAAAAAGCTACTAAGAAATTCAGCGTTTTCCTATAAATCAAACAAGACAAATCTATAGATCCAAAGAATGTATGGACATCTTTGTACTTAATAGCAATATGTTTAAAACATATGTAAGATAATATTCTAGATATAATGCATTTTACAATTATTTAGACATGAAGAAAATAGTTAGAAGTCAACTTTAGGAGACAGAACAAGACATACAGTTACCAAAAAAAAAAATATTCAGGCAAAGAAAGTCAGCAAGAAGGAGACTGAGGCTGTGATTCACACATGCACTGTGAGACAGCAAACTGCAAGTAACAAGTAAAAAGGAGGGAGCAGACCACAGGCACATTAAGAATCTGCAGAAGAGTTCACACCATGAGAAGCAAGTTAAAAACTAATAGAAGAGATGTTTAAAATACCTTATTCACCGTCAGTCTTGAAGAACTACTGGCATCACTCCTTCTTAGCGCTGTCTTTTACCTCGATGACGCCTGTTCAGCCTCAACACTCTCTGTCTATCCGTATTTCATGGCAACATTTTCCCTGAAGCTACTATAAACCCCAGGCTATTTTTACCTCTGTCCTGGTGGATGCCAAAGGCTAAAAGAGCTTAAGAAATGTTTGTCTTCAGCAGTGCACATCCGGCTCTCTACTCCCTAACAACAGTTTACAGGCTTATTGCTCTCTGACAGAGGCACACAGATATCTAAATGAAATTTGGACCCAGTTTATCCAGAAGCCATTCAAGTCAAAGAGAAAATGCCTTTAGCTCTAACAATAATAACAAAATCGAAGAATCTTTGTATGTGTAAGAAAATGTTCACGCAGGTGGGAGTGCATATTCCAGCACTTGGGAGGCCAAGACAGGAAAATCACTTCAAGTTCAAGGACAGCCTGAGCTACACAGTGCGTTCAAGGGCAGTATGAAGCCTGAACTACATAGTGAGACGCTGTATGAGAGAGAGAGAGAGAGAGAGAGAGAGAGAGAGAGAGAGAGAGAGAGAGAGAGATCATTCCAAGCTACAAGAGTTCACACAAAGCCATAACAGAATCTAAGCTTGTAAAAAGAAGTTAGGCTACTTGATCAAATTAAAGCCTAATAAAAACAAAGTAGACTATCTTTATACAACTTAGAAAATCATGTTTCATTTTCAAAGATGTTTGAGTTGTTTAGAATCCTTTTCTTACCTGTAAGGTTGTACTTTAACCCCGTGATCTTGAAATTCCAATGCCTTCTTAACAACAGCTTCGTTTTCCTCTGGATATATTGAGCATGTGCAGTAAACAACTGCTTGTGCTTTAGTAACTATAATTAAGGAAAATGGAATCAATGTAATGGCCCCATTAGCAAGCCAATGTACGTTTACTATTTTTCCAGACACGTATTTGCTATGAATACCACAAGGTTCTTTTGTTTATTTGTTTGGTTTTTTGAGACAGAGCTATGTAGTTCAAGCTGGCCTTGAACTCACAATGTAGCCCAGGCTGGCCTTGAACTCACTGAAATCCTCCTTTCTCAGCCTTCTGAGTGCTGAGATTACAGGTGTGCACTACCATGCACAGCGTCACTGGGTTTTGATGGGAATGATTTCCACTATGGCTCTCCCTTAAGGCATAAGTTGTATTAATGTTGTAGTCTGTAGCCAATAATTAAAGTAAATCCAACTGGATTGTACAAAGATTGCAAATTCAACCTACATGACCAACTGGTTACAACACAAAGAAACACGTAGGCTGCCGTGAACTTGATGCTTTCAGCCATTTCTCCATGTTTTGTCATCTAATTGGTTTAAAGACTTTGTTCCTCAATGCTGTGTGAACCTTGGAAAGTTACTCACAGTCCCAAATCTTTGGTCTGCAAAATGAGGCAACATCATGACCTGCAACTCATGTATTTGCTCACTGTCCTAAGCACCTGCCAGGTGCTGTCCCAGGGTGTGGGACACGTGGGTGGGCAGCAAAGACAAAACTCCCTGCCACGTGGAGCTCACTAGCTAGTGCAACATAAAGACATTAAGACATAAATACACAGGAAAAGCAGGTGATGACGCAGGGCAGGGGTGATGAAGCAGGGTGCATTTCGAAAGAGATGCAAAGGAAACAAGGACAGAGGAGTGGGCGATGAAGTCAGAAAACACAGCGTGAGCACCCCAGAGGTCAGGGACCTGGAGGCGGCACAATGAGTGGCCATGGCTTTTACTCGACATAAGATGGGAACCACTGGTTTTAACACCACCCTGAATGCTCCGTTGAGAATGGACAGTAAGCAGGGAGAGAGGGAGGGATGTGGAAGCTGACAGACAAATTAGGAGGCCACTGGGGCGATCTGGGCAAGGTAATGGTGTGGACAGGGCAGTGACAGCAGAGGTGGCAATGCTCCTGACAACCTGCTGTGGGTGTGAAAGAGGAGTCATGAGGATGCTATGGACTTTGGCTTGAGCAAGTGGAAGGCATTAACTAAAATGGAAGGGTCCAGGAAGGACGGGTAGAAGATCAGGATTTCCATTTTGGACCTGTGAGCTTTGAGATGCCTGCTTGTCACTAATGGACAACGTCAGAAAGGCACTGAAGACCCAGGTCTAGAATTTGCACGGAAGGTATAAATTTGGGAGTCACACAATGGAGTTTAAAACTGCAGACTGGACGAGATCACCAAGCTGGTTAAGTGTAGACAGAAGGAAGGGCCAAGGCGGGAGCCTGGCAAGCTGCAATGTGAAAGCGAGGTGGAGGTCAGGAAGAGCTGGCGACCCAGGAACAGGAAAGAAAGTGAGCAGGTGTCTCGAGAGACAGAGCAAGGGGAGAAGGAAGGGAATGTGGTCCCTCAGGCCAGAGATAGCCCACTTCCACAAGGTCTGCCAGTGGCGTTAACATGGCTCCGCTGACTGGTAGGAATGAAATGTGCTGGTTCGTGGGTTTTTTTAAAAAAAAAAAAAAAGAGGAAAAATTTAGAGAAATACTATTTTCAGAAGAAAGTCAAGTTATAGGGGAAAAGAGATGAAAACATTCAAAGAGAAGTTAAAATATAGATTTTTTCTTGATGAGGGGCTGTGAATTTTGGAGCACACAGAGTAGAAGATGAGAAAAGACAGGGGCTCTGAAGAGAGCCACAGGGGCCTGGGTGCAGGACATGAGAAGGCCCAGCATCCAGCCTTCTTCAGCTGCCTGCCTTTCATGGCATCAGCGATCTAAAGAGAGGCATTTCCTGTGATTATAAAGAGGTGTTTCCCATGGTTTCCCCTTTAGAGAGTAGGGACATGGCTGTGAGGTTTAGAGGGCAAAGGAATTAGGGAGGCCTGTGCCTTTTGTTACGGTGGTCAAAGAAGAAGGGGTAAGGGGTTAGGGGTTAGGGTTAAGAGTAAAGAAGCTAACAGAGATGATTTCATAAACATTAAATCAAATAATACATATAAATACAGCAGTAGCAAGGTGCCCAACAAATAATAAGTGATCGATAAATGTTAAAATATTTTAAAATTTATTTTCACAAAGAATTAGAAGACTGAGCATAAGTATCCTTTAAATGGTTAATTTCAAATGGAGCTTTCAGTCATTTCCATCAAAATTCTGAGATAAATCCCTAATTATGCACTTTTCCTCACATGGCCTTATGTTTACAACTTGAGTATGTCTTCAGGTAACTTATTCTACTTCAGAGGGCTGCCAGAATATGTTTACTGGCATCATGAAAGAGCTTACATCAGTAAATCCTCTTGCTTTTCATAAGTCTTTCTGAAGGCTTTTTAAAGCATTATATATTCAATTAAAATTTAATTGAAATGCACTAGTAAAAAATGTTACTTAATTTAAATATTGCATGTTTTTTCTCATGAGAAATTCAAAGTATAAATCATTTAAAGAGCAAAATAAAAGATACATGACAGGAATCAGGGAGGGAGACCTTTTATGGATGGAAAGGGGATCTAGGGAAACAGGGGTGAGGAAGGAGAAGTAAAAGGAATAAGATGGGTATGGTGTATGCACCAACTTCTCAAGATGGACTAATAAAAAATGTTACCAACTTCCTGATCTTCCAGCCAATTTATTATAATAGCTCATATGCATACTGTCACATTCAAATTACTGTGCATCAGCAACTTCAACCAAAAGGGCAGACTTCCTTTGTGCTATCTTGCCATATTCCTACCTCATGTGTCTTTATGTATTATCTCTATCCACAGACTCATCCTGAAGACTTTGTCAGGGTTTATTCATGTTCATCAGCCTAACACCCAACTTAAGACCCAACCCAGAGTAGGCACTTGATAAATATACTAGGAACTAAATGGAAGTTGATTAATTGTTCAGACTTCTAGATTTCTTTTCACTGGTGGAAATGCAGTGGTACTCAAAACCTAAATGGAGTGACTGAAGCAGTGATATAAGTCATCCTTAAAGGGCCTTGTTATTCAGACTTCAAGTCAAGAGAGCCAGGCTTTATCAGTAATTACATCTTTCCTTTCTCAATTCAGCACTGAGAGGTAAGAGCTGGATTAAAGCTTGGATTTCAGAAGAGCTCTTAGGGGTCGGCAAAATGACAAGTAAGAAGGCAGAAACAGGAAAGATGAAGATGTACAACTACAGATGTGTATAATCATTTCACCCCAGTATAAAGAAAATTAAATCATGCTAGCTAACCTGTGTTTAAAATGATTGCGCACATGTTTTTAAAGACTTAGATTAAGTTAATACAATAAATACTTTGTTATGTGAAGGTACTAACACTGGATGTTCTGGAAAATGTAATTATGATTCACACTTCACTGGTTTAATATACTAAATAAAGTATTCATGTTTCTAAGATTAACGCCGCGTTTTAACAAGATTCTACCAATGGCAGACTTACATTTCATCGCGTGTGTTAGCTGCTCGTACTGTTGTTGAGCAAGAACCTGAAGTTTATCTTCTGATGTGCCTCCTTGGGAAAGATCTTTAAGTAAATCTGTATCTAAATTTTAAAGAGTAAATACATACCTTTAAATATATTCCTATGAAATACTTTTTACTATTATCACATTATTTTTCAATTATTTTGCCTACTAGCAATTTTCATGGAAAAAACCTATCAAAACAAAATAGATAAACATTAAAATGTTGACTTAAAAGTAATTATGATTCATTATAGTACTGTTTTCCAAAAAGAGCATAGAAAATATTTAATACTATTTTTCTTCAAGTCTATGACATAGTCATCCAAGGAGCCATGTTAGTGACTTAGGCATGGAAGAATAAATGCAATCAATCTGGAGACAAATACAGAAAAGAGAGAGTAAAATTTATTTGCCAAAACTGACAGGCTACACTCGATTGATGATAATAATTTAGAAATTAAAAGAAGTACCTTCATGCTCATTTAAAATAAATTCTACTGGATTACTAACGCCCACTCCTGAACAGCGAGGCAGCAGTAGGATCACTTTAACTTTCTGTAACCTCTGGTCCTTTGATTCAATGTTAACAAATGTCTCACGAAGTATTTCAATATCTGGGAGGAAAAAAACAGTATAAAATATTAATTTAAGATCTGAACTTCATATGTGACTGTATCTATGTGTGATTCATTTTAAAATCCTCAATTCCACAAAAACTCAATGTAATGCAGTTAGAAAGGAGAACTTACTATTCTCTAATAACATCCCAAAGTCAGTACGGGAATTTTCTTAATAAAGTGCCTTCTCTATGTGAGAGAAAGATTTTAAAATTTGAAATTAAAGTTTTCATCTTGAACTTCAGCTTCAAGTTAAGGTAGTATGAGACTGCAGGTAAACCAGGCTTTGGAAGCATACAAACTCAAGTTTTGACTCCTGGCTCCAATATCTACTACCCATGTGTGCTAAGCTCTGTAAGCCTCCACTTCCTTATGCATAAAATGGGACAGTTTCCTTATAAAACTGTGGCCAACACTGAGACAAAGTAGTCAAGCATAGCATGCTCATATACAGTAAAATGCTCGGTATTATTTCTCTTTCCCATTTGTACCCCCTTTTATATTCTATCATTTTCAAAAAAATAAATGGGCATCAAGAACACTTAGAAGGCACAGTCTAAGGTGCTGATCCCGTAGTAGAGACTGGTGGACATTATTCCCTTCCCTCTAAGGACCTTAGGATTTAGTTTCATACCATCTGCCTCCTGCAGCCTACAACTGCCTGCGCCCCTACCTTAAGGCCAACCCTCTGGGGAGAGGGCAAGGTTACCAAAGACACATGCGCTGGGTGACACTGCCAGCACCCTGCACAGCCATGCAGAGATACAGACACTCTGGAGGGAGAGAAGTGTGGACAGCCTCTCGGCACTGTCACGGAAGAGCAACACCGGTCCTGGGAAATGGGAACTGCAGAGCGCTGCAGAGCATCGCAAAGCGGGCAAAAGGTGAGTTTGGAGCATAGAGGTGATAGAAAGAGATAACTGGCCCAGTGTCTGAACCGACTTCTTCTTGACTCTTCTTCTCCTGTGGATTTTTCTTATTCATCTTCCTGCCCTCTTCGTATTGCCATGTCCAGGTATTGGGCTTTGGATTTCTTTCCAAGGATTATGACATTAAATCTACATGATAACAAGTTCCAGATTTATATCTACACCCAAATGCCTGACCTCCACCACCTCTTAGTGCTGAACAGGCATCTTACACCTAACCTGACCGGAACCTCACTCCTCCTGTAGTCCTCCCATCTCAGGAAAGGGCAACCTCCCCTTTCCAGCTGAACAAACCAACAGCCTTCACCGATCCCAACACTTGCACCCTCCCATGGCCCGTGCACAGTGTAATACCCGCCCCCGAGACACACAAACCCCCACATCAAGGGGGTTTCAAGATCATAACTACAGACCTCAGTTTCATCACTTGATGTTTCTTAAGCTGGAAGCTGAAGTGGGCCAATCATACAATTCCAATGAAATTGGTAAACTGTGTTGCTTTTATCAGTCAAAACCACACCTAGCCTGTGCACAGTCACCTCTTAGCTCGTCTCTCTGCAACCCCCTGGGGTAACCAAATGTTCTAATACTCGTCACTGCTCTGCTTGAAGCCCTGTGAGGAGGTCCTGTCTCTCTCCTTTTTTTTTTTTTTTTTTCTTTTGTACCAGGGATTGAACTCATGACCTTGCACTTGCCAGGCAGGCACTTACAACACTGAGCTAAATCCCCCGCTTCTTGCATTTTCATACTGAGGTACTCTTTTTTTAATCAATGAAAGCTCTTCATCAGTTTGTGTACTTTTCTATGGTTTGTCCTTGCACTCTTAATCTAAAGAAGTTTGTTTTAAAAAAGAAATTTTGTAGTCCAATTTATCAACCATTTCTTTTACAGTTAGGACTTTCTGTGTATTGTTTAAGAAATCTTTTTTTTTTTTTTTTTTTTTTTTTTTTTTTTTTTTTTTTTTTTTTTTTTTTTTTTTTTTTTTTTTTTCCGGTACTGGGGACTGAACTCATGACCTTGTGCTTGCCAGGCAGGCACTTATGCCATTGAGCTAAATCCCCAGCCCTGTTTAAGAAATCTTAATCTACCTCCAGGTCATGATCTATTTCTCTGTAATAAATTACAGAGAATTTTAGATTAGTGTATTGTTATGAAATGTCCATTTCAGTTTATTTTCAGCACAATTTACTAAAAAGTTCATCTCTTCCTCAATACTCTGCAGTGTCACTTCAGTCATAAATAAAGTAACTCTACATCTGGGTCTTTTCTGGACTCTGATCTGTCCCTCTGGTCTATTTACCGCCCTTCGCATACTTCCTTAAATACTGTGGTGTTTTAGGTTTTATCTACACTTCCAGTGAGGGCTGGGCATGGTGGTACAGACCTGTAATCCCAGCACTCGGAAACTAGGCAAGAGGACTGCCGTGAGTTCAAGGCCACTCTGGGCTACACAGTAAGACTATCTCAAAACATTTAATTAAAAAAGGAAAAAAACCTTTCAGTGAAGTAAGTCTTCCAATTTTGTTCTTTATCTGCAGTGTTTTCAGAGGGTATGCTTGGCTCTCTGCACTACCATGAAAAATCGATTTCCACCAAGAAACTACTAGAATTTTTATTGGGATTGAATGGAACCTCTAAGAGTAACTTGGAGAGAAACATCATCTTTATGACAGGTTGCCTCTCAATTCATGAACATGGTCCATTCTCCCATCTACTCAGGGATCCTCCCATTCAGTAATGTTCCACTGTTTTAGAAGTGGAACATTCTACTCTTTTGTTAGAAGCACTGTTGAATAGTTTACCTTTTGGGATACTATTTTAAAAGGAGTCTCTTTTTAAAACTTCATCTTCAAGTTTTTGTTGGCATATAGAAAAAAACTGACTTTTTTATGCTGACCTTGTATCTAGTACCCTCGCAAAATTCACGGTAATCCTAGCTGTATATTATTTTGGATTTTGCATATACATATCAGGTTACCTATTTAGATGGTTTTACTTTTCTCTTTTCTTACTGCCTTGCTTATGACCTGCACTACAATGTTAATGGTAAACAGTGATGACAAGAGTGCTTGTTCAATTGTTCATATCAGAAAGAAAACTTCTGAACATTTCATCTAATGTGTTTGCTACAGTTATGTCATGAACAAGTGTTAAACTTTATCAAATTTCTTTATGGCACTTATTGAGATGACCATATTAATTATTTTATTAATGTGATTCCTGATTGCACAAACTCATTTTTAAGAGTTTGACCAATTTTGCATTCCTAGAATAAAGTCAGCTTGTTTATAAGGTACTAACATACTGCTAAATTCAGCTAAAAGGTATTTTTTCTTACACAGGTATTTATATTTTATTTACTGGTTTTTAAATAACTGTCATATATGACATAAGCCTAAATTAATTTTTTCTCTCTTTTTTGTTCTTTTGTCTTGTTTTCTGAGTTTTTTGTTTTGTTTTGATTTGGTTTGGTTCTTTTGGGGGGTTTTTTGGTTCTGGGGATTATACCTTAAATATAGGTACTTTGGTTTATCTACCATACTATTTGCTTTCTATCTGTCTTGCCTTTCTTTTTTCCTTATCTTCTTTTTCAACTGGTATTCCAATCCCATTTTTCCTCCTCTAAATCATGAATGATACATTCTTTTATTATTCATTTATTGGTTACCCTAGAAATTACAGCACACACCACTTACTTATCATTTACTATTTTTACTACTTCCTAGAAAAGCAAGAGCCATAGAACGCAGAGATTCCATTTCCTTTTCTTCAAAATTCTATGCCACTATGATATTTATGGTTTTAAATATTTATTTATGTATTTATTAATATCAGGAATAAAACTGAGGACCTCAGGCTTGCCAGGCAGGCACTGTGTCACTGAGCTATATCCTTGGCCTGTATTTTAATTACATACAACATACAAACTTTTAATCCCACAGACAGTAGTATGCAAGCCCATAAGACACAACACAGTCATGTACATTTACCTATGTACTTTTCTTTTTCATTGTCCCTTGTTTGCAGCAATCCCAACTTTCAACATAATATGCCTTCTACTCAAACAATGTGTTTCCTTTATACCTTTATTCCATTTTATTTCAAAGCTTATTTTTGCTGGATATAAAAAAAATCTACCCTGGAAGTTTCTTTCAGCACTATGAAAATACAGTTAAACAGACCTTTTAGCATCAATCATTTCTGTTGAGAAGTTAGTTTTTGGTTTTGTTGCCATTTAATTGAAGATATATTATGTTTCTCTCCCTGGCTGTTTACCATTAATTTTTGTCATTGGTTTTTAGAAATTATGCTAAAGTATAGCAATTATGCTAGAGTATAGCAAAATATTATAGAATGGGTAGCGTACAAATAACAGAAATTTGCTTCTCACAAGTCTGGAGACTGGGAAGGCTAAGGTACTACGGATTTGGTGTCAGGACCCACTTTTTTGTAACTGGCACCTTCTTGCTGTGATACACGGTAGAAGGGACTAGCTAACTGTCGAGTTCTCATTCATAAGGGCACTAACCTCATTGCTACCTCTCAAAACCCGATCCCTCATGCTATCACCTTGGGAGATAGGATTCTAACATGTGAATGGGGGGTAGGGGGGTGGAACTTTCTCACCCCCTAGTATGTTTCCCATACATTTATTCTTACTAGAGTTCTCCAGTCTTCTTGAATCTGTGGCTTGGAGTCTTTTATCTATGTTGGATAATTCCCAGCCTGAAACTCAAATACTATTTCCTTTCAATGCCTGAAGAAATTATTTCCTCTCTTCTTGAGATTCCAGTCATAACACATGAGATCCTTGGATCACTCAGTCTCGAGCGTGTCTTTTTACCTCTTTCAAGGTATTCATTCTTTTGTCTCCCCATGTGTTAGTATGGATATTTTCTTGTGGTCAGTCTACTTGCTGTTTTTTTTTTTCTTTCTGTTTTCTTTTTGTTTGGTGCTGGAAATAAAAGCCATGACACTGTACATTCTAGATGCTAACTTTCTCTTCTTTCTAGGTATACTACAAAACTATACTTAAGTCCTACTTACTTCTTAATTTCACATACTGTATTTTTTAGTTCTAAAATTTTCTTTTAGCTCTTTTTCTATTACAGTTTCCAGTTCTGTATGAAATGTGGAAGTGTGGCATTTTGTTCTCTCAGCACATTAATCATAGTTATTTTAAAGTCCATAATGGATATGTCTGGAATTGGATTCTCTGTGGGTCTGATTCTACATAGTGCCTTGTCTTTATTTAAATCATATCTACCACTTCTTGGCCTTTTGGCTAAGATTAAGTGTGGGATTAATTTAATATTTGAGTCATATCTCTTCTTATTGGCCCAGTATTTTTTAACTGAGTGCTAAACACTGCAGCCGGCAAAGTTTAGAAGATAATCGGAAACTTAGGATAATGTTATTTGCTTTTAGAGAGAATTAACTTTTTCTTTTTGCAGGTAAAAAGTAGGCTTAGTAAAACTGAACACTAGCAGACCCAGAACATCTCAATCTAATTGGGAATCAGGGTGACTACAGCCTGGGCTCCAATTTTTTGGAGAACTTATCACTGTTCAGAGTTTACTTCTATGCTTCAAGTAAAACCTTGAATATTTATCAGGCTACCTCTACTGGTCAAGCCCTGAATTCAACTTTTTGTCTCCTTAGCCCTAAGACTCTGTCAAAAGTTTTGCTTAGTTTTTGGTTCCCACTGATTCTACAATAAAATGTGGTCTTTAGCTTGCACAATCCAATAGATGTTTGATTTTTAAAAACAGGAAGCCTAAGACTTGGTTTCTAGTACTGAGCATTATCTTTGACAGTGAAGTACTTATGTGAATGTACTCCTACTTATTAAATGAAGATACTCATCTACTTCAACCAAGTTTGAGCCTCAAATTATGTCATAGCTACATAGTAAAGCCAACTTGAAAGTATCAACATATTGATTAACCTAGAGCTGTCAAACCAACATTAAATAAGAACAGCCTGGGAGGGGCTGGGGATTTAGCTCAGTGGCATAAGCACCTGCCTTGCAAGTGGGCAGTCATGAGTTCGATCCCTAGTACCGATTAAAAAAAAAAGAACAGCCTGGGTTTGGTGGTATACACCTATAATCCCAGCACTTGGGAGGTTGAGGAAGGAGGAGTACTGCAAATTCAAGGCTAGCCTGAGCTACATACTGAATTTAAAACCAGTCTAAACTGCACAGTGAAACCTTATCTAAAAAAAAAAAAAGCCTGATATAACATAGTGAAGATTTTATGAATTTAGTTCATATATAGAGATTGTACATCACAAAATATTATAAATTCAAACATTTTTAAAATTTCTTAAATCCTGTAGAACAATAATCACCAAACAAATATCCATTTGTACATACTTTTACATCCCATTTTTGTGAAAAGGTTCTTCAAGTCAGGATCATTGGCTTGTGACTGTACTCCACATACAAATATTTTTGAGTTATTATTACTTGTTAAGACAGACATATGGGCAACTGTGTACCATGAACCTGTATTGACCATTAAAATATCATCCTCCATATTTAATAAAGCTTTTACGGAATGGACAGCAAGGCTTCGAGATTTGTCCTACCAAAAAAAAAAAAGTATGATTAGAATTTCAAAGGGCCTGACTAGAAACATAAATTGACTTCATTTCAGATAAAAGAAAGTACTTGGTAGGGCTCTTGAAGAGATACTTAACTCATTTCAGTTTAAAACATCTCAATATATGTCTAAATGAAAGTTAACCAAGAAAACCACTATGTATATTTACAATAAAGAGCATAACTTTGTTCAGCCTAAATCATTAACACATGATTAACATATTAGTAATGTCTTGTTTTAGATACCATTCTTACTTCTTCAAGAAAACAAAAAAGCCCATTTCAATGTCACCTAAACTTGCTAAACTTGCTCAGAGAGATTAAAATTATGATATTTGAAGATTATGAAAAAATGTTGATCTCAGTGCTTGATAAAGAAATTCTGCCCAAAAACACGGGTGTGGGGAAGAAATAAACCTTAGTGAATCTCCAGCCAGAAACAGAATCTAAGGATATAGAAAAGAACTTATCAGCATACATGACGGTATGGACAGCTATTTTGAAGAGAATGAGAGACACTATGACAGCCATTGTTGGCTTCCCTATTGTCTGGTCTTGAAGACCTGAAACACCTTCCTCACCCTGTTCAGGTCAGTTGCATCCTATGTTGTTTCATGTGAATTCTCTGTATGTGAAGATATGGACAACTGTTTGGAAGAAAACAAGAGACAATATGATAGATAGTGAAGATCTCTGATTGTCCTGCTTTGAAATGTATGTCTTTTACATTGCTTTCTTGTGTTCTGTTTCATTCCGTTTTGTTGTGTTTAATTTTACCCTCTTTAAAATAAATTTAAAAAAAAAAGAAAAAAGAAATGAACTTAATCTAATGATTTGGACCATCTGATTTACTCAGTCTATGGAAACCACATTATTCCTCTCATTCTCTTCCTACTGACAGCCGTTATCCACTGCTTACAAATCAACCCTGTAAGGTTATGTTAAAGAGAGCATAAGTGTGCAAGGCAGCATGGGGATCTTAACTGGAGTGAAAGAAAAAAAAGGTCTCACTGTAGCTGCCCTTGAATCCTCCCTTAGGGGAAAATAAAACAGCCTGTCAGCTGCCAACAACCTCTCCTAGCAGTCTGGAGAGAAGAATACGTTCTTTACCACTTCACATGAGACTAAGATGCCAAGATACAAAAGGAGCACTGATTGAAGAGGTACCAGTTTTATTCCTGGTGACAATTAGGCCTTATAAACCTCCCTGCTAATCCATTAAAAATACAAATACTATTTAGAGAGATTCTTTGAATAAGTAGGATTGCTGAAAATTACAATGAAAGTAAATATAGTTTACCTGAAAAATAAGTCTATAATCTTTGAAAAGATCTATATTTATAAGATCTTTTTTAAGATGAGATGGAAAAATTAAGACATCATAGCAATGTTGGTCCACAGCAAAGACTTTATCATCAACATGCAATATAGATTTGACTTTATTGTAGCCTTTTTTCCTCAAATTACTATAAACTTCTTCAGGGCTGTAAATATACAATATTAGGGTGTAATTACAAATATAATACATTAACAACGTACCCAAAAATAATACCTTTTTTCTGCAACAAAATATTACTGCATATGTTACATCTAATGGAACTCATAGATTTTTTTTTGGAACTCATAATTTTAGCAAATAAGAAGTTAAAAGATAATTAGAGGGGCTGGGGATTTAGCTCAGCGGCATAAGCTCCTGCCTTGTAAGCAGGCAGTCGTAAGTTCGATCCCTGGTACCGATAAAAAAAAAAAAAAGACTAAAAAAGATAATTAGAAACAGAAAAGTCACCTTAATTATGTAATTACCTTTGGTAATTTGGTGATAAGATATGGAGTTAAATTATAACTCTATAATTATTCCCTAATGTGCCCCCCACCCTTAAAGTAATATTTCTAGCCAGGTGTGGTGGTGCATGCCTGTAATCTCAGCACTCAGGAGGCTGAAGCAGGAAGATCACTGACAGTTGTAGGTCAACCTCTGCTAAATAGTGAATTTAAGCCTAGTCTGAATTACATAGCAAGACTCACTCTGCCTGAAAAAAAAGGACAATCTTTCTCACCACATCATTTTAAAAGATGGAGACTTGAAATATGGAATATAAATAAAAGATCGGATTAAACTCTCACCTTATCTTACAAGTGTTTATCCAAGCATAAAGTGGCAGGGTAGAAGCTCTCAGTTCCTGTTTCCTAAGCGTTTCTGGCAGAATGTGATAAATGGAAAGAGCGTCGTGTTTGATTCGACATCTTGCCAAAGCTGCAGCCAATTTTGTCTTAAAACTAGAGACAGAATATCCATTTTTGGTGAGTTTTAATAAATTTGCCTATAATTCCATTTTATATTTTGAAGTCATAAATAAAAAACTGTCATATTGAAAATAGAAACCCAAACAATCCGGATTCTTTTTTTCTATTTTTGCTGTCCCTAGCCAGGCTAGTCAAGAAAATATTACAATTAATATGTTTATTCTTTATTCCACTACGAAGTACTGTGATCAGATCTGGAACTGTAAAGATTAAAGGAGAATTTTTACCCTTATGTGTTTTCTAATTTGGAAGGACATATACACTCTAGCACATAATGACAACACATTATGATGAATGCTACAACCACACAGATAAAAAAGAAAGGGGAGAGGATTGAGTTTGCTACTAAAGGAGGAACAAGAAGTTTCCAGATCAAAAGCAGAGATGTAGAGACAGTATGAGTTTTCCATACGCAGTAAGAGACCACAGAAGGTGGAACAACTCAGATACAGGGGTGTTAAACAGAGAAGCATGTTTTCTAGGCAGGCTGTGGTGAGAGACAGAGGGCTCAGATCAAAATAAATTTATACACCATGCATCGGATGTGGAATAGAAGGTCACTTAAGAGTAGAGAAATATTGTTCAACTCACTGAACTAACAGCACTGTAGGCTTCAAGTAAAACAAATTGTTCTATGTGTAGGTCCTATCCACTCTACCTACTGTAGTGCATCACAAAAACATCTATAAATCTACAAATGATGCTCCCGAAAGTTACTCTTGATGCTCTTCCTTATTGTAGTAACCTGCTGGTTTGACATCTAAGCACCCTGTCCATTCTGAGAATAAAAACTCCCCTCTACTAAGAGGAAATAAGTAGAATAAAGATACGCCATGTACAGGAACTTAATAACCTAGGTCAGAGATGGCGAACCTTTTAGAGACGAGTGCCCAAACTGCCTCCACACCATTTACTTATTGCAAAGCTCCAATACTGCAGTTAAACCTGAATGCTGAGATTTTAGTTTAGAAAAAAATTCATACATTAGCATTTTTTGTCTTAAGAGAGAAACAAATATGCATGCCATAGGTTTGCTACCACTGACATAAATGAATGTAAACATTATGTACCATAAACATAAGATGAGATTCATAATATTAATATGAAGGAAAATGGGGAAAGGAGATTTAAAGGAGAGGAGGCAGAAGGGAAGAGGATTAACAAGAAAGAATCAAGCTGTATTATGTACATGAAATCACTCCCCTTGCCCCCAAAAAAGAAATTCTCCTCAAGGTATCTAACTGATTCTGGCCACCTCCGATGGGCCGAGGGTGCACACTGGGAGTGTAATGTTTCAGATGTAGAACAGAAAGATAAGCCAGTATTTCTAGTTCTTGGTACTATAAAGTGTAAGTTGTCAGCAGCCACGTTTCCCAACATTAGGAAGTTTTGCAGCAAAGATTCCAACTGACGAGAGTTCTGATGCTACATGAGGAGCAGGTTCAAGTTAGCACAGCTCCACAGCTGCCAAAGACATTCCCCCTTTTGCCTAATCCAGTTGCAAAGAAAGAATCCTAATATAGCACTTCCCCTCATTTATCTTTTTATTGTTTTATTTTTGTGTGTGGGCCAGGAAGCAAACCCAAGTCCTCACACATGCTAGGCAAGTGTTCGACCCCTGAGCGACACCCTCTCTACTTACTTGTTTTCTGCAGTACTGAGGATTGAATTCAGGGCCTTTACACAGAGCTATATCCCTAGTTCTTGTTTGTATGTAGGTATGTGTGTATGTATGTATGTATTGAGACAGGGTCTCACTGAATCACTAAGTTGCCCAGGCTGTCCCTTAACTAGCAATCCTCCTGCCTCAGCCTCCCAGAGTGCTAGGATAATAGGTATGCACCACTATACCCAACTCCCTTTGATTATTTTTAATGAAATAAACTTGACTCCTTTTTGGCTTTAGAACTATCAGAAATTTTTATCTAACAGTACCATTATTAAAGCCCAACACATCAGAAATGTTTCTCTTTGAGCATAAATTGAGTATTAATGTCAAAGAAAATTCTCTGCTTGAAAAACGTAAAATCAGATACCATACAGACATCTGTTTCAAACTCTTCACTAGGTAAGTGAAACTGTGGCAAAGAGTTTCCCAAGAAGGGCTGGAGAAAATGTTCAAGATTTAAAGCAAAACAAAACAAAAAACCTTCAACAAGTTTTGAGGTGGCATTTTGGCTGAGAAACTCTGGGTCACTATGGGCAATGTGAGAATTGACAAAGATAAGAAAAACTAACAGATGTGATTTATCTGCACAGTTGGTCTAACATTCATAAATCATTCAATGCAAATTACCTTATCACCTAATAGGAGAAGAAAGCAAATAACAACTGAGCATTTCAGCTTTCTGAAATGCTGATCTCTGGTTTTGTTTTTTTTTTTAAACTTGGCTCTATTGCCATTTTCCACTTCCCACATCACAGCATGGAAAGTACCTCTAGGCATAAAGCCAAGAGATTCTAGAGCTTAACACATTTGCTTTTGTCCTTTCAGGGATCAAATTTCTATGCTGTTTCTTGCCTAGTGTCTAAAACCTTTAACTCATGTTTTATCCAGTTTTCTAACTGCTTAAAGTAAGAGAACAAGCAGGGTGCACTATCCTGACCAAATAATTACACATCTAAAATACCACTCCTCGGGAAGCAAGTTACAGGCAGTGTAACCAGTGATTACGCTATCGCTGCAGTTTAACCGGCAGACAACAGTGCAGCTGGACGGCAGTGTGGCACGGGAAAGAAGGGGTCAGATCAGCAAGTGTCTTGCACTGCAGTTACAGAACTCAAGGCAGGAGCTACAGTCAGGTGCAGTGAGGGGAGGAGAGGGGACAAAGGTGCCATCTGAGCACACAGTGGAGCCTTAAGTGTAACAAAAATGCTTCAGGCCAAAAAGTTCGGGATGATCTGGGAGGATGGACTCCCTCGGTCCTCCGCACCACCACGCCCTGGCTGCCTATTTGTTCTTTGTCTATAAAAGCTCAACAAATTATTTGGCAGAAGGAGATGCCCGGGCTGGTAGGAAAGCAGAGGGACTGGAAAGGAAGAGATGGTGGTCTTTTTCTTAACCTAGCCACATGTTTAATAGGCAGCTGAACTGATACAAGGAATGAGTTCCTAAAGATCTTGCATATGTCAAAAGT
The DNA here is from genome assembly GCA_004027295.1 of Dolichotis patagonum. Taxonomy (NCBI): domain Eukaryota; kingdom Metazoa; phylum Chordata; class Mammalia; order Rodentia; family Caviidae; genus Dolichotis; species Dolichotis patagonum. Next base: position 46,490 of record PVJX010001038.1, on the reverse strand, counting down.
GATAGCTGCACCATCTTGACTTGATCACTAGAGCCATGAATAAATGAAGCAAAAGATTCAAGTTAGGGGAGAAGTGTGATAAAAGGAGAGAATCCCTGGGAAGGACACAAATAATCATGAGGAGGAAATCATTCGATTCTTCTTAACTACTTCTTCCATAGCTCTTAGACTTTATCCCCTGGGAACAACGGTGCCCACCCTCCGGCACTGCAAGATCCACAGGGTGCTCCCAGCTGTCCTGTTCTCAGTGGCTTTGGGGGACTGAACCAAGAGGATGCCCTGGCCCACATGGAGCCAGTCAAATTGCTCTTGCCAGAATGTAGAAGGTAAGAAGTCAGTCTAAGGAAGGAAACTGTCAGCTGTAAGCTATCAGCTCAGGTATTATGTGGGGATGGATATGCAGAGGACCCATGTGGGCTAGAGAAGCAGAGAAGGTAGATGTGCAGAGGAAAAGAGAATGAGGCAGACACTAAGAGAAAAGCAGAGATTAAAAAGATAGAAGGAAAATAAGGTCCTAACATCTCTCCAGTTCTTTTTTTATTCTTTTCCTGAGTCGTTAAGTTATGTTAAGTATTCCAGTATCTTTCTAAGAACACTTTCCATTTTGGCTCAAGCTAACTGAAGATGGCCTCTGTTGCTTGAAAGCTGAGACTCTTGATTACAATACTGTGGCTTTATCTTTGTTCTACTGATTTCTGAAATTCAAATGCTAACTACAGGCATTTCTCCGATACCATATTATAAACTGAGTTTCATAGTGAATTATCATGTGATTGACTAGTTTAGGAGTTACATTATATTAACCTCTATAGATTTAGTAATATCGCACTGACAACAGTATAACCAGATCTGTGTTAAGACAAGAACATAGTGTTTATTAAGGGTAAAGGGAAAACTCTGGGGTATCAGAAGTCCTTAAATGGTAGTATCTCCTGCTCCTCACTTGTCCCAAACCAGGTGCTCTCTGCTTGTCCTTTTCCTACTTTCTCACTTGGTTAGAAACCTGTGGATTTAGGCAACTCAGCCTAACCTCAGCCCATCTGAGATTAAGTTAAATCCTAAGTGCTGGTCACGTAAAACAGAACCTGAGAGACACACAGGAAGGCTGAAACCCACAGCCTGTCCCACGGCAGACTGCTCGATCAGGGTTTCTTTTTCTTTTTTTTATTTTAAAGAGAATAAAACAAAACAGGACAGAACAATGCAAATCAGAACAGAACAACACAGCACTTCACAAGACAACCGGGTATTAACAATAGCTACCATCATGTCTCTTTTCTTTGAAATAGTTGAGCATACCTTCATATACAATAGTATCAAATGCAACAAAATAAGCCGGGCATGGTGGCGCACACCTGTAATCCCAGCACTTAGGAGGCTGAGGCAGGAGGATCGTTGCAAGTTCAAGACCAGCCTGGGCTACAAAGTGAGCTCAAGGCCAGCCTGACCTGCATAGAGACCCTGTCTCAAAAAGACAAAAATAAAAGAAAAAAAATGCAACAAAATAGTATAAAACCATTCAAGAGAATGAAAGCATTATAGGACATTCAAAACCAAATAACCGATAATGAACAATGGCTACTATAGTATCTCGTTTTCCTTAAAATATTTGTTTATACTATCACACATATTAAAATCCAATAAGACACAACATGATAGAACCAATGGAAACAGAAGAACAAAAGCATGGTAGGACTTCAATCAGCAAGGCTGCCATAATGTCTTGTTTTCTTCAAAGCAGCTGTTCAGATCCATCAGGTTTACTGCATCCATCCTGTATGGCCATCTTGGGAAGCAGGTTGTCCAATATGGATATGGGCAGTGAGATGATTCCCCCAAATCCAAACAGTATGCAGGGGCTGGATCCCTACTTACCTAACACAGAAAGTACACACACTGGGTTGCTTCTGTTCTTCTCCACCCCACAGTGGTTATGATTGACAATAGTTATGACTATGGCATATCCTGAATCTACAGAGTCCCTCAGCCCAGCCTCGAGTTTATAGGTGGAAAGAGTGGTGGAATATAAATGGTTAAAGCATGGACTCTGGGATCAGAGTGCCACTACTTCCGCTGTCCAGCTCCACAGCTTTAGGCAGCTTCCTTTAACCTGTCAGTTTTCCCAGCCCGAAACACTGTCACAGGTTGGTAACAGTAAGCACTTGAGCAGGTTATTATAGGAAGAGCTGCTTACAAGAGTGATTTGAGACATGCTCAGTGTTTAATAAAGCCATTAGGATTACTCTACCACCTGCGTCCTCTATTGTCAGCTTTCAACAATTTAAATGAAATAGCTTGAATTTCCCATAAAAACATAAAACCAGACATCCTATGGATAACTATGTCAGATAACTCAGTAAATAAAAATCTTCCTGTAACCTTTTCCTTGTTGACGCGTCTGGGTTCTATTAGCATTCAACAACATAATAATAGAAGCTATAACCAACAGTGTGTTAGTCTGTTTGTGTTGCTATAACAGGCTTTCAGAGACTGAGCAATTTATAAACAAGAGAGACTTATATTCTCACATTCTAGAACCCCAAATCAAGCCGCTGACATCTTGCTGAGTCACGGCATGGTGGAAGGCAGAAAGGCAAGCACTCGAGAGCAACCCCTCTCCTGCATATTTTTAGTGCTGGGGATTGAACACAGGGCCTCACACCTGCAAGGCAGATACTCTACCACCACAATACACCCCAGTTCCCAAAAGCCCTTGTAATGATGGTGTCAGTCATTTACAAGGGTGAAGCCCTGATGACCTAAACACCTCCCATGAGACACTGCCTCCCAATACTATCATGATGACCATCAAGTTTCCAACACATAAATTCTGGGGACACATTTGAACCACAGCAAACAAAACACTCATGATTTATTGACCATTTTCACTTATAATTTATTGTTTATGGGTCTGGTTCTAATCTGAAAGTTTTACATGCAATAATTTAATTAGTTCTCCAAGCTAGCCTTTAAGGAAAGTACTTCTTATCATATTAGCAGGCTTCTGTTGATATAGGAGAAATTTAAAATATGCCATTTTATTTTAAACTAAATAGAATTTTCTTTTTCAATTTGGCAAAACAGTGAGTTCTTACCTGCTGTTGGTATTTTTCTCATTTGTTATGTTAAATTTTTTAAAATTGCAAATGAAGCTTAAGAAACAAATGATAGCTGTTTGTAATGAGGTCTAATTTATGTGTATGCTAAAAATTATAAGGGATTTTTAAGATTCCCCACATGCTTGCACATTGTGTCTTGAATTCAAGCCTTCGAAGCAATTTGATTTTATTTTGTGGGGTTTTGGCAGTGTGGGGTTAACACAGGGTCTCACTATGTAGTCCAGGCTGGTTTTGAACTCACTATATAGCCCAGGCTGGCCTTGAACTCAGGGAGAATGTGTCTCAGCCTCCTAAGCGTTAGGATTACATGTGTGAGCTACCACATCAGCCATCAATTTGATTGTTTTACTGTATCTGTTCAAGACTGTAAAAGAACTCAAGAAACTTATAAACTTTTATGTTTTTCTCCATAAATTTTAAGCACTTACCTACATATTATATTGTATACAATACTGCCAGTGACAACACTGGTACTGATTTCATATAAAAACTCCTTTTCACTTGTATAATTACCTGTTAAGAAGGTCCTCCACTTCTTGAACTTCTGATATGGACTCTTCATTATCAGGAAGGACACGAGTTTGAAATTTTCTATCTTGGAAATCATACAGCATCACAATAATAAGACTGTTCAAATGATGTGGCTACCAAGGGGAAACACACATAAAGAGAAGTGTACAAACAATATCTAACAGTAATGTTTTATATTCCATTAGTTTTCATACCTACCAAGAATATGGCAAGTTTTACATGGTCTGGTTAATTTGAAAATAGGAAAGGCCTTCAAAATATGGTGGAGAATCCAGGGTTTTTTTTTTTTTAAGCCTTTCAGAAAAGAAAAATCTTGATATGGTCATTAAAATGAAAGGACAAAGATCAGTATGAGAAGTATTAGAATTAGGAAACAGTTTGTATTTTGAAGATGTCTCAACATTAAGCAAACGAGCTACTATTTAAATCTGAAAGCTATTTAATTCTTTCTTTAAAAAATAATCATGAGACAAGCTAATTCTAAAAGTTGTCTACTTACTATTGTAGTGCTTGGGAATACATAGCTGTCTATTAATATAGTTTCCAAAATATCTTGATCTGCAAGACAAGGGGAATGCCTGTTATTAAAAATATCAAAGGTGAAAATGAAAACTTTGGAATCAAAGTATGATTTAAATAATGTCATTAAGGCCAGGTGTGGTGGTGCACGCCTGGAAATTTGAAACAGGAGGATTGTTGCAAATTCAAGACCAAGCCTGGGCTACAAAGTGAGTTCAAGGCCAGCCTGAACGCATAGTGAGAGCCTGTCTCAAAAAGACAAAAAAAAAAAAAAGTCATTAAATAACTTTGTTTTCATATCTAAAATATACCTCAATTCTTGATCTTAATAAAGACAAATTCAAATAGCATGATGAAATATTTATAATTTTTATGAACCCTGGGGCCATGTGATTCCACATAGAATCCTAGTCAAAGAATATGAATAATTAAAGAATAAAGGAACTCTAATAATATTTAACGTATGATCTTTCAAAAACATTAAAGAGGACTTAATTAACAAGGTACATTCTTCTCTTATCCACTTTAAGGGTTGCTGGATTGAACTGCTAAGATTTTATTTAGGAATTTTATTCTATGTTTATGAGAGATACTGCTCTGCGATTTCCTTTTCTCATAGCAGTGTTTCTCGTCAGTGTTGATAGCACAGCTGGGCTGGCCTTACAGAATGGGCAGGCAGGGCTCCCTCTTTCTCAGTCCTCTCCAACAGTTTGCTTTACAACGACATTTTTTTCTAGCTTAAATATTTGGTAGAACTCACTAGAGAAGACACTGAGATGATATTTAATCTATGATTCAAATGGCAAATTGCCACATAAAGATCTGAGTAGGAACCACAGTCCAGGGAAGAAGGATAAATGACTAGCACAAGTACTAGACGGAAACAAGTGGACCTATTTGAAAACCTGCACAGGGTTCTGAATGATCCCCTTTGATACCAGCTCTTAACTAGACGAGCATCACAGAGCAGATGTTTTAATCAGTTAAACAGAAAGCAAGGCCTGTCTTACATTCATTGAATGTTCAAAGAAAACCTATTACATGCAATGTGCACAGTGAATTTTAATCTTTATTTGAAAGATGGGAAAACTTAGAATTTTAATCTTTATTTGAAAGATGGGAAAACTTAGAAAGAACATTAATTTGGGAACACAGACTTCAATTTTCACAGGAAATCTTTTAAGAATCACTGTCAATATTTATATGAGGTAGTATTCCCATTTCATTCATAGTGGAATGAACTCCAGAGTTTCACACCCTTCGAACTTGCAAACCAATTCCGCTCAACTTTATTGTCTCCCAGAATAAATCCCAGAAGATGCAGAGGGCTTCTAAGGTGGCAGACTGCAAGGGCTGTAGCGTTGTGAGCACCAGGGTGCTGGGTGCCCACAGAACAGTAGAAGCAGAATCGAGGACCAGCAAGCACGACATGATTTTTGCCAACACTAAATTTGCTTTCTAGGGCTCTCATCCAAACTAGTGTCTTCGATACTGTAAAGAATGCATTATCTTTATATTTGCAATTTACATAACATTCTCACATAGCAATATCAATGTTAGTAATAACTACAAGTGGCACATTTTGCGTTGCACATATTATTGTAAAGGCTTTTTATATATTTGGGTTTTTTGGGGTTTGGGGTTTTTTTTTTTTTTTTTTTTTTTTGGTACTGGTGATTGAACTCATGACCTCAAGCTTGCACAACTGAGCTAAATCCCTGACCCAATTTGTTTAATCTTTACAACAGTCCTGAGTTGGGTCCTATCACTGATCCCATTTTGTAGGTCATGAGGCACAGAATAGTTAAGTAACACTTTCACAGTCACACAGTGTCAGATCAGGGACTCAGTCCCAGACAGTGGCACCCAAGTGGATTCTCTTCCCAACACTATGCTGTCTTTCCTCATGTTAGGCTTCTTTAAAAAAAATTATTGAATTGATTGGTACCTTTTAGATATACATCATAAGGAACTTGTACCTATATATGATATATCCCCTCCCTTCCCTCCAACTCCTCTTCCCCTCCTTATTTACAAAGTTTTGTTTCCATTTTACCCTTCTTTTATTGTCCTCTCACCCCATCAATTTCCCCTTTCTTTCCCACAATACAAAACAAATCCAAGTAGTCAAATGAGGTACATTGTTAATGCCTGATTTAGATTATTAGGATTTAGAGACTGTAAACCTTGCCTGTTCTACAATTCAGCCCAATAATTCCAGTTATCCTCCTCACTTCACTAATTAAAACTATTAGGAATTCTTTAGTTTGTTACAGGGAATTCAACCTCCATTCCTGTGGACTTGCTTCCTACCCTCTGCTTGCCACTCCCTATGAAAGAAAAACTGAGCCCATTCAATAGGTGAAATTGGAAGAAATTGTTATTTGTCCTGTTCCCTTTCTCTCTGCCAGCTTGTCTGCAGGAAACATACACACACTACAGGGGTGGGGAGACCCAGCCTCAGCCTGGATTAGGTGGGTACCCCTAGTTCAGGCGTCAAGGATTCCCATTTCAGAAAACAGGTAGAAGATGTTTCTTCTCCTCACTCTCCCCTGAGTTCTCCCTCTCCATTTTATTATGTTTTCATAGTCTTTGCATATAAGAGACTTCTAGAACCTTCACTTCTCAAATGCCAAGGCCCACTTATAATTATAAAAATAAATACACGATGTTTAGTGGGAGGATGTGGAGAGAAACTCGGATAAATTATTTTAAGTTTCCTTGGCAAAATTAATAAAACTAGCCACTAACACTTTTGAAACAATATTTGATAGAAGGATATAATAGATGCTGGGCATGGTGGTACACACCTGGAATCCCAGCACTCAGGAGGCTGGGGCAAGAAGATCGCTGTGAGCTCCAGGCCAGCCTGAACTACATAGTGCAAGCCTGTCTCAAAAAAATAACTAAGTAAATAAAAAGGATATAATAGGGAAAAGAAGTTGCCATCAATCATTATGTAGTGAAAATAAAAGACTGCAGGATCATAAAAATAAAAAAAAGCTAGAATTATGAATGGAAGCTGTTACTCTGCCTCCTTTCACCCTCATGATACTCTCTTCTTCAGCCTTGCTGCTGGCTTCTTTAGGCATACCAATTAATATCCTCTTGAGCTTCTTCCAATATTTTTCATCTGCCAAATGAGAATCTTCCACCTCAAAGGACCGGCATTCAAATGGAATAAAAGACTCTGTGGTTTATAAAGAGCTACACAAATGTAAGGGACTACTACTGTCACTCAAGTGAACGGTTTTAACCTCTTAGGTGACAGAATTAGCTGCAAGAATTTTTTGACAGTATCATTTCCCTAAAAAATCATTCTGTGGGCAGATGGGGGGGGTGGCCAGATTGCATATTCTAAGGAAAGCTTTTGCCCTTGATCACTTCCTAGGAGATAAAGCCAAGCCTTTGAAATGTCTCACCTGATAAGACGTCTTTGTTTACCAGCTTGACCTGGGCAGAAGCTAGAGACTGAGTAACCTAAAGTAGCCACATAGACTCTCTGAGACTGGCTTTGAGAAAAACCCTAGACAGTGAGCAGGGTGAGACTCCTTGGTTGTAAAACTCCTGCTATCACACATCTTTAGCAGGGCAATGGAGCACACTGTCTATAAGGCTCTGCCAGTACCAATGTCTAGCAAGGTTCTGTGACTCCTTTCAGGGAATTGTTGAAGGGGGGGGGTGATCTTGAGATCCTTTGATTAACATCTAATTCCCAAAAGCTAGAACCAAATAATCAGTAAATGTTAAGTATTTACTAGGTTTTTTACTGACAAGTTACATGATTCCGAAATGATCAAGTTAATGACAGAGTTCTGGGATGGAAAGTTACCTAGGGAAGCTAGAGACAAAATGAAGCCAAGAAAAAGATCTGCAACTTCATCTTCTTTTGGTTTTATTTGTTCAATCACATCTCAAGAAATCATTTTTGTCAGTTTTTCTTTTTTAAAAAATATTTAGTATTCCTTGAAAGATATAGACATTCTTTGAAAAATAAACTAGCTGTAAGTACTCTACTAATTTGACAAAAGTCAAACTTAACAAGAATAAGTGTTTCTTCATCAGTAATCTTGTTTAGCAGAAAATTGATTTTGGGGTTATTTGGTAAGGCAGGACTAATGGCAATCTTCATTTCAAAAAACATTATACTGAGCCTTTTAAATCTTTAAAAGGTTAATCAAATGTATGTAAATCCTGCTTGAAAGAGCTTATGCACAAAGAAGGACATCAATAACGAAACAATAGAACTGAACAGTATTAAACAGAACCAAAGGTCAACTCAACTTTTATATACTTAAGAAATTTTGTTATTTTTTCCCTGTCCTCCTACTTTCTTAAAAAAATATAAGTGTGCTCTAACTTCCTATTCACAAAATAACAAACAAAAGGTACCATTACCAAAGCACTCTTTAATTTGTACAATAATTTTCACCACTCAATGAGGCCTTAGGGGAAAAATGTGGAATTTTCTAAACCGTGACTCCCTGAACCTAAAATGTATAATCCAAATGTGGATTTACAAAATCTCACAAGTGAAAGGATTGCCAGAACATTGATGCTACAGAAGATAAAAGTCAAATGCATAAAAGCCTCCAATATTTTAAAAGTAAAAGATCAGACTCTTAATTATATTGCAAAATGCACTACACTGGGATTCTGATTTTTTTATGTTTATTTTGCGGTGCTACAGGGACAGAACCCAAGGCCTGGCTATGTGCTCTATCACTGTGTGATGCTAGAAGCTCCCCTTCTGTTTTTATTCTCTCTGGATATTCAGAAATTAGTGAGGCGATAACTTAAAGCAAGATAGCATTAGTGTAAGGTATTTTAAACAAGTAAACAACCAATACTGTAAGCTCGAATAAAAAAGAATGTTGCAAGGAAAGGAAGGTTTGTGAAGAATTTTGATAATTATTTATCTGAATAGGATTTTCTGAATCATTAAGAAAGATCAAGTAGTCACAAGATTCTTTCATAAAACAGAAAACAGGATTGAAAGGAAGTAAAGGATAATCTACTCAAAACAACTCTGTAACACAACCATCTAGTTAATTCTGTATAGAGTAGTTAATTGTATATTGAGTAATTCAGGTCTTTATTATTGTTTTCTTTCTTCGTCTCTCCCTCCCTCTTTTCCTTCCTCCCATTTTTCCCTCCTCCTCTCCCCACCAATTACTGGGACTTGAACTCAAGTCCTTGCGAATCCTATGCAAGAATTCTGGCACTAGCCACATCTCAGCCTTTTAAAAAGATTTTGAGATGGGGTCTCATTAAGTTGCCTGTGTTGGCCTTGAATCCACAATCCTCTTGCTTCAGCCATTACAGAGCTAGGATTACTGGTATCTGTCACCACACTGGCCTTATTATTGATTTCTAAAGATAAAATTCAATATTCTATTAGGGAAACGGCCTATTATAGAATCCCAGCATTAACATTAAATACTGGTTAACCAACATAGCTGCCTGGGCTGCATTTCACCATTGCAGTGTGACTCATAGTATAAAGAGCAACACTTTGATTTGTGGGAAGGAGAGAACAAAAAATGAAACAATCTGAAAGATACAACTGGAGGAGGAAAACTGGTAAGACAGACTTAAAAAGCAAAAAATCAACAGAAGGAAACAGAGATGACAAAAGGAAATCCCTTAAACTTCAAATTTTTCTCTATGAAGACAAATTCCAGACTGCAGAGTTGAGCTGCATCATCTCCACAGACTCCTAAAAATAAAGAATAGCCAAGTGTGGTGGCACACATCTATAATCCCAGCACTCAGGAGGCTGAGGCAAGAAGATCGCTGTGAGTTCAAGCCCAGTTTGAGGCTACATAGTGAGTTCAAGGCCAGCCTGAACTACACAGTGAAACCCTGTCTCAAAAAGCAAACAAACAAAAAAAACCCAGTCTAAAGTTCAGTCAAAACTTCTGTGAAGACCAGCTTCTCCAGCAGCTGTGACAGCTCCTCTCATACTAACCATAACTGGTCATTTCCTGAAGTCAGCTCACTTTAGCTGAATGATTAACCATGGCTGAGGGAACTGAAAACACTGAGTCTGAAACTCTGCAGACAAATTATAAGGGGAAATTCCCCTCATGTTTGGCCTCCCCAAATTAAAGCTGTTGGTTAAGAATGGGAGGATCTTCACTGGGTTGGCTTAATTTTGATATTCATTTTTAAAAATATTTCATTCTTTCTTTTTATTTTGTCTCTGTTCTCACTTTCCCTTAGTGGTTTTCTATTTGTTAGAAATTCATATATCAAAATAACAGGATGTGAAATTAGGGAATGATAAGAAATACTTGAGGAGGGAGAAACACCTGTAATCACACCACTCCAGCAGGCCCAGGTAGAAGCATCACAAATTTGAGCCCAGCCTGCACAATTTAGTGACTAGGTAAGGAGATCTTGTCTCAACAAGTGTGTGTGGGGAGGTGCTAAGGACTTAAGTGCGATGCATGGTTCTAAGTTCACTCTCCAATCACACCTATACACACACACTCACACACCATTGGCTCTTGTTCTCTCTGCTTATTGTGTCTTGTTCATTTCGACGACTGTAGCACAAATATCTAAGCACAAAACACTCCAAGGCATAGGGAGACACGGTAAAAACTGCTAGTTTCACTGAACACTGCGTTACCCAGCGCTATGCACTCTGGGAGAAACACAAGGCCTGCGTGGTGTGAGGGCGGCAGGGGGGCTGCACCCCAGACTCTCGGGTACTCCCTTCTTTGAGCGTCGCTAATCAATCTTCAAGGCGGGAACTACTCACATTTCAGGGCGCTGAAGGCCAGCTCGTAGGAAAACCGCCTAAAGGTTTCATCCTCTGACTGCACTGAGGACCGCAGGGGTTCATTCCCGTACTTTATTACGACTTTCTCTGGCGGCTTTTCCATTCTAATACCCTGAAAAATGTTCGCTGCCGTCACGTACACGGGGTCCGGGTAGCCAGCTTTTTCCGGCGCAATGGCTAAACTTTTTTCTCTGAGCGCCGCGTCATCTGACAACTGCAGGAGCGCGACCTGGGAGATCTCCTCGTCACTTCTATCGTTAGACAGCTCCAGCTCACTGATGGAGTTCACCATGTCTGCCCGCCCGTCCCAGCTCAAACAGCTCCCGTTACACTGCAGGTGGTCCAGGAAACGGTTTTCCTCGTTTCTTATGCATCTTCTCTGTGAAAAGAAAAAGTGTAGTTGGTGAATCACTATTTCGGCCGCACCTCCCTCGGTGGCCATGGAGACAAGAGGGGGCATTTCCCGGTCTACGTGCGCTGCCCACAATGAGATCCCCGAGGGAAACTTCCGGAGGTGCAGGCCGGCTGGGGACCGCCCCCTCCATACACACACACACTTTGGAGACCCGCTCCCCAGGGATCCCGCTCGCAGGGATCCGAACCGGTGTCCCCATCTCCCGTTCCCGCGGTCCCGCCCGCCTTTACCCCGAGGGCGGATGTTTCCCGGAGTTCTGGGGGCGCAGACGCGGCGGCCGCTGCACTCGGGGTACCGACGCTGGAGTCGGTCACAGGCCCTCAGGAGCCCGGGCTGCGGCGGCAGAGAAGCTGGTTTGGTTCAAATGCAGCTTTTCCTGGGAGACACGTGCCTTGGGCGGCTTTCGCTGGGGTTCCCCAGAGCTGGGCGCTCCGCAGGGCCTCGCCTGCCGGGCGCCGCTGCCTTAGCGCCTGGACCGCGACCGCGGCCGTCGCCAGCCGTGGGCGGGGCCAACACCATGTCTCCAGGGCAACCGGACGCCGGGCGGGCAGCATGCCGGAAGTTCCCGCTCTACACTAGCCCTTGCGTGAAGCCTAGACTCTTGCATCAATCGCTCTTGGAAGCCATGGCCACTAATGCTTCATCTTGTTTACAAACGATTTTTTTAAAGCTGTCTGGTAAACTTCAGTGGTTTTCAACTATCAAGCACGCTGAAGAGCTTGTTTAAAAATTCAAATCCCTTGCATTTTCAAAGCTTTTACAAATGGGAAAGAGACCAAGAATTGGAAGGGGCAGGGAAGGAGGAGAAAAATAGGGGTTAAAAAAAGAGAAGAAAAATAAGATGTATTATGTACATGTACCAACTCTTCACGGTAACTGTAATGATTATGTACCGCAAACATCTACTTTAAAAAAGGGGAGAAGTAAGTGTGTTTGAAGGATGAGGAAGTATTTCGAGCATGATTACAACAATGTGTCTTTTACTGTAATTCATTTAAAGTGTTAACCACTGTTGTATTTTTAGTCACAAAAATGCAAATTTCTAAAACCTACTCTATCCTGACCTCTTCTACCACCATGCACTTCCATTATCCCTAGCATGCCAGAAGTTTCTCCATGTTCCCATAATGTTTTGTTCATACAATCACTCATTAATTTAACAAAAGTATATGAAATTTTCACTGAGTGCCTATCATTGTAGTCAGTATTGGGAACAAAATATGAATGTATAGCACAGTCAGGAACTTTGCTGTCAAGAAAGTAATAGTTGGAAATACTTATACTTTGGCACCTTTCAATTTTTATTATAAACATATGTATACATATCTGTATTGCACCTCCTTCTGCCATCTGTCTACACACACTCTAACAGCTTTATTAGACACTTATTGACTTTTAATTTTTATTACATACCTTTTTATTTCCAGGTGCTAGCAAAATATCACTCTTTTACAGCAGATTACAAATATGGGAAGTGTCTTGGAGGTCAATGTATTTATCATGCATCACACAATACATGGCATAATCTGTATAAAATGTGAGATAATAACTAAACACTGAAAAATACTGTCTTTCAAAATGTGATTTGAAAAGTTTTATTTTTTATGTAATAGTTCCATGTAAGTGACACTTCACTATATTGAAACAAGATTTAATAAGATAATCTGTATTCCCAAAGTAGAACTTAGGCAAATAGTTGTGGGTAAATGAATTCATGGTTGCTATTTATTTTAATTGTGTGAACAATCCTGCTTCCTTATCAGGTTTATGACCTCATTGTGGACTCAAGGTATTGGAGAAGAGGGCTCAAGGACAATATATTAAATTTCATGGTACACTGTAAAAAGGTAACCATAGAAATGTTTGTGGATTAAACTCTTATGAAAACAGGGTAGTAAAAAGCTAGTCTTTAAGTCTCACTCTGTAATATGATCAGAACATTAAATCAGATATGGTGTAGAAAATTAAAGGTAGCTATTTAGGACTTTCTGACAAAGGAACTCAAAAGAGTGATTTTTTTTTTCTTTTCCCTGGGTGTAATGTATTTGAAATACTTATAACTTAACATTCCTCACATTAGGTACTAGGTAGTTTATGTTACCTATGTACATATTCAAAATATATTAGCTTACTTGTCTCAGTTTGCTTTGGACATAGAAAACTTCCCAGTACCACAAATACCTGTTACAGAAATGCAGAAGGTTTTTGAAATACAAAGAAATTTAATTTGTATTTAAACATTAGGACTCATACATAATTATTGTATGACTGGTTTTCTTTGCAGCACTTCTCTTTCTTATTCATTTTTATTTTATGACTTATCTTGTGTCTTATTGTGAGACTTAAGCTATGACCATCTTGAACTCTGGGGCACTAAATCAGGCCATGAGGATCCTTCTTTGTGGACTAATCCTTAGGGACTTATGGGTGAGGGCCCTTGGGCCTGATGATCGATACTGAGCTCTCATGCCCAGAGGATACAAGGAAAAAGATACCCTAGAAGAGAATATAGATTCCCATTGCTGTGATTTGGATGTGATTCATCCCCATATAGACTCATATTGAGATTGGTCCCCAAAGGAATATTGTTGAGAGGCTATGGGACCTTTAAAAGCTAATTATATCAAGAGGTCTCCACTCTCACAAAGGGATTAATGTAGATCCCTGAGAGTGCATATCATAGGAGCAGGTTGTTATCAAATAGGCCTGGCATCTCCTCTCACTGTTTTGCACCCATATTCCCTTTCTGCAATGCTCACGTCCCCTTCCACTTCTCTGCCATGAGTTGACGCAAAATGAGACCCTCACCAGAAACCACATATGTGCAGGTGACATACCCTTGGGTTTCCCAGCCTCCAGAACCATAAGCCAACATAAATCTCTTTTCTTAAGCAATTACCCAATCTCAGGTGTTTTTTTATAACAGCAAAAAATAAACCAAGTCGCCTAAGAAGGCATCACCCAAAGGAGGTGAACAGCATCTTTTTGAGCTAGATAAGAGCTCAAGTGGAGGATCACTTTGCATATGATAAAGGCATCATTACTCAACTGTGCTCTGCTCTGTCCTTACAGGAACAACTTAAAAAGGGACTGGTAAATTGATACTAAAACAACCCCCTTGGGAAAATCAAAATATGACTGTGGGTTCTTTCACATGGTACCGTCAAAGACAGCCAAAAGAATTTATCATTGCTTCCAGAGAAGGAAAAACTCCCTTAATGGAAAGCAGCAGACCAAAGTGGAGCAGAGATTCCTGAAGGTTGGGGTGTGTTCAGAGGAACAAATCTCAAGACCATACAGTTCAAGGACAGGACCATTAGAAATGACATTCTGAGATTTAGAAGCCAAAGATGACAATAGCAACTAAGGAAGATGTGTGTCACCTAGGATGCAAGGGGAAATGAGCAGTCAGGAAAGTTATCGTCCTAGCCCTTGGTCATCCTCTGTAGTCTAGGAAAAGCAAGGTTATCATAATCAACTATCTGTGATATATTATATTAACATGATGTTTGCCAGATTGATCACTTAGCACTACATTCATGACTCCCTCCACCCCTTTTAGCTATATCCATATACTGCTATTTAAACTATTATTTGTCACCTTATACAGTGAACCCTTAACTTTCAGACTCAATCCATTTGCAAGGACTGTAAGTTAAGTTGGTTGTAAGTCAAGACTATTTTTCCCATAAGACATAATGGTAATACCCATAATGCATTTCAGACCTCCCAAACAACTCTTTTAATCTTTTCATAATAAAAAAAAAAAAGGTTGGAGCCCCTGCAAGCACTCCAGCCACCTTGCAGCCTCTCCTGTGGGTAGCCAGCATGAGTAGCCAGCCCAGCCTCTGCATGCATACAGCTTCCATCGGGACTCTCTGGCCAGTAGCCAGCATAAGCCAGCCATGCCTTGGAGAAGCTGTGAGTGTCTAGAGAAGCACGCCACATACCCCACTGCCTGCTGGAGAACCTGGATTAGAAAAAACCCAGGTTCCTGACCCATTCCCTTACACTGTGGATGGGTAGTCAACATGGGAAGTGCCTGAGACCCACAATCCACTCATCCATAGGAATCCAGGAAAATGTCAAGACAAAGGAGCAAAAGGCTCTGGCCTCCAGCACAAATAGAACAAGTCCAGGAGACATGGGCATGGAAGAAAGTGGAAGTCAAACACCTGAAATTTCTAGGATGATGACAACTGAAGTAAAGAAACTACTTCATGAGGCTGGAAAAGAAATCAGATAAGAAATAATATATCAGGTAAAAGAAGAAAGGACAAACATAATAAAAGGACTGCTGAACATATCTAAAGAAGACACAGATTTTAAAAAATAGGAGCATAGGAGAATGAGGGAAACCTCAAATGAACAATATAGAGAAGAACTGGAATGCATGAAACAGACTCAAAAGAGATAGCCGGGAAATTAAAAGCTCCATTGAAAGCTGGCAAAACTTCTTGAAAGAAACTGAAGATAGACTTTCAGACCTAAAAGACAAGATGGCAGCTAGTGATTGTGAAAGGAAAGAGCTCTTAAAGATAACAAGGAGCCAGGAAATAACAATTCAATGGCTGCAAGATGACACAAAGAAAAATAATTTAAGAATGATAGATGTCAGCAAAAAAGCAGGAGTCAACACAAATGACATAAAGAGACTACTTATAGAAGTAAAAATAGAGAACTAATCAAGCATGGGAAAAGGACCTGACATTCAGATAAGTGAGGCATATAGAACTCCAACTAGCCATAACCAAAATAAATCTATACTCATACATATAATAATCAAGACCCCAGAAATTCATCACAAGAACAGAATATTAAAGGCTATTAGAGAAAAGAAACAGATTACTTATAAAGGAAAACCCATCAGAATCATGACAGACTTCTCAACACAAACCATGAAGTTAAGAAGAGTTTGAAGTATGTCAAGTCCTGAAAGAAAATAACTTCCAACCCAGATCGATGTATCCTGCAAAACTCTTTGAAATTGATGGAGAAATAAGACACTTCCATGAGAAAGAACAACTGAGGGGATTCATGACCACCAAACCAACTTTACAGAGTACTGAAGGGTATTCTGGAGAGAGATAAAAATGACCACAATCCCAGGAACATCAGCAAAGTAGGATCGCCAAGTGAAGCAGACAATTGAATGGAGGGGAAAACAACAGGGAAAAAGCATAGCAGAGATGAACCAGTGCATGTTGGCCATAACTATTAATTTAGATAGCCTCAATTCACCAATAAAAAAGAAACACAGGAAGAGTGAATCAAGAAACAAGATCTATCAATATACAGTATTCAAGAAACACATTAACTCAAAGGGACCTTCATAGACTGAAAGTCAAAGGAGATAAAACAATGCTCCATGTGGCAGAAAACCAAAAAAAGCAGGTTAGCTTGCCCATTGACCACAGAATGGATAAGAAAGATACAGCATTTTTATACAATGGAAAGCTACTCAGCTATAAAGACGGATAATCTCGAGGTTCTTGTAGGTAAATGGATGCAACTTGTGATCATGTTCTTGGGTGAAATGATTCAGACTCACATAGGTGAACATCATACATAAAAAACTGAAGGAGTTAGTGGGTTCCAAAATGTACAATAGATATTATGAAAGTGAAAGAGGAGGAAATGTCTAAAAAGAGAACATGATAGGCATTGTTAATTCCCTATTAGTTTGTTTCAAAATCCTGTATTGTTTTCATTGTTTTCGTCTTGATCAGTCTTACTCGCTTTTGTTTGGTTTGCTTTTATTATATTTGATGATACAGGCAGCTATTTTGAAAATAACAAGATATAGTAGCTATTGTTGATTTCCTGTTATCTTGTTTTGAAGTCCTATATCACTTTCACCATTCATTTGGATTGATTTTATTCTGTTCTGTTTTATTTGATTTTATTAGGTCTGATGGTATAGGCAGTTATTTTGAAGATAACACAAGGCATTATGGCAGCCATTGTTGATTTCCTGTTATCTTGTTTTGAAGTTCTGTATCACTTTCATTGCTTTGTTTTGATTGGCTTTATTCTGGTCTCTTTGTTTTATTCTCTTAAAAATAAAAAATAAAAAAGAGTTATAATGTACATAATTTATCAGAAACACCAATAATTTTTCTATTCGCCAAAAAGTTATAAAATGTTTACCAGAAACAACAATTTAATTCTGCACTCACCATTCAAGCTTGTAGGAAGATAGGATGAAATGGAAGGTCATTATTGTTTGGAAGGAGAGTCCCCTCCCATAAGAACATCAAGAATCTGCCTCTCTGGTGTCCTTTCTATCCTCAGGAGAGTCTGTAGCCCACTAGCACACTAGATCTCAACCTTTTCAGAGCTAAAAACTGGTCTGTCTGTTTCTGTCTTTCCTAACGCTATTCCGTAGTATAAGATGACACTGCCATTAACCAAGTACATGCAATGATTGGCTTCTTCTCCAACTGGGTGAGTCTTCTTTATAAATGTTTGTAGCTCTGACCATTTTTTCAGGATTTCCTTTATTTCAGAAGAACTTTGCCACACTGATTGTTGATACTCACCCAACTCTTCAGAAAGCTCCTCACCTGCCATTCTCTGTTGCTCAGTCAGAAGTTGCTGAAGTTCCTCTGTAGACAATTCCTGAGAGTTCCTCCACCAGTCCCTCAGTATCACTACTGTCTACCTGCAAGCCTCCGCACTCTGCTACAGTGACAGCGTCATTAACCACAGGGTCAGTGGAAGGCTTAGGCTCCTCTACACAACCTTTGAAGTCTCTCTCCTGTACAATTTCAGGCTACAATTTCTTCCAGGAAGATCTCAAGTGTCCTTAGGGAGACATTGTCCTAGGTTTTCTCAATTAACCCTATATAAGGAAAGATGTTGTAATACTTCTTCCAGAACTCTTCAAGAGTTAAATCTGAATCTGAGACCATCTGAAAGCACTTCAGGAACAGTTCTTTGGTGTAAAGCTTCTTACAGTTAGCTATAACCTGCCGGTCCATAGGCTGCAGTAGAGAAGTTGCATTTGGTGGGAGGAGCTTGACTGAGAACCATGGGAATTCTTCAGCCAATTCTTTCAAATCTCGTGGGTGAGCAGGAGCATTGTCCATGATGAGGAGGGCCTTGAGCGGCAAACCTTTGTCTTCTAGACAATTCTTAGGACAAAAAGCCTCCCTAATCCACTCAAGAAAAAGTACATTTGTTACCCAGATTTTGTGTTAGATCTCCACGTGACCCCTAGCCTATTCTTCATAACTTTATGTTTCCTGAACACTCTAGGGGTCTCAGAGTGATAAACGAAGAGAGGCTTTATCCCGAGGTCACCGCTTGCATTGGCACATTGCAATAAGTATATCCTGTCCTTCATAGGCTAATGGCTTGGCATTTGCTTCTCTTACTGGGTAATGTATGTTCTCCTGGAAATTTTCTTCCAGAAAAAGCAAGTTTCATTACAGTTGATAATTTGTTGAAGGCAAAAGCCATTTCTCTTTGTTATCATTTTGGAGTGGTGTGTGTAATTTCTGGCTGTCCATTTGTCAGTACTGGCTACTTCACCATGCTTAGTTACACTACGAATCCCAGTTCTTGCTTTAAAATTGTGAAACCATGCTTTACTGGCATGAAATGTTTCACCATTATCACTCAATAGGTTACGCTTTGAGATCTGCATTTATAACCCTAGCTTTTTTTTCACAAATTATAGACTCAGGCTATAATCTGCTGTCTTTCATTTAGCCACATTAATAATATCCTTTTTACCTCATCTAACACTGCTGATCATGACTTACTAATTTGAATAACACCTTTAGCAACACTAGCTTCTTTATACAAATCTTTTCTTTGTATGATTGTCAGGATGGTGGATTTCAAAATGCTGTGCATATTAATGAGATTTGTCACACAAACATCACTCTATTTTCCACACTTTCTTCCTTCTTTCAGTTGTGATTGTTTACTTTACCTTCCTGCCCTTCTTCAGGTTTGTTTGTTTGTTTGTTTGCTTGCTTGCTTTTGGGGGCCATTTTGATAGCAGTAATCATAGCAATTATATAAAGCACTAAGTGAAATAAAATCCACAAACATGTGTATCTGGGCTCAAACTGATGCTTATGTACACTTACTTATGCTTTTCTGGCATGGCTAGTCTTTGTTTATAACTGCACAAGTGACTGGCATTCAGGTAATAACTCAAGACTTTGGTCATAAGATAAATCTAAAATTCTGGTAATAACCCAAGTTGTTCATATGGGAAACCAGTTGTAACTCAAGGGTGCACTGCATATTCATTATGATTTATGTCTGGATGTCCCCTCAAAGCTTCATGCACTCATAGGTGGGGAAGTGAATGGATGCAGATGTGTGATACTAGATTAGTCAGTCCACTGATGGGTTTACAGCTGGGTGTGATGTTGTGAGGTGAAGCCTGGTGGGAAAAGGTGGGTCATTGTGGGTGTGACCAGGACTAGTATATATCCCTCCTCCTCCCTTGATCTCTGCCTTGCCACGAACTGTTTCTCCTCTGCAATGCCCCTCCATCATGCTGCCCTGCCAGCCAACTATGGCCCAAAACCTCTACAAACTATGAACCAAAGTAAACCTTTTTTCCTTATAGTTATAGTTGTCAGGTATTGTGTCCCAGGAATGAGAAAGTAACTAAGACATTATTTATGTAATGTTTTATTTTAAATCAGATTTACTATTTTACTTAAAAAGAAAACTAAAAATGGCAAATTGGCATTTTGCATACATGAAAAAAACCACAACAAAACCAAAATGATACCATTAATTCCAGCTAGGAGAGGTTGTGCCAAGCCTCACGAAGGTAGCTCGCTTTGTTAAAGAAGGAGATGGGCAGTGGTGGAAAAGTGTTAAACTTAGTAACAGACCTTTTCCTTGTCAGGGGATTGAAAGAACATTGACTAAAGCCACATTCTAGCTGTGTAACTAAATGTCGTATCATGATGAATCTGCACACCTCTTCCCATCACCTACCAGCTCTTTAGAGGTGCTGGCCCTACTACCACTTGTGAAACAGTGCACTTAGAGATTTGAGTTCAACATTTAGAGGGGCAGTGTTTCCCCTGAAGAGACAAAAAAAGGAAGGAAGGAAGAAAATCCAAGTCACAGATGAATCCAGCTCATTCACATGGCCCTGCAGCATGGGAATTTTGAAACTAGAGCCAGACGTTTTGGTTTCTAGTCCTAATATCATGAACTAGTTACACAACACCAGTAAATCTCTTCATTCTTTATAGTTACTTCCTGGTATGTTCAAGCTTGTGATTTATTTACAAAGAAGTGAGTGCACAAAAGACTGAAAAGGGTTGGCAGCCAGTAGGAAGAAGTCAAAGGAATCAAGAAAACAGAAATAAATCCTCTAATTTGCTGAGCAAAAACGCAGCCGTAGTTAGCGCAGCAAACAAAGTACAACTGAAATATTCCAGAGGTGTAGTCAGCCCGATGTGGGAAAGTGTTCTCTTTGTTTTGGCCTTGATTGAAGAAGAAAGAAGTAATAAAGTAAAAGGTTGTTAAAGCCATGTGAGCACATGGATTAATAAAGTCATGTCTAATGCCAGGCTTGATGCCCATCTGGTAAAATGGTGCTAATTAAAATCTCCTTGTCAGTTAAGGTATTGCATTGTTTTTATTTTCTACTTTAATGAAAATGTTGTGATTTATACACTGCTGCATAACAAAGAAAACTAACTTGTATATCATGGTGTTTACTGTTGACAGTATGTACTCTGAGGAGGATTGGGGGAAGTATTTTACTCTGAAAAAGAAACGGGACTGGTTTTTCTCTTGGTACACACATCTCCCCTCCGTGCTGTCCATGCCGCAGTCAGGACCAAATCACCATGGTCTGCACGCAGTGATGCTGCTCTGGGAGCTGGAGGTGAAGTGTAGAGACAGTGGGGCGGGGGGTGAGATTTAGAAAGTCAAAACAAATCAACAGGCACAAGAGGGTTAAGACAAACTGACTGGGACAGAACTGCCACATCAGCTCTCCCTCAAGCTCCCTATCACCAGTGTTTTTGTTTCATGGGTTATTAACTAGCTCAGGCATATCCATGCTATTTGTAGTCTTATTTCTATCCCCATCATTCATTTGATAGATACAGCATCAGAGAGGTTACCTCCAACCACAAAACACATTAGGAAAACCATTGCTCAGAGGGGCTAGAAATTCTCTTTTAGGAACAGCATCATATAACATGGGAAGTGCTGTCTAAATACACAGACATTTTCTTGCAAGGTCCTATTTCAAATCACGACAAATTTTATTTCTTTCTGGGATCTTTGGTGAGCAATTTGAGTCTATAGACCAAGTCAAAGGTTGTTTTTTTCTTTCAGTACAGACACCAGTGTTTCTTATTCATCCAAAAATGTAAGAAGTCTGTAAGTCATTGATAGGCAGCAGTAGGAATATGAATCAGGAAGAAAAGTGGCTACCAATTATTGTATCTGAGACAATTGATAATAAGAAGTTTAGTGGCTTTGTGATCTTGGCTATAAATGCTACCTTAGGGTGACTTGAAATCTTTGTATATTTAGATTGGTTAGTTTTTCTGTTTTGTAAGAGGAAGGTTGGGTGATCAATATCTTTCTGGAGGGTTTCTATTATAAATTCGGCTGGTTTGAAGTTCTTGTGAGGAAGAAGAAGAGGGTTTATTATAAATTTGGCTTGGTCTGAGTTCTTGTGAGGAAGATTACCCACAGATAAAGTCTGAAGACTTTGCATTCTTTTATCCCATCAGATGTTTTGTGCTTCTTGATTCTATTTGGCCCCCAGAGACCTCAGGGTTACCATGATGGAGGTCTCCCTGGGGGGACTGGGCCTGCTGGACTTTTCTCAATTCCCTTTCCAGTGTGGCTTAGATTTTTCCAAGTTTAGCTGCTGGTAGAGCTCCTCGGTTGTCTTCAAGGAGGGCCAAAGAACTTGACTTCTGGCCAGCGCTGGTACAGAAGTTCTCTCCCTTGGATCAGGGTGGATCATATTCTTGACCGAACTGTGAAGAATCTTCTGTGAGCTCCTGAGGAATGTACAGAAAGTTACCCTTATGAATCTGATACCACCCTTCACCACAGATGAGTAAAGCCTTCATTCTGTGGCCACTAAATCATTAATCCTAGGGCAAATATATTAGGTTTGGGAAGATGCCCATAATCCTCTTACAAAATCTCATTAGCTAGGAGTCATCTCCTTCTTCCACCTGGGGATTTCTTATTGACGTCACATGGCCCAGGTTACCAATTTTATACATTCTACTGGCAGAGAGAAACAAATTGGCTGCATTTTCAACCTCTTCTGGGACTCCAGGAGAATCACTTCGTGCGTTATGACAAATGAAGATGTTATAGACTTGATGTCCAGGTGTACCAGGCCAGAGTTGTGAATGTACTTAAGCCCCAGGGAAATTTGCAGAAGGGTATCTCTGAGTTTTGGCTCTTGGAAATGATAACCAGACTTCGTGTTTTCAGATGTAGACACTTGCAAGCTTCCCATCATTGCAGTGTTCTTCTGAATGATCACACAGTCATCTTCTCCCATGAGGAACAGTAGTGTACCACACCAGGGGGGTGATGCCCAACCGCTGCATGAGCATAAACTTCACTCAAATGCAAACTTTCATTTGATAATGCTGCCAAAACTTTTATAGAACGCTTTATCACATAAACACATCTATCTAGCTTCTTCCTGCACTTGTAGACTATACCGAATTCCCCAGCTCCAAGTTTTTCTAGCTCTAAAGATTCCTTTTTCATAGCAGGAAGCCATGAAACTTTTCTTGGCAAGAAGCCTTTATAATTTGCCTTTCATTTGCCTATAATTTGCCTGGTTCTCTGAACCAAGTTTCTTAGTATCTCCTTGAGTTTTCCCCTTTCCTTTGATTGAAGGAATAATTTTTTTTTTATTTTAAAGAGAGGAAAAAAAACTCCCCAAAATTTCAAAACAAGACAGTAGGAGGGTAACAATGGTTAATATATTAATATCTTTAAATTAGTTTTTCGGAGTGCAAAATACCAGCATTTCATTGTCCAGATAATATTAGCACAAATCTTTCTTTTCAGTGAACTAAGAGAAATTAGTATGTAACCATCTTAATTATCAAATATATATATATACATATATATATACATACACACACATTTATATATATATACACATACACACATATTTATATATATATATACATATATATATATACACATACTCATACACACACACACACACACACACACATATATTTTCTTCTTTTCTTTTCTGAAGGCATAATTTCTTATAGGACCCAGGGTTGAAAGGATTAACCCTGGCTAGAGACTGAGGAGGCCTCATCCATGAGGAAGCAGGTGTGAGTCACAAATCCTTAGCACTCCAGGCAAAGACCTTCCCTGTTGAAGAAATCTCCAGCTGGATCAGCAGGCCTTTGGGAGTGGAGGGGTTGTCATCCTGCTGCAGGTTGCTCCTATGGGCAGTGTATGCCCTTGAGAGGCTCTGACCCCGGAGTCGGTAGAACCAGAACTAGACATTCCTTGTCTTCCTCCTGATATGTGCCAAGTTCAGGTATGTTCTTGAAGGGAGTTCTGGGAACCTCCGAATTTCCAGCCTCACCCCTCTCAGGGCTTTGAGTTGGGTTCTTCACATAATGAGGTTTGCCCTTCTTGAGGCTTTCACTTAGGAACTCTGTACCTTGAGTCTCATCCTTCTTGGAGCATGGGCATGAGGTCTTCACATCCTGAACTTCACTCTTGGGGCTTTGGCTCAAGGCTCTCTCTCTCTCTCTCTCTCTCTCTCTCTCTCTCTCTCTTTCTTCCTCTCTCTTTTGAATTGTTTTCTTCCCCTCATTCCTGGACTCTTCTTCACAAAAGGAAAAGTTTAATTTCGGATTTGGCTCTGTGAATACCTTTGTCATTCATCTCAGTGAAGGTGACTGTAATGTAGGCAAGGAGATCTCTCAGAAGGAAACAATGAATGTAGAGACAGAAAAACTGAAAGCCATAGCTCCACACCTTCAGCCTGCCTTTCTCTCCACCAGCTCACAGCTAGCTGCCAGCTACCATATCATTGACAAAGGAACCAAACACCTTCACTGGAAGAAAGATAGCCTCTTTTAACAAATGATGCTTGAAAAACTGGCTTTCCACATGCTGAAGATTAAAACTAGACCCATGTCTATCACTTTGCATGAAACTAAAATTGAAATGGATCAAAGATCTAAATAATAAAAAGAAACACTAAATCTGCTGGAAAATAGAATAGGTAGAACTCTCGAAAACATTGGCGTAGACAAACACTTTATAAACTGTAGCAATCCTCACAGCCAGTGGGGTACTGACAGGGTGTGATAGGTGATTAAGGAAAAACAAGACACATAGAAGAAAGCTGGGCCCAGTTAGGACCTGACTTCTCTGATGGAGAGCCAGTAACAACCTAGCACAGCCTGCATCTTTATTTATACACAGTAAAAAGAGGGGATGTGTGCAACAGGGTGAAAATGTAAGGTCTCAGTGTTTTTCTGAGAACACTGAGAGCGAAACATATTTAGAGCTCCCTGTTCTGTAGTTAACAGGGAGAAACACAAAGCCTGGACACCTGCCAGACTGCCTTTGCTCCAGTTCTAACAACTTGTTCACATGGCTCACCTCTGGTGGTCTCTGTTTTTAGGGATGGCCTTGCTCTAGCCTCGAATGTGTGGTTGATCTCCTGTTCAGCCATGGCTCAAGTGTTCCCCACATGAGCAAGACCCCAATCACACAGAAAATATCACAAAGAATTAACAACTGGGATCTCATCCTATTAAAAACCTTTTTCACAGCAAAAGAAACCACCAACAGAGTGATGAGACAACCCACAGAGTGGGCAAAAGTTTTTGCCAGCTGTTCCTTAGACAAAGGACTAATATCTAGAATATACAAAGAACTCAAAAATATCAGACCCTCCGAATTTAAAGACCCCATCCAAAGATAGGCATCTGAAATGAACAGAGACTTCTCAGATGAAGAAGTAGGAATGGCAAATAAATATATGAAAAAATGTTCAACATCCCTGGTAATTTGAGACATGCAAATTAAAACAATGTTGAGATCTCCTCTCACGCCAGAAAAAACAGTTACTCTCAAGAAATTAAGCAGTAAGAGATGATGCAGGGCTGTGGAGAAAAAGGAACACTTCACTGTTTGTGAGAATATAGACTGGTAT
The DNA here is from genome assembly GCA_004027295.1 of Dolichotis patagonum. Lineage (NCBI taxonomy): Eukaryota > Metazoa > Chordata > Mammalia > Rodentia > Caviidae > Dolichotis > Dolichotis patagonum. Next base: position 20,934 of record PVJX010001038.1, on the reverse strand, counting down.
AATCATTGTGGAAATCCATGTAGAAAGTACTAAAAAATTCAAACTAGAAGTACCATTCAACTCAGCTATTCCTCTTCTTGGTATCTTCCTGAAAGAATTAAAACATCCTACACAGCAATATATGCATACTCATGTTTATAGTGCACAATTTGTAGTAAGTGAATCTTGGAAAAGGCCCAAATGCCCATCAACCAATGAATGGATAAAGAAGGTGTGATTCTTTTTTTAAAACAATGGAGTATTACTCTGCTACAAAGAAGGATAAGCTAGAGATGTTTATAGCTAAACGGATGTACCTTGAGACCACACTCTCAAATGAAATAAATCAGATACACATGTTTAACTGCCGTATTGTTTCTCTGGTGTGAGAAACCAAAAGTGTAAATAAGGGCCAAAATGTATAAGAAACATTGGGAAATGGGGAAAAATGTTCAAAAGAGAAGGGGAACAAGAAGGGGAGGGGGAAAGGAAGGAAAGGACAAGAAAAAAAATAGTAGGAAAAATTGAAACAAGGTTTTTGTAAATAAGGAAGGAAAGAAGATTTGAAGAGAGGAAAGGGGAATGTGAAAAAAGGAAGAATCAAGATATATCATGTAAAAACCATATCATATATAGGTATAAATTTCCTATGATGAATGTTTTCATTATGTATATCTAAAATGTACCAATAGGATAACAAATGAAAAAAAAGGCTGGAGAACAAAGAAAGACTATGCCAACTTTGGCAAATTGGTGAAGAAGACAGCAAGGAAAGATAGATGGAAGAAATAAAAACAACAGAACAATAAAAATACAAGTAGCAGTGTTCATAATTAATATAAAAGTGAGAATAAACCATCACAAGAGAAAAAAATATGTCCACTTCAATGCATATCTTTGCTCTCACTGGTAGACAGAGTGGGCAGACAGAGCCCAGATCCATGTTGATTAATCCCAGCAAGCCAGCAGTAGATTTGTGGTGAGGTGGTGGCTAATTCCAGCAAGCCCGAACCATTAGTTTCCCTAAAGTTTAAGCAGCTGTCTGGCTATGAGACTGGAATTTGATTTGCTCAGCCTGCAACGTCTGGGTGCCTCCTGCTGGCTTGAAGTCAGCCCCTTGACCTCCTGCCATCTGGAACTCGCTTATACCTCACCCGGACAGTGGGAGGTGCTGGATGGAGCCAGCCTGTGTTTTGAGCTCCTTTGGCCTATGATCAAAATGGCTATTGACCAATTGACTCTGGGGGACATGCGAACACAAATAACTCACCAGCTACTGCAGTCCACTGTGTCCATTGCTCCCTTCCACTGGAGCATTTCTCCAGAGAGGCCTCTGGGGTTGTCAGCAGTCACTATGTGTCTGCAGGTTCAAGCACCCCCTCCCCCATGTGAGTCAGAGCTCAGGGAGAAAGTGCCACTTGCTGCCTCCTTCTTCTTTGTTGTGGTCTCTTTCTGATCACTATGCGTTTGAGGCCAACCTGGGCCACACAGTGAGTTCAAAACCAGTATAAAGTACATAGAGAGATGCTATCTTAAAAAAATTTTTTTAAATAAAAAAAAAACCACAAAATCTCTAGCATTTAGATTTCATTCATGTCATAAAAAAGATGAAGGTACATTTTTTTTATGAAATATCCCTGCTCTTATACTCAACACACATAGTCTTATAGGTGTAGGATTCTTCTATGAAACATTAGATTCACCTTATACTGAAATACATTTTACACTAGCACATAAATGTTTGTGTAAATACAAAAGAAACTAAGTAAAATTAAGCTGTGATTTATTTTTCTTTTAATTTTAAAGTTAAGGATCATGTGAATGGATTAAGAAAATACAGCATACAAACAAGGTGTGATCATGCACAACTATAATCCCATCACCCTGAGAGGCTGAGGCATGAGGATAGCAAATTAAAGCCTGGACACTTAGGGCTTTGGTGAGACTCTGGTTCAAAATTAAATTTAACTAATCAATTAATTTTTAAAAAGGGATGGGTATGTAATACAGTGTGAAAGCCCTTAGTTCAATCACCAGTACCACACAAAAAAGTAGTGTATATGCACAATTGCTAGACATACAAAAGGCAGCTGTAAAAATAAAACTGTTATTTTTAGTAAAATAGGTCTAACTGGAAGATACTATGTTAAGTGACATAAAGCAGGTTAAGAAAGACTCATGTTCTCACCTAGATGTGCATAATAAGAAAAATGTTTACTCAATCACGAAAGAGAATAGTAGTAATTCATGGAGCCTAGGAAGGGTCAGACACACTCCATGTGCACACACAGAGGTCAGATGATGGGCACCAAAATGCCATCAGAAAGGAACGGTCAGTTCTATCAGTCTGCTGCCCAGTAGGTCACTGTAGTATGCAATAACCTTTGTGTATTTGAGAAGAACTAGAAGAACTTATTCTTCTAGAATGATAAGAAGATGGAAATGCTAATCACCTTGTTTCGATAATTATACATCAGATACATGTGTTGAACTATTACACTGTATCCCACAAATACATGTAATTATTATGTGCTAATTAAAAAGAAAAAATTACAGGTGGTTCACACCTATAATCCAGTTACTCAGGAGGCTGAGGCACAAAGATCACAAATTCACAGCCTACCTGGGCAACTTAGTGAGACCTGACTAAAAAGAAAAGAAAGAAGAAAATGAAAGAAAAACGGAGGGGAGAAGGGATGGGGAGGGGAGAAAAGGGAAGGGGAGTAAAGAAAAGAAAAGACAATAAGAAAAGAAAAAAATGATAAGAAAAGAAAGGGGGTTGTAAATGCAGTTTGGTAGCCCTGGAATTTAATCTCAATACTCCAAAAAAGGATAAAATAAAAGGAAGGAGAGCGAAAGACATTAAGGATCATAAAGAAGAGCCATTTAAATGATAAGAAGACATATACAATATTTTATATAATTAGATAAAAATTCATACTTCCCCACAAAATAATCAAACTAATCATGCAATCACTCAAAACAACAAAAACCCTGACACAGAAGGATTTGTTACAGGATTAGAGTTTGCTATTTTATCCTAAACTAGATTTGGGGCACCATCTGCTGGTAAACTGACAAGTTGTTTTTTATTTTTTTAAAAAATGTTTTTATAGTTAGGGTTGCTAGAGAATTTAGATCTATTACATTGAGAATTATACTCCTTCAAGTGACTCAGGAAATGTTTTCTTGGAATCCAGATAACATGAATATTTAGAATTGCTCAATCCACATAACTCCAGCATGAAGGTTTGCCTTACCCATATATCAAATTCCTTGCTTATTTCTTTTCTGTAGCTTTGTTTATTCTTAACTGACCTCTTTGTCTTGCTTTATATATTTTTCTCCTGATACAGACTCACATTCAAGCAATCTGAGTCAATTACAATTGATGAAAGACCAAAAGTAAATGAACTATATTTTGGACAGTACCTTAGGTGCAGATTCTATTTGTCTTTAAAGAGATATATACACACACATATGTCATTTTTGACCTTTACACATGTTTTTCCTTTGTTGCTGAGGATAATATCAAGGACTTTGTGCACACTAAGAACACTCTGTACCACTGAGCTACACTTTGTTTTCCATTAGTGATATAGTCAATTGGTTTTCAATTTTTAAAAAATACAAAATATTCACTGAAAAGTCGCCCCCCACCCCCGTCCTCTGGCACTCAAAGTTTCCTTGATGGAAAAGAAACCATTACAGTCTGAGCATTGTTACCTTAAAGAAGGACATTATTCTAAAGGAAGATGCAAAAAGATTTTCTTTCAGAGGGAAACAAAATATGGTAGATGACAGTAAAGGGCATTTCTTCCAACATAACCATGGACTTCAATTTAATGGATTAGTTTTCTTCTGCTTATGGAACAAACAAGAAAATATATTCTCTTAAATCTTGGTCATATTTGAATGATTTTCCTCTGGTTGCAAAGTCCAATGAATTTAAAATCTGTTCTAACATATTTCAAGAGGGCTATGTTGCTCCATCAAAGTGGCAGTTACACTATGTGAGGAAAAAAATCTCTTTTTTTTTCTCATTTTGGATATCTTTCTTTTCCTTTCTCTCTTACTTCCTGTCTTCAGTTGTTCAAAGTCATGAGAAGCAGAGTCTATATGCAAATTCCAGCTTTGTTTATTTCTGTTTGTAATTTTGAATTAAATTAACCTTTAGCAGCTTTATGATCCTCTATAAATTATATATTCTGCTCTTCTTAGGAAGATTAAAGAATATATTTGAAGTGACAGTGCCCTCTGGCTGACGCCCACCCAGACAGCACCTAAAGTTGAATACGCTGGGTTTTGTATTCACACACAGCTCACTGAGAGAGTGTCAGGAAAGGCCTTGAACTGGACTCTGGCTGGGATTCTACAGGAGTGTAATGTGGGTCTATATCTCACAAAGTCAAAGAATAAAATTTAAGACAAAGGAGTAGACGAGAATATTAAGAAGAGAGAAATAGCTCCCAGTAGTTGAGAGGGGACCTAAAAGTGGGTTGCCAAGGGGACTCTTTGTCTAGGAGTTTTTATACCAAAAAATGACCAGGACTTACATTCTGAGGTCAACTTTAAGGTGAAAACAAGCTGACTTAACCTTGAAATGGGGCTGTAAGGAATGGAGGCACAGAGCAAGCATATGTATGCAAGGGCCTCTAGGCCTTTGTCCTACCTAAGTGGTTTATTTAAAGAATAAAATGAGAGGGAAGAACATTTTCCAGATAAGGAAGAACAGTTGTCATGGTCCAGCACTTTGCTGTTACCTCACTTATCATGTCCCTGGGCTTACTGGTCCACCTGCTTCTTGGCAGCTTCTTACTTCAAGCCTATCTATCTGGCCAAGGCCTGGTCACCCTGACTTTAGCTTGGACCCAGTGCTTCTCCAGCCGCCTCCTGTCTTTGCCTAACCTGCCTGTCTATAACAGTCTGGGGACATGTGAGAGAGGCCAAGAACGTGGGAGTCCACTCTGGCTTGGATGCCGTCAGCATACAAGGACCACCCACGACTGCACAGCTCAGTATTCGTAGGGACAGCAGGCGAGATTCAGGCTGCAGCTCCAGAGGTAACAAAGCAGTAGTGACTCATAGTAGATGGAAGGAGAGTTATTCGCTGTTTTATGGGTTACATAGTGACCTCGGTTGTGTCTGTACTTAGATAAAAATATGAAATGATCTTGTTTTCCTCACTCCCGCATGATCTCAGCATGACCTTGACCAGCCGTTGCTGGTCTGTGTGATGATTCTAACAGGAGAGTAATGGCCTAGCTGTGAGCTCCAGCCCAGCTGCTGACCAGCCTCTCTGGAGATCAGGGCCTTGCTTCTTTCTTAGCAAGAACACTACAACAAAATTTGGTTACACGTGTATTGTATGTGAATTACTGGATGACAGATTGTTTCCCCTGATCCTTGGACAGCAAACTTCTAGAGGACAGAGGACATGGTTCCTTTAACTTTGGAATTCTCCTGCCATGCAGTAGGGGCTGAGTGCTACTGGAACCAGATGTGCCTTCTATATCCTGGCTCTTGTGACTCTGCTTTTCTCTTCTCTCCTAGGTCCTCCCTCCCTCCCTTTTCCATAATAATTGTAGTTGTTTCTGTGGCACAATCACAGAGTGACTTTGCTTTAAAGAAGAAGTAAGCCAGCACAGAAAGTTTAGTCTAGCAAATATTTAAGGACCATGTACAAGAAGCTGCTCTTTAAAATCTTCATTTCAGGCTGGGGATGTGGCTGAGTGTTAGAGTGCTTGCTTGGCATTTGCAAAACCAGGGTTCGATCTCCAACAACACATTCCCAAGTTCCTTACTCAAAATTCACTTCTCTTGGAACCCCTGAGAGCCTCTGGTCTTCTGCTCCCCAGGTTCACATGCACCCTCCTGGCCACCTCCCGAGCTACTCCCAGACACACAGCAGGGCCTGCTGCCTGGCTGCCAGGACAGGCAAGTTTATTTCCACTTCAAATGCTCTTCTTAGACGCTCATTGGTTTTCTTCTGGTTCTGTTTTCTTCTCAAAGAACAAGAGTATTAGGGGTGGATTTGCATTTTCCTGTAATGATAGGCTGGGTTTGTAAATCAATGGTCTCTTAGGGGAAAAATACTTAGAAAAAAAAGTGAAAAAAATTGAAGAAGTGTGGAAGTTCTCAGACTCAAAATGGAGTCACTTGTGTCAAACACAATGAAGTAAGAAAAACGAGATTGGATGGAGGGGGAATTTCATGCCCAAATTGGGTCATAATTATCTTGAAAGACTTTGCTAGAACTACAGCTCTACATAGAGCCTGCTGTAGCCTTTCACAAGAAGTACTCCTGCAAGGACATCTGGCCCAGCAACACCCAAACTCAGGCTGAAGTCACCTTTGTTATTGACCCTTGTGCCCAAGGATTATTGTTTCAAAATAACTTATGTAATTCTTCTCCTTTTGTTTTAAAATTTCCATTTGCCTCAAGCTCCTTGAATATATACATTGCAGTGTTCTGCTACTCCCAAATAAACTCATTGATTTTGGAGAATATCTGTTATTAAGGATGACAGAGGCTTCAAAGAGCTGACAAAATAATATGGAACTGAAAGGCTAAAATCAAAGCTAAACCAAGAGTGAAGACAGGTAATCAGGGCATCTGCTTTTATGCCGAATACATTGGGTTGAATGAATGAGAAACTTCATCGCAGTGGCCTGGTGGGTAAGGAGGTCAGAAATGATAGCTCAGGGCTTATGGAAGCAAGAAGTCTACAGAGAGACCTTCCTTCCCCAAAGCAGTCTCAGAGCACAGATGCTGTGCTCTCAAGATTAAAGTGAGCCATGAGTAAATAAGAGCTCATGCTAATTTTGTGGGACTTTGGGAATCTCAGGTCATGGACCAGTTGGTCTCCTGTTGATCATGGCCCCAAAAGTCTAAAAAAAAAAATGTGGAAAAGACCAAGATGGCGGAGCAGTAAACAGCTTCTCTGAGAGTTGCCATCCAGACACTGGAAAATAGCATTGTGAGGAAGACAAGAAGGAGGAAAGTGGGTCCACTGGACCCAGGAGAAGCTGAGTGTGAATTAAAGCCCATGGAGAGAGTGAAGAGAGAAAATCCAATGAATAAGGAGGCAGCTGGGGGTGCCTTCTCCCTGAGATGAGACTCACTGCATTGGAGGAGCCAGTCAAACCTATGCATCCCGAATGATAGTGATGGCTGGCAACCCCAGAGGTCTCTGCAGAGAGATGAGGTAATGGAGGGGAGAAGCAGAAGTGAGGGACTGTACCGGCTGGTAGTGAATGCAGAGGACCTAGTTTCCTCATGGGAAAGACCAACTAGCCGGGAGTGGTCTTGGAGATGGGCCAGCTGAGCTCAGAACCCAGAACTGCTGGGGCTCCATCTAGCTGCCCCAGCTGGATTCAGACCCACAGAAAGTGCTTGGGTGGTGATGAGCCCAATGAGTCTGGTCTCTGGGCAGGTCTGCTAAGATTATCCAATGCTCTGCCCAAAAACTGCTGCTGGCTTTTTGGGAGAGATCTGCATGAATAGGGATTCGGTCTCTACAGGTTATCTACTAATAAAACCAGAGAAAACCCTGGAAGAGGACTTTTTCATTTTTTCTTGTTTGTTTTGTTTTGTTTTTCTCTTTCTCCTTCATTGTTTGATCTTGTTTGTATATGAGTGGGAATGTGGTTCCTAGCCTCTTTGTGCTTGTGGTTCTGTTCTGTTCTGTTCTTCCTTTTAGCTCTTCCATCTCTCTTTTCCTTCAGTCTTCTGTATCAGTTTCCCAAAGTTGATGTGATCCCCCTTTATTGTTTGAACTTACCTCTAATCTGTTCCTCTTCTTCTACTTCTCTATTTTCACCTTAATCCATTTTAAATTTTAACACATAAGGGGAAAATTGACTGGTATACTGCATATAATTTTCTGGTTTGTTTTAGATTTTGTTATATAACCACAAATCTAGTTCATATTGTTAAAAGTGGCAAATTAAGGGTTAGCACAGTTTGTTATTCTCTATGATGTGTTTGATGCTATTGGTACCACTACAGCCAAAGTTGACATAATTGTTCTAAACAACTGTTGGTCTTGGTAGTCCATGACTGAGATTGACTAAGGGTCACAGAAAATACTGTGGCATAGTGCAAAAACAACCAGAGACTGGGTCAAATAAACAACAACTTCTCATCTCCAATAAACTGAAGAGGTAAGATCTTCCAACAGACTCCAGCTGAAAAAACAGCTACATCTGAAAGATACCTCAGAGAAGTAGTCATCACCTAGGGATCCTAAATACTAGCAATAAAGCAACCCAACATAGGCAGTTTACAAGCATCACCCCAGGAATTAAACTATAAAAAGAAAGAAAAAATAAGAAGACACTCAAACAAAATGCAACCCAAGACACTAAATTCACTGAAGGCAAATTCAAGGGGAAATGAGGTGGGAAATCTGAAAGCCCATCACCTGGGGTCCTTGAAGTGGTAACAACAAAGCAATTGAATGAGGCTCTGGAAAAAATGAAATCAGAAAAAAATCTCTCAGATAACTACAGAGATTATCAAAATACACACCATGATTAGCGATGTTAGAGCAGACACAGACAAAAACAGATAGATGAGCTTAAGAAAATTATGGAAGCTCAGCATATGAAAGAAATAGAATCCATAAAGCAGATTCAAGCTGATATCCAGATAGAAAAAAACTCCACTGAAAGTATTTGAAGCATATTAGGCCAATGTGAGGACAGGATCTCAAATATTGAAGACAATCTTGCAGTTAGGCTTGCAGGAAAAGAAAGATTTCTCAGAATTAACAAGGGATCATGAGAAATCAATCCAGCAGCTGCTAGAGGATACAAAGAAGAATAAATTAAGATTCATTGGAGTCAATGAAAAAGCAGGAGATGCACAAATGACATTAAAAAATGTTCATAGATATCAGAGCAGAAAATTTTCCTGGTAGAGAAAAAGAATTTGACATGCAGATAAATGAGGCATATAGAACTCCCACTAACCATGATCAAAAAAATCTACAGCCAAGTATCTCACAGTCAAGATTCTAGAAATTCAACACAAGAATAGAATCTTAAAAGCTGCTAGGGGAAAGCAACAAATTACCTATAAAGAAAGCCAAATTTGTGCTGACTTTTCAGCACAAATTCTCAAGCCAAAGAGGGTTTGGAGTGAAGTAATCCAAGTTCTAAAGGAAAACAACTTTCAGCCTAGAATGACGTATCCCACAAAATTATCTTTCAAAATTGATGGAGAAATAAGATACTTCCATGGCAAAGAACATCTGAGGAAATTCATGACCACCAAACCAGCACTCCAAAATGTTCTGAAGGACATTCTAGAAAGAAATAATAAGGACTATAGCTCCATGAACCCCAATTTAAGGAATCCAACAGACAAGGCAAACAGTTAGAGGGAGAGGGGAAAAAAAGGGGAAGCCAAGAACAGGAAAATAACATGACAAGGATAAGTCAATGCATATCAGTTATAACCATCAATGTTAATGGTCTCAATTCACCAATCAAAAGTCATAGACTAGCATAATGGATCAAGAAGTAAGATCCAACAATATGCTGCCTACAAGAAATACATTTAATTCAAAAAGAAATTCATAGACTGAAAATCAAAGGATGGAAAACAATACTCCATGAAACAGAAATCCAGAAAAAAGCAGAGGCAGCTATTCTATTTGCAAAGTGAATTTCAAGCAAAAGCTGATTAAGAGAGATAAAGAAGGTCATTGCATCCTCTTAAAAGGAACAATCCAAGAGGAAGAGATAACAATCATAAATATATATGCAAAAAATACCAGTGTACCCAACTATATAAAACAAATATTAACAGACATGAAAAATCAAATAAGCCCTAATACAATTGTATTGGGAGATCTCAATACCCCACTGTCACAAACATAAAGATCATCTAGACAAAAAATTAATGAAATATTAGAACTGAATCAAACATTCAAACAAATGGACTTAGTAGATATATGTATAGTGTTCTATCCCCCATGACATCAGAATACATATTTTTCTCAGCTGCGCATGGGACTTTGTCCAAAATAGACCACATGCTGGCAACATAGAATATGCTTACGTAAATAGAAAGGAATTGTAATTATCCCATGCATACTACTGGACCACAGTGCAATGAAATTGGAAATTCATGGCAAAAGAAACCACAAGCACTTCATAAACACATGAAAATTAAATAGCACTCTGCTGAACAACCAATGGTTCACAGATGAATTAAAGAAGAAATCATATAGCTTTTACAGTTGAATGAAAATGACAACACAATAAACCAGAACATATGGGACACAGTGAAAGCAGTTTTAAGAAGAAAATTTATAGCAGCAAATACCCAAATCAGGAAAACAGAGCAAGCACATATAAACAACTTAATAATAAACCTCAAACTTCTAGAAAAAGAAGAGCAAGATAAACCAAAAACTTGTTCAGGGTTGGAAATTATAAAGATCAGAGCAAAAATTAACACATTGGAGATGAAAAAAAACCATACAAAGAATCGATGAATTGAAGAGTTGGTTCTTTGAAACATTAAATACAATTGAGAAACGCTTAGCCAACTTTATAAAAAAAAAAAAGAGAGAGAAAAGAAAGAAAAGACTACAATTAGAAATGAACAGGGTGAAATCACAACAGACCCTGCAAAAATTCAGAAGATCACTTATAACTACTTTGAAAACTTGTATTCTAATAAAATAGAAAATACAGAAAAAATGGGCAGATTCCTAGATACATATGAATTACCAAAACTGAATCAAGAAGATATAAAAATTCTAAATAACCCAATATCAATAAATGAAATTAAAGATATAATTGAAAACCTATCAACACAGTTGTCTTGCTTTGAAATCTGTGTCTCTTACATTGTTTTCTTATGATCTATTTTGTTCCATTTAATTTTACCCTCTTTTATATTGTGATAGCTACTGTTAATGTCTGGTTGTCTTAATGTAAAGTACTGTGTTACCTATGTTGTTCTGTTCTGATCTGCTCTGTTTTGCTTTCTTTTGTTTTATTCTCTTTGAAATAAAAAAAAATTTACCCTCTTTAAAATAAAATTTTAAAAAATGATAAAAAACTATCAACAATGAAAAGCCCAGGCTCTGACAGATTCACTGCTGAATGCTACAAGAAATTTAGAGATGACCTAACACCACTATTTCTAAAACTCTTTAATGAAATTGAAAGAGAACCAATACTCCAAATTCATTCCTAGAAGTAAATATTATCTAGATACCAAAACCAGAGAAGAACCCAAGAAAGAGAATTACAACCCAATTTCCCTAATGAACATAGGTGCAAAAATCCCCAATAAGATGCTGTAAAACAGAATGCAGCAAACTGTCAAGGAGAATTATACATCATGATCAAGTGGGATTCATCCCAAGGATGCAGGGATGGTTTAACATATGTAAATCAATAAATGTAATACACCATATTAACAGAGCCAAGGGCAAAAAGTATATGATCATCTCAATAGATGCATAAAAAGCTTTTGACAAAGTCCAGCAGTCATTCATAATAAAAACTGTAAAGACAATTGGAATAGATGGTCTTTATCAAAACGTGAAAAAATTGGTTTGAGTCTGTCCCCCTAAAGCCTCATGAAGTCATGGAGGTGGGCTTCTAGAGTTTGTAAATGACTCACAGTCCAATGCTGGGGTTATGGGAGTGAGTGCTATACCCAAGTTGGTGTGGCCTATATATAATATAAAAGACAGAAAAAATCTTCACTTCATGCTCCTGCACTTTTTGCTCTTGTTGCTTTTGGTAACTGCTGCCACCACGAACCGTTGCATTTCTGCTGTGCCACTCTGCCTTAGAGCCAGCTGAGTATGGACTGAAACCTCCATAAACAGCTAAATAAACAATTCCTTTCTTAATTTTGGATTTCACATATTTTGACCCAGTAACAATAGAAAAGTAACCAAGACACAATCTATAACAAACCAACAGCCAACACTTTGCCAAATGGACAAAAACTGAAAACTATCTCTCTAAACTCAGGAATAAGATAAGGATGTCCATTGTCTCCACTCTTATTCAACATACTCTTGGAAATTTTAGCTGGAACAATTAGACAAAAGAAAGAAATAAAACTAATAAACATAGGAAAAGAAGAAGTTAAACTATCATTATTTGCAGATCACATGCTATTTTACATAGAAGACACCAAAAACTCCACTAAAACACTGCTAGATTTAATAAGTACATTCAGTAGTGTAACTGAATACAAAGTCAACATGCAAAATTCAATAGTCTTCCTGTACAAGAATAACAAACTCACCAAGAAGAAATTTAGGGAAATAACACCTGTTACAATAGGATCCAAAAAAATGAAATACCTAGGAATCAATCTAACAAAGGATGTAAAAGACCTCTACACTGAAAAGTACAATACTCTGAAAAAAGGGATTGAAGAGAATATTACAAAATGGAGGTCTGGGATTTAGCTCAGCTGAACAAGCACCTGCCTGGCAAGTGTGAGGTCGTGAGTTTAGTCCCTGGTACCAATAAATAAAATAAAATAAATAAAATAAAATAAAATAAAATAAAATAAAATAAAATGGAGTGATATCCCATGCTCTGGGCAGGAAGAACCAATATAGTGAAAATAGCCATACTTCCAAAATTATTATACAAATTCAATGCAATCCCAATCAAAATTCCAATAGCATATCTCATAGAATTAGAGAAAACTATCCTAAATTTCATTTGAACCAGAAGAGACCTAAAATAGTAAGGCAATCCTAGGCAACAAAGGCAAGGCAAGGGGTACATCACAATCCCTGACTTGACGTTATACTATAAAGCTACTGTAGTTAAAAAAAAAAAAAAACCAGTGTGGTACTGACAAAAAACAGACCTGAAAATCAGTGGAACAGATTAGAAGATACAGAAACAGCTCTAGACACACTAAGCCACCTTATCTTTGACAAAGGTGCTAAACACCATCACTGGGAGAAAGAGAGCCTCTTTAATAAATGATGTTGACAAAACCGATCACATGCCAGAGATTAAAGCTGGACTCATATCTTTCACCATGCACTAAACTAAATTCAGAATGGATCAAAAATCTAAATATTAAAACAAAAATATTAAATCTGGTGGAAGACAGAGTAGGTAAAACTCTTGAAGACATTGATGTAGGCAAAGACTTTATGAACAAAACCCAGATTGCACAGGAACTGTCATAAAGAATCAACTGGGATCTCATCTTACAAAAAACTTTTGCCGAGCAAGAGAAACCACCAACACAGTAAAGAGACAATGCACAATGGGGGAGAAAATGTTTGCCAGCTGTTCCTCAGGCAAAGGCTAACTATCAAGAATATCTAAAGAACTCAAAAAAATGGGCCAGGGATTTAGCTCAGTGGCTTAAGCGCCTGCCTGGCAAGCGCGAGGTCGTGAGTTCGATCCCCGGTACCAAAAAAAAAAAACTCAAAAAAAATCAGTCCTCCCAGATTTAAAAATCCAATTCAAAAATGAGCATCTAAGATGAATACCCACTTCTTAGATGAAGAAATACAAACAGCAAATAAATTTGTGAAAAAAAATGTTCAACATTACTAGTCATTTGAGAGATTCAAATTAAAAGATTCTACCTCACTCCAAAAAGAATGGCTATTATCAAGAAAATCAACCAATAGCAAATGCTGGACAGGCTGTGGAGGAAAAAGAAACTCTTCTCCACTGTTGGTGGGAGTGTAGACTGGTACAATCATTGTGGAGATTCTTTAAAAACTAGGGTTGGAGGTCCCATTTGCTCCCGCTATTGCCCTTCTGGGTATCTTCCCAGAACAATTAAAAACATCATACCACAGCAATATATGTGTAGCCATGGTCATAACAGCACAATTTATAGTAGCTAGATCTAGAAACAATCTAAATGCCCATCAGTTGAGGAATGGAGGAAAAAAATGTGGTACTTTTATATAATCAAGTACTATTCAGCCACAAAAAGGAACAAACTTGAGACTTTTATAAGTAAATGGATGCAACTTGAGACCATACTCTTAAGTGAAATAAATCAGACATGTATGTGTAAACATTGTATCATCTCACTATTGTGAGAAGAAACTATATATATATATATTTGATAGTTATACTACTGATTTCTCTGAGTTCATTGAAGAGAAGGCTTTGCACTGGTAATGCTCAGACCATTGAATGCAGATGTCTTGTGCTCTGGGTGACTGATTAGGGGATGGCAATATGTAACGTAGGTACCATTGTTGTCCCCTGATTGTCATGTTTTGAAATTTTGGGTTTTTTTCTTTTTTTCTTTGAAATAAAATGGATTTCAATAAAAAATAAAATAAAAATAAATAAATAAATAGGCACATCATCAAGGGAACAAAATTAATAAAAATAATAAAACAAATATAAATCCTTTTCAGAGGATGGGGACTTTTTGTCCATGCCTCACATTATCCCTCCAAATTGTTTTAGGCAGGTTGGGGGATGTAGGTAAGTGGTAGAACATGTACCTAACTTGTGCAAGACCCTCTGTTCAGTCTCTAACACCACACACAAAAAAATGATGGGAATGATAGTATCTTAGGTACAATGTACAGCATGCCATGATAATGAAAGACAAAAAAGAATACTACAACAACTACTAAAAATTTCACCATTAAAATAGAGAACAAGCAAGGCCTGACTGAATGGTAGCATGTGTGAAATGGCTTTGGGGTAAAACTTCGGCTATAATATTATTAATAGTGACATATAGCACGAATGGCATTACCAGAAGTAGAATGTGTAAAGCAGAGCAGAGGCAGACAGGGGCTTAAGAGCTACTTCCTCAGATACCTGTTAGATGTGGACATCCATCTTAAAGGACAGTAACATCAACAAGCTGGGACTCTCCTGAGGGGTAACTCACAGAGACGACTGCTGAGAACTGGCTAAAGCTTCTGGGGACTGTTAGCACCCTAGAAAAAGTCATTTTCAGATTGTTAAAGGAAAGAAATACCTCACTTATTTTGGCTGACTTCATTAAGCAAATAATAACAACAAATAATGATGATAACTAGTGTTTACTGGGAAGTTCCTATGTACAAAATACACCCAAACATTTTAAAGAATTATTTACCATGAATCTTCATGACAAACCTACAAGTTACATTTTTGTTGTTGTTGTTGTCTCTTTGAGACAGGGTCTAGCTATGCAGTTCAGGCTGGCTTTGAACTCACCATGTTGCTCAGGTTGGCCTCAGATTAGTAGTGATCCTCTTGCCTCAGCCTCCCAAGTGCTAGGATTACACGCTTGGTAATTTATGTATTATTATTACTAGATACAAACTTTGGTAAGTAGATAAACCTTGATCATATTGATAGTAAAGCTGGAATTCAGAGCCAGGAAACCTAATTCTGGAATCCACGTACTTTACCAATATGTTGTTGTCCTAGTCACAATACCCCTTTAGTATTTGTCATAATCCAATGGGAGAGATTCTGTCATTACTTGATTGATTGATTGATTGATTGACTGACTGATTAATCGTGGTGCAGGGCACTGAATTCAGGCCTTGCACATGCTAGGCAAGTATTCTACCCCATTGCTACCTTCTCAGCCAACTCTCACATAGAGACGAAGTAACTAAAGCTTAGAAAAGCATTTC
The DNA here is from genome assembly GCA_004027295.1 of Dolichotis patagonum. Taxonomy (NCBI): domain Eukaryota; kingdom Metazoa; phylum Chordata; class Mammalia; order Rodentia; family Caviidae; genus Dolichotis; species Dolichotis patagonum. Next base: position 5,326 of record PVJX010001038.1, on the reverse strand, counting down.
CTGGGTCACAAGATCATTTTTCCCTCTTTGTTCCTCCACGTTGTCTAATCTACTACTGTTCATCCCATCCAGTGTGTTCTTTATGCCAGGCATTTTCACTCTTATCTCTAAAAGTCCAATGCAGTATTCTGGTCTGGTAGGGTTTCAGAGACCTGAAGGAAAGACACACTCAGCAGCCTTCATGAGGCAAGAAGACCTAGGATAAGCAACTCCAGTAAAGCCTACACAGTCTTGTCAGCTTGTTGTCACCCTAAATGGAAAAACATCCTAACAACACATACTTAATATTCAACTAAAACAAGACTGAGAAATGACTGGGAACCACTGCCCCCAAAGAACCATAATCACACGTGTGATTTTGTGTATGTGCCATATCAAAATGTTCTCTCCCTTGCCGGTCATGGTGATGCATGCCTGTAATCCCAGCATTTGGGAGGCTGAGGCACAATGTTGTAAGCCAGCAGCCAACTTGAGCTATATGGCAAGTTCAAGGTTCACCTGGGCTACATAGCAAAACCTGTCTCAAAACAAATGAACAAATAAACAAAATATTCTCACATTCAAACTGTTACAAGAGAGTTTTGAGGATGAAAGGTATAACTATTCAAGGGCTTATTATAAAGTCAATTATATTTCAGAACATTACTCATGTCCCAAAGCCAAATTTTCTAGTTTTATTGAAAATTTTAACAATAGCTTTTGCTTCAGTCCCCATGCAAAACCTCTCCTCTTTAATTTCTGTTAATTATTTTTTGTTAAGTATTACTTAGGAGAATGTCCTTTGTAATCATTGTAAATTTCTCCTCAGAAAGTGAGATTTAATGCAGGGTCAACATAAAATATGATTCTGGGAAATAAACAATATTAGGTATACAGGAGTCTGTGACACATGGTTCCAGATCACGTCGTAGTGCCCTAATCTCTAAAATGAGCTGTGTGTTTGGATTATAAACTCAACAGAAAACTTCTAAAATGGAATTGCTACAAACTCTAGTTGTTTGAGACACAGGAACCCACTGTTTGGTAAATCAGTTTAATCTTTCTTTGTTCTCTTCTCAAATCCTGCTGTTATCTGTGCCATTTCTCAGCTACATAGTTTAAAATGTTGTTAAAATATATTGAAATTGAATCTATGTTCATGGAAGCTATTCAGTATTCCTAATGTGTAGGGTTTTGTTTTTTTTTTTTTGAGACAGGGTCTCACTATGCAGCCCATGTTGACCTCAAACACACAGCAATCCTCCTGCCTCAACTTCCAAGTGCTGGGGTTACAGGTGTGTACAGCCAAGCCCCGCATGAATAGGTATTGACATTATTCTGCTTCCAATAAACTCCAAATATGAACTTTTGAAGAAGAAAATATCTTAGATGTCACTCATTTCTTCTATTTCATTTGGTGAGAAAAACTTAAAATTGACTATTTCTGAGACTGTGACACTGTATTATAGGTTTATTAAAATTCCTATTACTGCCCAAAATATTACAGGAGACATATAAGGTAAAGATTAAACAAATGCTATGACAAAAAGTACTGAGTTTAATGTACTATACAAAAGAAGTTTGGTATATTTTGTTACCCTGAAATTTGCTACCCTCAGAAGACAGTTTCTGATTAATTTGGGGGTATCAAATTAACTGTATTTGCTGTAATTTCCTATGTATTAAAGTTCAATACTTGAAGTTCATTTTTTACTGCCTAAATCTATAATCATTTACATTCCTTCTATATAAAGGATAGTAGATAGCATATGATTATACATAGAAAATTTAAAAATAGTTGTGTTAGTCAGCTTGCTGTTACTGTGACAGACCTGAGATAATCAATTTGTAAAGAGAAAAGGTTTATTTTGGCTCACAGTTTTAGCAGTTTTGAGGCAGGCAGTCAGGACATGGCAAAGCATCCAGGCAGATGGGCAAGATCTGTGAGCCATGGAGATTCAGGACATGCACAGGACATCTTCCAAGCCCTACAGCTGATACCACTTAGAGAATTCTATCTTCAGTTTTTCGTGATATGGAAGCCTGGCTATGAAGTCAGAATGGAGGCAAAAAGATGGTAGCCTCATGACCTTTCTTCCTCAGGCCCTCCCATTGCACTCCATAGAACGTATTTCTTTTCCGACTTAAAGAGACATAAGCCTGGGTCCAGCAGACCTATCCCTTTTCTACTGTAAATTTTTACTTTAGAGTTATAGTAGCCAATTTAGTACTTTTCCCTGAGGGACATGGAATAAATCTGGGTTTACCCACTTGGTATGATGAACAACAAAGAGTGTGCACATGTGCAAAAGAGGCAAAATGGAATTTGGACCCTCCTGTATCTTTTGTCTAGCTGCTTTTGTATATGTTTACCTGCGCAACACAGAGGGTCCAATAGATCCATACCTCTCCAGGATTTGTTTTTTAAAAGTTTTCTTTTGATTGTTCTGCTAGAAGTAGTCCAGTTCAGTACAATGGCACAAGAAAAATCAAATTTTCAAGTCTTGAAGGAGGTCAAAAGTGAATTATCAGGGCTGGAGATTTAGCTCAGTGGCATAAGCACCTGCCTAGCAAGGCGCAAGGTCATGTGTTCAATCCCCAGTACCAAAAAAAAAAAAAAAAAAAAAAAAAAAAATCAGAACAACAACAAAAAAGTAAATCATTAGATTAGTCATGGATGCTGAAGATGATCCATTAGGATAAAATACATGCTTTCATAACAGAAAAGTAGTATGGGTAGATGATGGAAGGAGGAGGAGGTGGAAGAAGACAATAACAAAATTTTTTTTTTTTGGTGGTGGTGGTGCTGGGGATTGAACTCTGGACCTCATGCTTGTCAAGCAGGTGCTTATGCCACTGAGCTAAATCCCCAGCCCAAAGGATAACAATTTTGACATTGACCATTTGAGCCAAAGTTTCTGTGACAGTGATACAGGGCAAGAACCAACTGATGCAGACACAGGAATGTAGACTTCCTTGATTCAGATCACACACACACACACACACACACACAAATAAATAAATAGCAATGTGAGTACATATTTGAATAGTCAGAATGTTTCAAAATGGTTACAAAATCAAAATGAATGATCCAATATTAAAACTAGGTCTGAAAATACAGTGAAGTTCTTGGCAGGTTTGAAATGTATTGGACAGAATGCCAGAACAACTAGTTATTCAATGTTGGAAATTATTACAGATGGGCATTATGGGAAGACAAGATGGTGGACTTGTAGGTAGCAGGAGAGAGACCCTCTCTGAGAGAGACAGCTCAAATGCCAGAATAAAACACCCTGGAGAGACCCAAACAGATAGAGATGGACTCTCACAACCCAGGAAAAAACTAAAGTGCAAAAATCCTCTCGAATATGAGGTACTGGGACTACCATCAGAGAAGTGAAGATCAGCGAGCACGGCGCCCTCCTTGAGCCGCCTGAATTCCTTCCCGACCTGAACAAGAGATCCGCACTGAAGCGACTGGCTTGAGCCACCGGAGTGCAGAGCTGAACAGCCCTGCGTGCAGCTTGCCCAGACTGGCCCTGCACTCGACTCACCCAGAGGTACCGTGAATTCCTACCGCAGCCGCACTGAAGTCAGAGTTCAGGGAGCCCTGCAGTTCGCGGGGGACTGGCATCAACATGTGGTGAGTGATGGGAATAAGACCCTCCCACGGGAAAAGGGAAACCGACTGGACGACATGTTGGATTTGGGCAGGACAGCCCTAACTCCATAAGGAAGTGGCTTCAGTTGTTTGCTCCCCTCAACGAGCGGATTGGTGGAATCTGTTTGGACTAGGCTGCACCCATGGCGGGGACGCAGTGAGTCATTACAATATTACTTCCCTGAGATCAGTACACACTGATGCAGTGAAGGCCTGCAAAGGTTGACTGGCCCGGAAGGGAGGAGCTAGCGCACACTGCCCATGGGTGAATTCTAATCTCTGATAACCTATTGAAGAGGGCTAAAGCTCCTAGCCTGCGCCCTCTAGAGGAGCCTTAAACAACAAAAAAAGGGTCTGGGCATTACACTGTACACTTGTATGGAAGGAACCAAAAACATGACAAAAGGGAGAAATAAGAAACAACTCCCAGCCCCCAGCCCTGAGAACATTGATCCAGGAGAGGTAAATACAAAAGAGATTGAGGGCAGCAAAAATGCAACATCAAACACAGCATTAGTGGACATAAAGAGATATCTTCAGGACCTCGTAAGCGGGACCAAAACTGAAATATTAATTCAAATTAAACAAGAGATAAGTAGATTAATAAAAGAAGGGCTGGGCACATCTCAAGAAGACATAGACAGAAGAATGGAGGAACAAAAATGGGGAGAAAAATTTAATGAAGAATTCAGAAAAAACCTAGAATTCATGAAGCAAATTCAAAGAGATTATCAGGAAACTAAAGACTCGATAGAAAGCTGGCAAAACTGCTTGAAAGAAACCAAAGATAGACTATCAAAAATTGAACACAGGCTTGCAATGTGGGGTCATGAAAGGGAAGCCCTCTTAAAAATAACAAGAGAGCAGGCAGTAACCATAGGAAGGCTAAAGGACAACAAGAGGATCTATAACATAAGAATAAAGTATGTGAATGAAGAAGCAGGAATCAAACCAGAGGAATTACAAAGGCTATTCACAGCAATTATTAAGGAAAATTTCCCAAGCATAGAAAAAAGAAATGATATGCAGAGGTATGAAGCATACAGAACTCCAGCCACCTACAACCCAAACAAAGCTACACCCAGACACATAATAATCAAGATCACAGAAATTCAATAGAAGAACAGAATATTAAAAGCCATCAGAGAAAAGAAACAGACCACCTATAAAGGAAAACCCATCAAAATCATGGCAGACTTCTCCACACAGACCATCAGGTCAAGAAGAGCTTGGAGTAAAGTAATTCAAGCGCTGAAGGAGAACAATCTCCAGCCCAGATTGATGTATCCTACAAAACTCTCTCTAGAAATTAATGGAGAAAAAAGATGCTTCCATGACAAAGAGGAACTAGGAGAATTTGTGACCACCAGTCCAACCCTACAAAAAATACTGAAGGACATTCTAGGGAGAGAGAACAAGAATATGAGCATTTCAGGGACAGTGGCAGAGAGGCCTAAGTGAACGAGGCAGACAGTGGAGTAGAAGACAAAAATAGACTATCAATGGCAGAAAAATAGAATAGCAGAAATGAGGCAGAGAAGATTGGCTATAATCTCTAGTACAGAGGGCCTCGAAATACTAACAGAGAGAAACACAGGCAGAGTAGATCAGGAGATAGGGTCCATTGAGCTGCTCTATATAGGGAGGCAGTGGGACCCAAAACAAGCAGTGCACCCCATGGGAGTG